>JAUMHG010000079.1:13380049-13400021 GCA_032359395.1 Enteromius anoplus | reverse complement strand
GCTCGCCCCCCGGACAGTACGCCACATATGCTAAACTTTATCCTTCTTGATTATGAGGAAGCGCGAACTCTTGAAATAAAGAACAATAACTTGTACTTGTTGACAGGCATTGATTGTTATAAATTGTGGGGATAAATTTGGAGTTTTACTGTTCTGATGATGACTGTTACAGTCTTAGCATGCTAAAATAAATCACGGTGCTTGCATAGAAATCAAACTGAGAAATTTGTCTTTTAATTTAAATGTAAAAATTTAAACCACTACAGTTAATCAGTAAGTAAAGGTTTCTTGCCAAATCAAGTATTTCATGCATTATATATATATATAACAATATTTACTGAAAACTATTACAATTCTATCTCTTAATTTATCCACTATAAAGCAACACCTATATTTATACATATTTAGCATATAAATGATATGCTTCATAAGTTGCCTTATATTCATTTATTTAATTTAACCTCATTAAATGACTACATGGCTAGTTTTAAAATCTGAACAATAACAATTCTTTTTAAGATAAGCCTACCAGAACAAACAAAACGCCTTTGGCCGATGAGTTACTAGTTAACAAGTCAACCATTCAAAGTAAAATGTGTCACTTAAAGATTACGAAGACAAACTTTTTAATTTGGGATAACGTGCTCCAGTGAATCATGCCCATTGAAACCTCAATTTTTTTAAGTAAACTGGGTCATCTTTGAATTCATGTTGACTTCAAGAAGTTTCTCTTCAAAAGGAATTTAATGATGGGTGCACAGTTTGTGCACCTGCTGAAAAAATATCCACTTCTATGCAGTCTGACCACAAGGGAGTTCGCTCTTGTTTTTATTATAGCCACTCGCAGTTAAGTGCACCTGTTCTGTCTTGCATTGAAAATAGGCCAATGCCTCAGGACTTCCTTTGTTGGCGATCTGTCTTTTACACCTCAGGCTTTGATATTCATCATTTCGATAAACTTGGAACAAAATACAACTTTATAAAATAGTGCAGAACACTGTTTTAAATTATTGAGAGGAGCAGGCATGTAAAAGAGTATTAAATAACTCATAAACCTAGAGTTCGATGCTACGTGCAAACAAATTTAGAGACGGTCTGGCTGTAAAAACAATCCATACGCTGGCTAAAATTGATACGGCTGTTTAGTAATATCAGTAAACAAATACTCCTTATTTCATTTCCTCAGTGGAAAAACACATTTAATTAATTTACGACGAACAGTATAGCTCAAAATAATGTTTCTAAGCTGGTTTCTCTAATGTTATTTTCTCAGCAGATTCCCTTACGGTCTGCTTACACCTGGACTGTTTCTCTCATGAGAAGTGAAAACCGCCCATCTGTCCTAAACACTGGAATTACAACCCATGCGTTATACTTAACATCTAACAGATTCTTGCGGTTGCACTCAGAATCGGTTTTCCAGATGGCGTCGGACAAGATTGGCCTTAATTTGTGATGTTTTTGCGAAGTTCATTTAGAAGCCCAAAATGAAACTTCCCATTGGAGGCTTGACAAAAATGCTTGCCCACACACTTGCAGTCTCTCTTGCTCAGTGTTTATCCCACTTGTTGAAGCCAAGATAGGGATTTCTGGGCAGTGAGTGGAGACAGCCTCTTTTGTTTTCCCAGGCTGCCTTTGTTTAGGTTAGGGGTGAAGCCTGGTCACTTTTGGTGCCCTCAACATTCCTCTGTGTTAAGGCAAAGGGTCAGCACTTCTAGCATGCTAGCGGTTGGAGAAGGATAAAACTGAAATTAACTAGTGTTTTGAAAAATCTGAAATTGTGCACTGGAAAAGCAAAAGTGGCGATAAACAGCATAATTCTGATTGGACAGACTACAGTATTTTACAATATATTATGACATATAAAGTAAGACGGTCAGTTGATTCATTCTCAACCAGGAAGCCTCAGGATGACTTTAGTCATCTTAAATATGATAAAAACAACTAAAAGAATGAATGCATACATTTTTATTTGAGAAAATATACATATATAGTATGTAATTTTACTGAAAAGTAATAAACATATTATTTATGAAATAATAAACAAATTAGACATTTATTAGGGAGAATATTTTACACCTTTTTGTTAGAATAGTAGTATTATGTACCACTTAGAGACGTATTGCAGTTCAGTTTTATACCACTAGTCAATTCCCAAAAAATTACACGCTTCACAATTTGTAGCGCTGAACTTTTAGTTCAAAAACTGGAGGACTGTGGTAGATCAAGTTTACAATATAAGTGTCAGATTAACTAAAAGCACACTCCATTCTTTGACGTTAAAATAGTACTGTCAGAATTTACGAACGAAGCGCAGTAAAGAATTAGCGCTGAAAAAACAGTGTTGTTTTTGTGCCTGACCCTACCCAATATGCATTAGTAGGAGTTTCCTTTTCAGACACAAAAATGATGGGAAGACAGTGTTAAAATGAGTAACGCAAAGCAATTTACTAATGTTTGCACTTGTCAAATAACCGGTATTTGCGCCAATTTTTTTTATTATGCCCAAAACATGTCTTAAAGCAGGCGCTAATTTGCACTGCTCTTGGTAGGTTTCCCTGGTAATTTTGGAAATTATCTGGATGTGTCTGTATCCTTTAATGTTGTGTGCATTGTTAGTGAATCACCCGCAGAATTCCCCTCCCATTGGCGTTTTTATGGAAATAGCACTCTAACGCTAATTTGCTCAGTTTAGTAAATCTGGCTCTAAATCTTCTGTGATGTTCTTTGGGTATACTCGTTGCTGTATCCTCCTTCGTGGCTTATAGTGTTGGGATGTGTTTAAAATATGTTTCAAAGTCATATCTACTTCATTAAAGTGGTGTAAAACGTTTATTTCTACGTAACACAACTGACTCTGACATAAGTCAACAGTTGCTTCCGTAATGTATTGCAAGTGACAAACAAATCTAGAGTAGGATCTTTTGAGAGGTAGATTTTTTTGGAAGATTATTTACCAGTGAATTGTTAACAATGAGACCAGAAGAGTATATATTAAATTTAAAAAAAAAATTATATATATATATATTTAATTTTTACTTTTAACACATCTGTCTAGATTGGTAAATCAGACAAATGGCAGTTATAGACTCCATCCAGTGCATTTGTTGCTGGCAACAAGGCCATTATGGAAAAATGTCTGTTCAGGCTATGGGTGGAAGCGCTCAGTGCACGTGGATCTGGCTGTAATGCATGCGTGAAAGCACATTTATAGGTGCATGTTTGTTCAAAGGCGGCTAATCAGTCGATCTGAGAGGAAATGGTTACAAAAATGTGAACCACCAGCTGACTCACCTGTGATGTTGATTGTGGGGGGCATGTTCAGGACTTGCCTGGAGTTGTTTGATGGTTATTTTGATGCAAGAGTGGGCATACTGTGAATGGGTGTGTGGCACTGGGGTGTAGCACTGGACGGTACAGTTATCTGCTCTGTTGTTGTTGTTTCTAATTGATTTCCCTTCTTAGTGGATGAGATTGGGGTTTCCATGTCAATGCCTGGTCCTACTGGAACCTATTGGTCTTGTCCAGCTACAGCAGCTATCAGACCTTCAGTGTCTATGCTTTGGATTGGTTTGACTCTTTATTTGTGTTTATTATATACATGAAAACATCCATATCCAGAAATCTTGCTGCTGTGGCGTGGAGATGCCCTCCAAAGAAATCTCCATTTGATTCGTAATGTGTAGAGACAGTAATAACTCTCTCCGCACACCCACCAGTCACTCCACGACACAATCCCTCTGCTTTCTCACCCGCCCCATTCATTCAGTGATCAGCTGCTGAGGAAACATCAAATCAGAGCCACGCTACAGCTGACAGACCGCCGTCCCACCCTGCCCCACGGATTTGACAGCGTTTTTGTTTGTTAAAGCTGCAGAAAATCGGACATGTTAGGCCATGTGTTTGCCGGGGATTAGGACACAGATGTGTTCTCACTCAGGTATTAAGAAAGAGCTGTTGTTGTGTCTATACGGGGGCTGAAGATGACCTGCACCATGGGAAATACACACCTCAACAGCTGCAACAGAAAACAGCTTGCAACAATGGCCTATTGCGTGGGTTAATATTGTATAAAAAAGCTGCAATTTTTTTTAAAAAGCAAGTTGAAGGAGAATTCGTTTGGTTATATGCTCCTACTGTCTGAGGGACGCATGAAGATGCTGCTTATAAAGCAAGGAAGGGTTGAATTATTTCGCCACATTGCAAGTATCCTCGTAAACATAATTAAGATTTAAAGTAAAAGCAAACAGCTGAGAAAGAAAACATGCGTCCAGGCAGCTCTTAAAGTGGCAGCAGTCTGATATTCCTTTTATTGTGATTTTGACACTGGTGACTAGTTGAAGGTATCGTTCATATCTGTTACACAGCAAGTTTAGTACTTCACCAGATTACACGACTATGCCTATTGCTTAATGGCAGCATGCCTCATAAATCATTTGCCCTTTTACACTTTACACAGGATAGCACACTTTCCTCTCTCTCTTTCGTTGAGGGATAAGATGACATTTACATGCTACATTCTACAGATGTGTGTTTGTGCTGGTGCGAAACTTCTCTGTCTGTTTCTAGTGGCCCTCTGCTCTTGCTGTCTACTACGTTTACAATGATTTATTAATGCTAATATTGTGCAGAAGTGGTTTCGATAAGAGCAACTTGCTAATAACATTGAGAGAGAGCACCACGCCTGCACAGTAACGGTGAGCTCGTTCCTCAGGACGGATTCTCAGTCTCTACAGCCCGCAAAACATGAAGAGGATGATGAGAGAGAGGAATGGGATAATTCCAGTAATCATAGCATTCGGAGGGCAGGCGCTCAGAAGGGAGGAGACGGGGAAGTTTTAGATGCGTCTGGGGTGGGTCTGCATTTCTGAAGCAGTGGGTCTGAACATGTGCAAGTGATTGTATTTGAGAGATGGAAGCGTGTGACAGCGATCCACCCTCGTCTCAAATGCAAGCCTGCGGTGAGTCAATGCTAAAATATAGATTTTGTTGTTGTTGTTGTTGTTCTAACACGAATGCAGTGAACTTAAAATGAAAAATCTGTCATTAATCACTTACCCCTGTGTCGTTCCAAACCCACAAAAGCTTTGTCATGATTTGAAATATGATTTGAAATATTTAGGGTGAAAACCGGGAGGCTTGTGACTCCACGTAACTGCTAGACGCAATGGAAAGATACCCTGTTTGCGCGAATCAAAGCGTAAATACACACACAAGACCTATCTTTCCATTGCGTCTAGCACATAACTGCGTAAGTAATGTGCATCCACCGTAGGGCTGCACGATTAATCGTATTTATCGCGATAACGATATTTATGACCCACTATCAGTTATTAAATATCGTCGCGATTTTACAGTATAAAGACCAAACCGTTTTTATGGGCGGAGTTTGCGGATTTGACTGCGTCACTATGACGTTACTGCGTCTAGATTGCAAGTGCTTTCTGAAGCAGTAGAAGAATAGCAGAGGGCTGCAAGATAATCATTGCACGATATGTAATGCGCATGTTGTCAGTAAAGCCTGTAATCAGCGGAAAATTCCATCAGGTGCGTGATCTTACATTGAGCTGCATTCACTACACAGAGCCGCTATTCTCTGACGAGCTGCGCAAAATCACGCTAATAATGAACCCGAATTTGCGCGGCTCATCAGTTAATAACGGCTGTGCGTAGTGAATGCGTAAGATCACGCACCTGATTAAAGAACCAGCTTTACTTGGAGCAACGTGAGGAAGGTGCAGAAGTGCTATCGGTAGTTACAAGTTGATGTAAAAGAGGCAGTTTAATTTTATTCATTTACACAGCTATATTTATATTTAGGGCTGTAACGATTCACAATATAAAACCGAAATCGCGAAACTCAGATCCACGATCCTGTGTCGCGGTGTGATGAGGGGAAAATCGCGACACACCCCGTGACTACCTTTCCAATCATGTGACGCCTTCCTGCAAAAGTTGAGCTCGTTGAAGAAGAGCGTGAGGAAACATCGCAACCAACCCATATATTGCGGACCCTTCCTCCTCATTTAAGTCAGCAGTATAGCAACATTTCGTCTACCCGGTGGAGATAAAGGATGCCGTGTAATCGACAAGACCCACACAATTTGCTGTAAGTGCTTTAAGAAGCTTTCCCAAGCGGCTAGACAGAGAGTGATGTTCGCGAACGAACCGATTCTTTTGAACAGCTCATAAACATGAACGATGGGAGCCGAGTCGCGTTCTTTTTTTTCCTATGCGTGTTTCGAACAGATGCACACAAATTAGCTCCTCCGCGAGACAGAACAGGTATAGAGGGAGTTCTTTTGAACGGCTCTTTGAAAGGAATGGATCGCCAAGATTCGGATCCCCTCAAAGAGCCATACATCCCATCACAACCAACATGCAGATGCATATCCTACGGCACCATCCAGAAATCAGTTTAGCTGCAGCACAGAAAACAACCCAGCAGTCTTTGGTGTTCGGTTTATAAAGATTTTTCAAATGTTATTTAATAAAAAATATTGTTTTAAAAATCGTTTTTTTCTCCCACCCCCCCCACGAAAGAAAATCGTGATACGAACCGAATCATGGGTTACAGCCCTATTTATATTTATTCACAGCTAAGAAAAACTCTCCATTCTAAACATGTTTGGTTCGTTTATTTTTCTTTATTTGTGGCTGTAAAGTGCAATAAGAATACACAAGTGAATAAAAGTTGTTCATTACCAAAGGAATAATCGTCATTATTAATCGTGATTAAAAATTGAGCAAAATAATCGAACAATTATTTTCTGTCATCGTGCAGCCCTAATCCACCGGATGATCTTCAAAATGGAGCTATGGTGATTTCACGCCGCCAGATGAACTCGCTATTTTTGTTCTCTTTCCGTACAAAAATGATTCTTGTAACTTCGTAATATTACGGTTGAACCACTGATGGCAGATGGAGCATTCAGACAACGTCTTTCTTACTTGTCTGCACCTTGAGAGTCTGGCACCTGTTGATGCCTCTGCGATTCGTCTTTCACGTCTACTGCTTTGCTGTCATGGCAACCGCGGGCTGCGTTGAGAAAAGTGTACCCTGAGGCCACGGACTTGATTTAGTAAGATCTAGCCTGTAGAAGTACAGAAGACAAAGGAAGACTTGTTTTACTCTCCGCTCTCTGCCTGGCACGAGCCAACAAGGTAGCATTCCTCCGTTTGAGTACGGAGGGAATCGGGGAGGAAGAATGCCTTTGAGAGTTTTTGAAGAACAAAAAAAAAAAAAAACAAGATTTACAAGAGCAGGTGGAAAGAAAACGGGATACAGTATCAAACTTTAGAAGATTCAAGGTTCGGATTTAACATGCGCCTCCAGGTTTTGTAATCTACTGATGACAAATTCTTGTTTGGGGCATAAATATCAAATGACTCACGCAAGCTGGTGTTCTCAGGGTGTTTTTTTAATTATTTATTTAAACGGCTCAAGCGCCTAGTGGCTGCGTTTAGAAATGTTCATGTAACACTTTATTCTCTTTCTTGATGTTAAAAATAGTTTGGTGGATGTTATGAAAATGTCTTTCACCCCCAAATCAAAATTATTCAAGATGTTTGGCAACACAATAATGACAATTTATAAAGGAAATAAATGCCACACTGCAAAAAAATTTTTAAAAAAGCTTTTCTAGCCAAAACTAAGTGACTGTTTGCTTAGAACAAGCAATATCTGCCAATATTTCAAACTGAAAACAAGATTATTTTGCTTATCCTATTAGCAGATTATTGTTTCTTATTATATGTTTCCAGTAAAAGTTTTGTCTCAAAAATCTTTATTGCATTTTAGAACTTCTAGATGTTTTGGCTGGGAAAAAGACAAAATCTTGGCTAAAAATGCATTTTGTGCAGTTCACTGTGCCATTATTCCTATTAAAATGCATCCCAGAACTGTAGAGCAAAATATGACCTTGGCGTAATTTTGGAAAAATGCTGCTCCTCCCACTTTAATTTTCTTCCTTCTCTTTTAAACACGTCTTTAAGGCCTGAAGATAGAACATTCATCACTGGGTATTTGGCAGCTGCTTAATGGTCTGCTTAGTCTCTCATTATTGTAGACTTTACTATAAAATTTCCTCACAATGGGTATAATATTCAACAGGCAACGTCTCAGAACCAACATTTTTCACTTATACTAATCTCTCAAACAGTGGTTCATTCAGTATCCGCATGGCTGAAACACCTTACCTTAGCAGCGCCATCTGTTCCTGCTGTGGGGCTTCAAAGTGGAGTCAGACACGCATGCAAGCACATGCCGTCTCTAAACAACTACATTCTGCCTGTCTGTTCCCTTAAGCATTCATCTGCCAAAACGCCTTTGAAGAGAGCCAGCAGTGCATTTAATTGGAGCAGAGCTATGAGTCCATCAGCCTCCTGCTAATAATAACTCTTGAAATTTGCTTACCCACTGGTCCTGATGTTCAATCACAATTTCATGTCTCATGGCTGGAAATCCTGCAGGGTTTGAGCAAGCAGGTGGAAACAACTAAAGTAGATAATAGATGGAGTTTTCATCATGGATGTAATCTGGAGCACATTTGATGAGTATGAGAATGGGTAGGTTGGCAATTTTGTCTACTCAACTTTTCAAATCAACTATAGATGATTTGAACTAAGTACTTGAGCATTTAAAGTTGGGACTGTGGATTCCTGTGCAATTTTGGTTGAGAATTCTGTGCATATATCTGTCACATGGATGTCTTCAGCACTATATTGCATCTTGTAGACCAGTACCATCGCGTTCAGAATCAGACCTGCAAGTATAACCGAAAATGATGAGGGTTTTTGATTGATCTCACTTTTCACTTGGTCTTTAAATAATGGGATCTGTAAAAACTTATTCACATTAATTTGTCATTACTGTTGTTTTGTCGTTTCAGAATCCAGACATTGGCATGCATTGCTGATGTAAGCTGATCTGTGTTCAGTGTCTCTGATGGAGCTGAAAGTTTGGGTGGATGGAGTTGTACGGGTGGTCTGCGGCTTGTCAGAAGAGACATCCTGCCAGGACGTAGTCATTGCACTCGCCCAAGCCATTGGTAAGTACCTCTGAGAAGGTTAAACCAGGCTTTCTCAAATACGACCCCTGAGGGACACTGCTTTGCAGTTTAAACTGCCCCATTACGCCATTTTTGGTTCCTAATATTGTTCTAATTAAGGTAAGCTTATTGAAGCAAGCGTATTGAGGTATTCGACTCACGATTTGTTTCTTTGTGAAATTGAAATGTAACACTATAATAATATACTAATACAGCACTTGCATATTGTTGCTCTTTTGGTGGTTCTGATTGCTTCTATAGTCCTCATTTGTAAGTCGTTTTGGATAAGTGTCTATAAAATAACAAAATTAATAACCAGTAGGTTGTGGGTCAGAGGCCCATAAAGTGTTGGTCCATGAGTCTTTGGCCTCTTGAAGTAACCTTAGGAGAGCTCCCCTAGATCCAGGGGGATTGTCCATGTAATAAGAATACCAATAAGGTTCAACACATTTTTGGACTCTAACTACCCCTGTGTTCTCTACAGGCCAAACAGGTCGTTACGTTCTCATTCAGAGACTGAGGGACACCGAGCGCCAACTGCTGGCCAATGAGCGCCCACTGGAGTCCCTGGCCAAACTGGGCCAACACAGCAGCGAGGTGCAGTTCTTCCTGCGGCGGACCGGTCCTAGTAGCAGTGACGAGCAAAGTCAGCACAACCGCACCCTTCCTCACTCCAAGCCTTCCACATCAGAACTCAAACGGGGGTTGCCGAAGAAATCCTTCACCTTCAACTTGGGCCCTTCCAGTTCTCCCCATGTGAAAACGAAGGACTCTCGTAAAACACCCTCTCCTGAACAGAGGGCGTCCCCGGTTCCGCACGCGCAGTACCTTCCGGGGCCATCCAAAGAGGAGGTGCTCCGGCATGTTCTCCAGCAGCGGGAGCAGCTACATGCCCTCGAGTCCCAGCTGTCGGCTGTGGACAAGGAATGCGAGACCCGGGAAGAGTCGTCTGCTGAGGAGTCAACCCTGCAGGAAGAGATGGAACTTTTGGAGAAGACCCTGTGGAAGAACCAGCAGGAGTTGGTGGACGAGGAGTTCTGGGACGAGGAACTAAGGATAGAGACCGAAAGGGAGCGTGGGATGAAGCGGCGGTTAGGAGAGCTGCACGCTAAACTGGATGACTGCGGGCAAAAGTTGCACGAATTCAACTCTCGCGCCCTGCAGCTTGAGGAGGACATTCAGAGAGAAATGCAACAGGTGGACAACTTGCCCGCCCAGTCAGATTCGAAAGACTCTTTGGGGGTAGTCGAGGCTGATCTTCAGAGTCGACAAAAGCAGGGGGAGGAATTGGAGGCGGAGCTTTTAGAGCTTGAGAAGGCTTTGGGGAGGGCGGAGACTCTGCTGAAGGTAAGCAGAGAGAGCGTGGCTCTAAAGAGAGGCTTGTAGCTGTTGTCTGCAGATGCTGGAGGGTTTTAACAGTCTCCTCTGCGGAGGTGCATGATCAATGAACTGAAAATTTGGAAGCTAACCTAGAACTCATCTTTTAAAAGTATTTCACTCTCAGAACTTATGAATTGTGCCTTTTCTGTGCACAGAAACAAATGTTTTTATTTGGACACGTTTACTTTTATTTTATTTCCTGTGCATTTTATGCCTGAAAGGACAAAATAAAGGCGTATACCTATCGGAACGAGTTTCTTTTCCTGCTGGGCATGCATGTATATCAAACTGAACGCAATTATGCACCAGCCTCAGTTTTATAACAGCATTTCAATATTGCAGTGTTCCAGTGACTTAAATCAAAGACTTGCAAGTCTGTGAAGATCTTAACTATTTTATACCACAGTGCCACTCAAAAGTCTTCCTTTATGTGTTCTTCCAGAAAGCAAAGAAAATCAACCGTGACAAACCGGGTCTTACATAATCATAATCTACTCCCTTTAGACAAGTCATGCATGCAAACTAGGTTGATCTTCATCCTTCGACCGAACATTGTGAATCAACATAGTTTTCAAATAGCAACTCGGGGGATTAGTTGAGTCGCATACTTTTGAATTTGGCTCGTCTTGTTAAACAAATGAAACTTATAGCCAGAAAGGTGTCAAATCAAGGGTACAAATCATAAGATTACTGTAATCAGAGCCACAGGGCATACTGCCTTGGCTGTTGTTGCTGTTTAAACGTGGCGCCACCTTGTGACTACTGATGGAATTACACCAAAGAAGAAGTTTTTTTTTTTTTTTTTTTTTTTTTATTCAGACAACACACACAATTAAAGGTTTACAGGAAGTTTTAAAAGGTGCTAATCAAATAATTGCACCTAAAATGAATATATACAAATATATTCTAAAACATTTACAATAGTAAGTTGTTGGCCACATACTACAATGCAAAAATGAATAGCGTTTAGCCATTCAGAATTATAATTGAACTGTATTCTAGTCAGAAGGCTGCTTGTGAGTGCCTGTCTGTTCTCTCTGTGTGTAGGCTAAGCAGGATGAAGTGGAGGAGTTGAATAAGGAGCTGAGACAGTGTAATTTACAACAGTTTATCCAGCAGGCTGGAGCCCTGCCTACTCATACTCAAGCCCGCACAGACCTCAGTGAACACCCAGAACAACTGGACCTGACTCAAGAACAGCAGGACAAACACAAAGATAGTGGTATGGACACACACACACTCACACTAAATCTACTGCAGGTGCATATCCCTAACTATTTTGTGTATTTTTGTGTAATTCTGTTTCAAATGTTAATACTTGCGTAGCATTTTTTAATCGGTAGTCAGTACACAGTATATGCTGCCGGTATGCAGTATACAATGCTAAGTTGTCACGCTGGCTGCTCCATTTTTGTTTATGCGTATTTATTTCGAGCACAGCATCCAGTCGTCTTGAATTTAAATTAAGTTTCAAGTGTGTTAAAGGAAGAGTTCACCCAAACTGGTTCTATACTGCATTTTATTTCATGCATACTGAAAAATTCTATACTCTTATGTTATGGCTAGTACAGATATTTGTGCACTTATGTTGTTGTTGATGCATAGTTTGCTCCATATATCCCACAGATTCGCCCCCACGTCCCACTGCCAAGCAGTTCCTGGGTCACCCGCGCAACTTGCAGCACCCCTTGGTGTCCAGCTTGAACCCTGAGGGTGTGTATGTGTGACAGATGCTGCTGCTTCCCTGCCTGCAAACCCCGGCTGCCCTGTGCCTGCTGGCGGCAGCCCTCTTTGGGTGAAGGTGCCTGCATGGTGGCCCTCCTTAACCGCCCTCTTCTAAACAACATGCCTGATTATAGTAGCACTTTAGCTGAAAGGCATTGCGTCTAATTTATGCGAAGTAACCATATAGTTAAATCCAAACCTATATATTTTCAGTCGCTGTATATTAGTGCTAGTAATATACAGCGTGTGCTAATTTTGTCTGTAACTTTAGATGCTTCGTATTACAGTGCTATGATGTCAGTATGTAGTGCCTTTCGAAAAGAAGTGTTACCACAACTTTGTGCTTTTCAACACTTTAGTATAAGGGGTAGCTGGTTGGTTTCAAATTACATCTTGACAAGCTGCTAAAAACTTTTGTTGGACTCGAGATACTTTTGCTTACGAAGATGTAATTTGACTTAAAATGCGATGCAAACTAAAGTGTTTCTGCCATGTTTCTTGAGTTCTACACTCTTTTTCTTCGTTACGCTTTTCTGTCCCAGTTTGTTGTCATTACGGTGTGGGTCCTACCAGCTGTTTTGCTGATTTATAGTGCAGCTGTGTGCGCGTGTATGTGTGTGTGTGTTATTAAAGGGATAGTCCCCCACCCCCCAAAATGTACATTTCGGTTATCATTTTCTTGGTGTTCCAAACCTGTGTGTCTCTTTCGTACTTGAAAGGTGAAATAAGACATTTTGAAGAATGTTCACGCTGCTCTTTTCCAGCGGTAAGGTTTTTCCAGACTTTTTTTGAATTGCTGGTGATATCAAACTGGGGCAACATGTATGTGACAAGTTTGAATATATATACGTAAGTGCAAATGAGATTTGAAGGATTATCAGTTAATAACTTCAGTTTGGGTCGATTTCTCTCACAAATACATCATGGGACTTCAGAAAACTTGAAATCACATTGGACACTTACAGTATGATACTTTTAATAGATTGTTTTGGAGCCTTTAGGGCTGGATTTATCAACATCTAAGATAAAGTTCTCAAAGTTCCTTAATATTTTTAAGAAGAAAATGACAGACGAAAGGGTCATTTTTATGGAAAGCTGTTTCGGACGTACGTTTTGTTTGTTTCTTAAGCTTTATAGTTATGAAATCTTTAAGAAGGAAGTTACAGAATGTCTTAAGATAAAGTTTTGTTTGATGTTACTCACTGAAAAAGTTCAAAAAACCTCAAAGGCTGTTTTTTTTTTGCACTTCCTTCATATTTCCATTTATTAATCATTTTTAATCCATTGTATATTTTAAATAGCTGTCAAAATTGGTCAAGTTATTGAATTTTTAATTGTTTACATCATCCATGCACATCAATAATAACAGCAATATGCATTAGTCATATGTCGCAATGCCAAATATTCAAATAACCCAATAAATTCATTAAACACTTTTGGGATTTTAGACAATGAATTTTGGGAATGTTGTTGTGAGTCTTAAGAAAAAAGATAAAACATTTTAAAAACATAATTCATAACACTATTCTTCATTTAGAATTGGAGGAATGTGTTGTAATTCCATCTGCTTTTTAATATATGCATTCAAATGGGAAAGGAGCAGCGTGATCATTCTGCTAAATATCTCCTTTTGTGTTTTACGAAATAAAGGAAGTCATATGGGTTTGGACATCATATTATTCATCGTCTTACTTCTGTACTCCTACATACAGTCAAACTAAAATGTATTCAGACACCTTCAGCATTTCTCACAGTTGTGTAGTTTCAAAAATGGTCCTAAAATAAAAACCGTCTGAACACATTCAGCTTGATAATGTCAGATAACTCGCTTGAAAAGCTGTCTGCTGGTGCATTTGAGTACACAATTAGATAAAACCAATTTAGCTCAACCAATTAACAAGAAATGCCTAATCTTGTTCAGGTCAAAGGGCCTGAATATCTTTTGTTTGGGGTTTTTTGTAATAGTCCACTGAATAAATATTGTTTTGGGGTGTAATATGTCACTGTTTACTTTATTTAGCTATCTTCGCTTACATAAATAAACCACAGCATACTATATACACCCGTTAGTATAAAAATATCCCATTATACCTGTTGTCTGAATAATTTTTGCTTTGACTGTACTTCCACACGGTCACAAAACTGGGACTTTCTGAAAGTTGGACCAACTGCTAACTGCATTACTCTACGGGGAAATTCTCCAATGAGGGCATTTTCCACGAAGCCGTGTCATAAATAAGATATAAATGACAAAAATCGAATCATTTCATAATGTTTATCCAGTGATCGATTGTTGTTCCGGTCTGTATCTGTTACTTTTCCAAACACTGAAGAGGAATACTCCTGTGTATATCTGCCATTTCCAAAGAACAAATTGCATCAAACTCCTGATTCCCACACAGTATCACATATTCATTATTCGACTGCGAGTGTTAAACTCAGGGTTCATACACAGTTTGGATGTTTCTCTGTCTCTGATTGAAAGCCCACAGATGGGGTATTTTTGTACACAGCATCACTCAATGTCCTTTTTTATGTGTCTTGCAGTCGTGACATCCAGAGAATCGTCTTGGCAGTAATAAAGCTGAAGCACAGGGCTAAGGATTTAGAATGACTTTCTGCTTATATTCAACTCTGCTGTCTATATGACCGTTTATGTTATATATTCACTGTATATATATATGAATAATATATTTACTACTTTTTGGTACATTTCAAAACATGTATTTACTGTAAAATATTACCAGATTTTATCTCGAGAACTTTTACTTTTGTCTATGTATTTAAGTACAATAAAGACAGTGCACCGTGTCTCAGATGATCCTCGTTTGATGGTTCGATTAGTCATCTTTTGCGGTTTTCTTTTACCGATTCACAGAGTTTAACCGTTAAGTGAGAGCAAGAGCAGGGAATGCTTTCTAACACTCGAACTGGGTTAATAATAATATAAATGTTAATGTGAAAATGAGTATTCATTGCCGCAGACCAGGGTTAATAAGTAACATTAAATACAGAACTAAATAAACAGAAATATATATAATAATAATCGTATTGTATTATAATTATTGTTTGGATAATAAATAAATGTGTAGTATAAAATTGTCATACTCAAGCTGACCTCCACATTATTTTAATTGAAGTAGGCTACTAATTAATATTAACATGCATATTACTTCATATTAGTCCTGATTAATTGCATCCAAATTATTGTTAATTTTAATGATTTTGTATTATACTGTGTACATTATGTAAATACACACATACAGTACATATTTTTCTTCATATAATTTCTATCAATATGTTTAATATATAAACAGCATATTTAAATATATAAATGTTTGTGTGTGTATTTATCTATACATAATAAATATACCTTATATTTATTCTGGATGCGATTAATCGAGATTAATTGTTTGACAGCACTAGTTTATATCCATATATTTCTATATTATGTAAAAGTCATTTAATATCTATAATTTTAATATATTATATTTATTTAAAAATTGCAAATAGATATTTTCTTTGTGTTCTATCTCCAAAATTGTGTATATCATAAATTTTATATATATATATTTTTTTTTAGAACAGATTATTTTTCAAGATATCAAAAAGCAAACTAACTTCTGTTAGTCATTAATAAACAAATGTACTACTTCTTGATTTTAAAAGTTTAAAGGAAAGCATGTTATGTATAAAAATCCATAAAAACGTGTTTTTATAAAAGGTACTGTCACAATTTCCATGTTGTTATTCTGTTTAAGAGAGCAGCGCATTTTACCTTCTGATTTAGCAGATCTTTCTCGCTTCGCCACAGAGGCATTCAAATAAGTCCTGTTATATTTTTCTGAAAGTCTTCTTTAAACACGAGCCTGAGCCCTTTGATACGGCAAAGGAGCCAGTGAATTAGACACCCGTTGTTTGTCTGAGCTGCTCTCTATTGGCTTGGCTGTTGAGCTATCATGATTAACTATATGAAAGTGGATTATGAGGATCAGATCAAGAGCCTGTCTGACATGAGTGAGATTAGACTCAAAGCCTCATCCGTGCTGCTGTTTGTCTGTCTCTATACCACACATCCATACAGAAACACACCGATACAGAAGCTCGTGAGCGTCCGTTAATGAGAATGGCTAGTTTTAGTTCATTTCACTGAACGGGATAATCACCACTAAAGGTCGCTTCAGAAGAGATTCAATCAAATCAAGTCTGTAATCTGTGATGAGTTGCTTTATGCGGGCCGGAGCCATTAACAGCAGCTCAACACACACGATAATGACCGTTTGTTACACTATACAGTATTTCCTCATTTCATGCATACATTATAAACGCCCATCGAGAATTGATTGATGGGCAATTTAATCACTATAAAGAAGCAGGATTCTACATTTTTATGGAACTCAAAACCCAAAATGTAAGTTTAATCCACTTAAATAATATGAATCCAGGGAGATTTATGTTTTATGAAGTGTTGTTTTATCTTTTCAAAAGAAAGCCTGGATTAAATTTCTCTGGCTCAACCTCAATTTTTCATATTTCGTTGCTAAATGTATATTTGTATTTTGAAACATCAGAATTGATTTGATCTTTTTTTATATTTTATGTACATATAATACATGAAATATAACATTAGGATTTTTTTTTATAATGTTACTAATATATATATATATATATATATATATATATATATATATTTTAATCATTGTATTTGATATATTATAATGAAATACAATGTATACTGCAACGTTAGGATTTATTTTTAATAATATAATATAAAGAAAACATAAATGCTATCCATTTCTATATTTTTAATATTTTACAACCTTTCATATTTTGTTTCTAAAATGAGTTTCTGTCCTCAAACATTAAGATTTCATTTGTATATAATGTAATTTATTTATTTTTTAAATCAAATTTAATATAAAAACAAATTTATTAATTAATATTTTAAATAGAATATCATTTTTACCTCATTTAACATTTTTATTATTATTAAATTATAAAATAATTTCTTTAAAAATTTAGTGTTGCACCACATCACAACAGCCTTTAATATTTTTTTGCTAAAACCATGTTTTATACTTTTTTAGATTTATTTTCTATATTTTTAGATTTTATATATTCCATATGTAAAGGTACTGAGAAACATGAAAAAAATTATATAGATTTTTTTATTTATTTTATATAATATATAAAAAAAATTATTTTAACGGAATAATACAATTACGTGTCATATCATGAAATCACCAACATATCGGGAAAAAGGAAAACATCCACAAAAACACATTTACTCTACATCGATAAAAGCAAAACCGCCGATCTGAATGAAAGTTTAATTATGACTATGATGAATGAAAGCACAGCTAACAGGTCGAGTGTGTTTCATGTAATGTGTGGACATGATTCAGAGAGGTTTGCACAGTGACGCTGTAACTGGATTTACATAACTGTACAAGTTCAAAAGTTCAGAGCTGCTGCTTACGTGCAAAACTGACATTATTACGTATTCAAACTTCTACTGAGCGAAGCGAAGAGGTGAGGCCCGTTTACACTTCTTTAGCACACGTGCTGTGTGGGACTCGAACCCACAACCTCTGGGTTTTACCATCAGCGCTACAGGAAAAAAAAAAAAAGACTGGGAGAGAGACGGGGGGCCCTAAGGCGGCCCTCCAGGGGCCGTATCCGCCTCGAGGACTCTCCGATGGTACAGTGAGGTCAGGAACTCATCCAAAAGCTGGTTAGCCGCTGTCACACGCACAGTGGAGTGGAGAATAGGCGCAATGTGCGTTAGTCAGTGGCTTACCTGCTTTCAGAAATCACAAGGAGCCGTTGGCACTGGACAGCCGGGATATCACTGTAAACATCTGAATGCAAATACAAGAGAGTTCAGATCAGTTGTCGCAGCTCCACATTATCATGTACATGGGCTTATAGTTATTTATTAATGTATGATAATTATACGAGGTATAAAATATTATCACCTATTTTCCGACCATGTGGCTTTGGTGAAACGCTTGAATGTGTTTTAAAATTCAAGTAAATTGTTGTTTTATGAATATAGGGCTCAGTTTTTTTAATTTATCACTGATGGTGAAATATTCATGATAATACGATACGTCCATAAATCGCTATATTCGACTCAAATACACGGAAAACAAAGCAGAAACGTTAAAAGACACGACTATGGAAGCACGCCAGCTTTTCACGTTCAAATAAATCGATTAATATTATTTAGAGAGACAACTGAAGAAAAAAGACACACTTACTCACCTTAAGTTCCCAATAAACCGTTAATTACTGGGAGAGGAGAAAGTGGTGGAGTCCGTAGTGGTGTTAGTAAAAAGACACGAGGCTGGAGCTGTTTTCGCCGAAGAAAATAATTTCTGAAATAAAGTATTAAATTGAGGATAGTGCACTACAGCAGCGCAGAAGTTCAGCTCACTTGCGCTATCCCAACCCTGCCCACTCCCCTGCAACTGCAACCTGACCTGCTTATGCAAATCAGCACTTGAACGACGCGGCGGTCAGCCAATAGCTGGACGCGCTCTCCGCCGAAAGCCCGCCCATTAAATGGAACTCTCGAATTACAGCGTCGGAGGGGCTTGCCTGTGAGCATCAACTCGTTTGGTGGATTTTCTCGGAGTTATAGCGGGGTGCGGCGCGTTCGGTTTTGCACGTCGTAATTTAGGACGGAACCATTTTCGGCGCACGTGTTTTCCGTCTTTCTGGCGTGCTTCTACAAATGTGAGCGTCGTGCTTTGGGTTTTGATTTTTGGCGGTGGAATTTGGTGTAAAATCGCTCTTTTGGTGCAACTGTGCGTTGTTTTTACGTGTTTTAGGAAAAAAGAGCTCCCCCCGCGTCCTGAAGGTGGTTGGACTCTGTATACTAAAGCCATGAAGCTAGTGTGGATGTGCACGTACGAAGGATGCAGAGAGAAAGAGAGAGGGAGAGGGAGAGGGGGAGAGGACGCGCGCGCGAAAAGTCATTTTGAAAATTAGAATTGCTTTTTTATTTTCAATTTATGTAAGCTTTTTAATTAAACATATAAATATATTTAGAGTTATTATGGCGTTTTAAAATTGAAAAAGTTGGATTTATATATATATATATGTCATATATGATAAATACATATAATATGATTTACAAATTAAAAAGAGATATTAGGAAAAAGTTGATTGGCGACCTATGGAGCCCTGGCCTGAAAGGACACGAAGATGGGGAAATCACTGGATAGCTCATTGCTTTTTACACAGTTTTCTATTTTAGATCAGTTTATTGTAAGAAAAATTGATTGGTGCTTCTGCGTTCACTAGCAAAACTTTTACATTGTCTTATAACAGTATTGCGTTCCCCAAAGAAACTTGGCATTCAGTCGTTCACACCTGCTCTGTAATTTCTTTTTTTGCCAATGTCACTCAAGAAACTTTGCATAGATTATTTTTTTTTTACCTCGACAAATGCTTGGCTTGAGTGAATTAACATTTCGCAAAGAATTACAACATTTTGGAACAATTGTTTTGCGAGAGAAACAACTTTTTTTTTTTTTACAAGAATGGAAAACTTTTGTGAGCCGAAGAAACATTTCACGGAAGTACACAAAAGGTTTTTTAGGGGAATTCAATCATTTTGTGAAGGGGAGCTTAAAGGTGCCATAGAATGGAAAACTGAATTGAATAACAGATCAGTGCATGGACATAACTGGGAGTCTCAAACACCATCGTTTCCTACTTCTAAATCAAGTTTTTGCAAAAGACGACTGAAAAACGGTCAAATTCCAACACAACACAGACTGTTACGTAACAGTCTAGAGGCGTAATAG
>JAUMHG010000079.1:13334304-13349210 GCA_032359395.1 Enteromius anoplus | reverse complement strand
TCCTCTTTGGTCCGGATGACATGGCGTCCCACATTTCCAAAAAGAACTTCGAATCGTGACTCGTCTGACCACAGAACAGTCTTCCATTTTGCCACACTTCATTTTAAATGATCCCTGGCCCAGTGAAAATGCCTGAGCTTGTGGATCTTGCTTAGAAATGGCTTCTTCTTTGCAATGTAGAGTTTCAGCTGGAAACGGCGGATGGCACGATGGATTGTGTTCACTGACAATGGTTTCTGGAAGTATTCCTGAGCCCATTCTGTGATTTCCTGTACAGTAGCATTCCTGTTTGTGGTGCAGTGTTGTTTAAGGGCCCAGAGATCACAGGCATCCAGTATGGTTTTTCACCCTTGACCCTTACGCACAGAGATTGTTCCAGATTCTTTGAATCTTTGGATGATGTTATGCACAGTTGATGATGATACGTGCAAGTCTTTGCAATATTTCGCTGGATAACACCTTTCTGATATTGCTCCGCTATCTTTCTGCGCAACATTGTGGCAATTGGTGATCCTCTACCCATCTTGGCTTCTGAGAGACACTGCCACTCTGAGAAGATCTTTTTATACCCAATCATGTTGCCAATTGTCCTAATTAGTGTTAATTGGTCTTCCAGCTCTTCGTTATGCTAAAAAAAAAATATTTCCAACCTGCTTGTCCCAACTTTTTTGGGATTTGTTGACACCGTGAAATTTTGAATAAACATATTTTTCCTTTAAAATGATACATTTTCTCGGATTAAACTTTTGATCCGGTTTGTACTATATACTATATATAAGCCAGCATTAAATTAAACACTGTAAAAATTGTGCTGTTCATTGTTGGTTTAACTAACGCATTACCAACCTGATTCTTATTAAAAAAGTGTTTGCGATTTGTTTGTTGACCAATTATCGGGATATGGAGCTAAAGACATTTCTAACAAGACTTTAAAACTCTTATGCATTGTTAGAATTTACTACCCTCTCGTTATGTTAGGGGTCAAAAACGACCCATAAATTAAATGGCTGTAAAAAAAAAAATCAGGATTTTGATTTTGGCTTATTTTCAATATAAAAGGTAATTGTGGGCTGGATTTGTTTTTACCTTTATCACATTCTTGGACATGTAAAAGATTAATAACAACATTGGCTTTCTTGCATTGTTAGTTTTTTTGCAGTATTAGATTTAAATTTTTTCTCCCTAATTTATTGTTTGTGGCCGTTTTGGGCCCATTGACTTCCATTATATGTACATTTTTTGATTCCATCGCCATGACGCCATATAATCATGCATTCTTGATTGTTTGTGGTTTTCCCTGTTGAGAAGAGGTCAAAATTATAATTTTTACTGTTGATCATCATTTGGCATATTTGGATATTCCTGTGCAAAAAAAGTGTAGTTTCCGGCTTTTATATGGAGTTATATGGAGCATAACATATTATAGAGATATTATAGAGAGATGAGGCCCTTATTTAGATTTTTCCAGACATATCAAGGTAAGTGCAGAAAGGTCCCTCTCACACTTACACACACTATAATATGCTGTTATGCTCCACATAACTCCATAAAAGCCAGAAACTACACCTTTTTTTGCACAGGAATATCTAAAGGGTTAATGGTGCCAAATGATGATCAACACTAAAAAATTATAAATTTGACCTCTTCTCAACAGGGAAAACCACGAACAATCAAGAATGCATGATTATATGGTGTCATGGCGATGGAATCAAAAAATGTGGTTATAATGGAAGTCAATGGGCCAAAAACAGCCACAAACAATAAATTAGGGAGAAAAAAAAAAATCTAATGCTGCAAAAAAACTAACAATGCAAGAAAGCCAATGTTGTAAGTAATCTTTCACATGTCCAAGACTCTGATAAAGGTAAAAAAAAAAAAAAATCCAGTCCACAATTACCTTTTATATTGAAAATAATTAATTTTGTGTGTGTTTTTTCCTAAATCAGTGACATCATTTATAAATTTGGCAATTAAAGAGTCTAAATCCAGATTTTTTTTTTTGAAAACATTTGGTAGTTTTGGACAGGACTGAAGTCGATTATTAGATTTATGCAAAAAAAAATGTAAAATTTTTTTTTAATCTGAGACATTTTTACAGCCGTTTAATTTATGGGTCGTTTTTGACCTCTAACATAACAAGAGGGAGAAAAAGTGTAAATCTGATGCTGCAAAAAAACTAACAATGCAAGAAAGCCAATGTTGTTATTAATCTTTTACATGTCCAAGACTGTGATAAAGATAAAAAAATCCAGTCCACAATTACCTTTTATAATGAAAATAAGCCATTTTTTGTGTTTTTTCCCAAATCAGTGACATCATTTATAAAAAATTGACAATTAAAGAGTCAAAATCCTGATTTTGTAAAAAACATTTGGTAGTTTTGGACAGGACTGAAGTCGATTTATAGATTTATGAAAAAAAAAAAATAATAATTATATATATATATTATTATTATTATTATTTTAATTTAGGGGGCGTTTTTGGCCCACAGTGCATTTTTGAGGTTTTGAAAAATTTCAAAGCATTTTCCTAACTAAAATATGTGTAAAAATAAGACGTGTCACCAGAAATCATTCTATTTACTGAAACACAGAGAAAGATATGGCCAAATTAAGACTCAAGAGTACCCTCTAGGGGTCGAAAACGTCCTCAACCAGGCATAAGGGTTAAACGGTGTTTTGGAAAGCAATGCCACTCTTTACCACCAGAGGGAGTAGGATTCCGCCGATACACCTGTTATTATATTTCCACCACTCCAGTTATTATGTAACAATAAATACCAGCTGGTGGAGTGTTAAATGAGCAGATAAACAGCAAACAGCCAGGTCTACGGCACAGACTGACTTGATTTGTTTTGACTGAATATGTACACAACATAACGAGACCTGAGCTGAATAAATAGATAAGATATTCAGAAGTGTTTTTTTTATTTATTTATAGTAGAACTAGAACTTATTTCAACATATAGTTCAAAATGGCCATTTGTAAAACACAAAGAAATAATTAATCACATGACGTTTTTAAATAAGTAAAATAAAAAACAATTCTTTATAGTTGTTATGTAACAGAAGAAGAAGGTATTTTTAAAAACAAAAACAAAAATGTATTTAAGAATATATTTATTTAAGATAAAGAAATATTATCTATTAACTAGTTGGTTATTAGTATATCTATTTATCAATATTTTGGCTGTTTATTAGTGGGTTTCTTATAAAGCACGTGCACATCTGCAGGACCATATTCCCTAATCCTATTCAATAACTAAACTTAACAACTGCCATACTAACTAACCTATTAATAAGCAGCAAAATTGGAGCTTTCTGAGTCAGTAGTCACTGCTAATGTATTGTTAAGAGCGAGAATCGAGCCTTAACATGAAGTTCGACCGAAATATTTAAGATTCCTAACTTATTCTTCTGCTGGCTCACTAGTCAAATGTAAGCAAATGAGTGAACTTCATCAGGCTTTCTTGTTCCTCTCAAAACGTACAACTGCAATCAATCCTACTGATGCCAAATTCATGCATTTACTTTCATATTTGTAATAAATCAAAGTCAAAAACAGCGTGTTCATTAGACTTTTGGGTTGCACTTTATTTGAAGGTGTCTTAGTTAAAGTACCAGCTAAGTAATATAAATTAACTAGAGTTAGGATAGGTTTAGGGTTACTTGCATGTAATTCTGCGTAAAATGTGTTGTTTTTTATAATAGTAAGTACATGCAAAGTGTAACAAGGACACGTAACGTGTTATTATATCATTAATCAGTCCATGATTTTTTACATGCATTCCAATGCATGCCCTATATGACATTTCTTGGCGTTGGTATTTTTGTTAGCGCGTCTATGTTGGATTTAGCTGCGCAAAAAGAGGACAAATCTAAACCGAACTCTTTCAAAGAATCATTGTTATGTTCACAAGCATCTATAAAGCCATTCGCCTTTTATTCCGCGCATTTTGTGGTCTCTCATTCAGGTTAAATCCACCAATGGGCTTTGAGGCTGCGGATATTGGGATGTAAATGAGCGCACCGCGCGTGCTGGCGCAGTGAAAGCGTTCGATTGTTTATTGAGCTCGCGGAGCCACGCGCCCGGCTCGCGGAGCGTCACCCGGCAGGCGGAGTCCCGCGCGAGAAGCGTGCGTCTTCAAAGGGGGTGGGGTGTCCGACGCGTGTTGAAAAAGCCGAGAGCTGCCAAAGTTTGTAGCAAATACGAGGGACCGCGACACCACGCGAAGGGCACGAGAGTCGTGCGTCGCTAGTTTCTCTTTTGGATTTGTTGTTCGAGAACAAAAAACAAAACAAAACAAAACATGGATGCTGCGCAAAGTGCATGCAACGCGTCGGTCATCCTGCAAGATTGCGCGCAAACCAAGTCAAAGGTGCTGAAGAGACAGCGCTCGAGCTCGCCGGAGCTGTTGCGCTGCAAGCGGAGGCTCGCGTTTAACGGGCTCGGATACAGCATCCCGCAGCAGCAGCCCGTCGCGGTGGCGCGGCGCAACGAGCGCGAGAGGAACCGCGTCAAACAGGTCAACATGGGATTCCAGACGTTGCGCCAGCACGTCCCCAACGGCGCGGCCAATAAGAAGATGAGCAAAGTGGAGACGCTCCGCTCCGCCGTGGAGTACATCCGCGCGTTGCAGCAGCTTTTGGACGAGCACGACGCGATTTCTGCCGCGTTCCAGCGCGGCGTTCCGTCGCCGACGATCTCCAACGCGTACTCGGCCGATCCCGAGTCTCCACACTCCTCCTATTCGTCCGATGAAGGGAGTTACGAGCCGCTGAGCTCTGAAGACCAAGAGCTACTGGACTTCACCACTTGGTTTGATCGCTACTGATGAGATTTTACGATCTTCACCTAGACGTTCCTTCACGTGACTGCTGGAAAACCCAGGTTGAGGAATGTGGTTGCTGGTTTGGAGGTTTGTTGCTGGTCCAAGATGATCTAGAAACAAACCTGGACTCTTGTTAACTTCACAGATGCTGCTTTGTTGACTCGACAGGCAGCAGTCTGGGACGCTGTGGCTTAGTGGTTAAGCTAGAAAGGGTTGTAGGTTCAAGCCCCAGTGGGGCTGATGAGCTTCTTCAATTGCGAAACAAGTCAAGACTGCTGGATGAACTCATTTCATAAGTGCAATTGTGGGCATGATATGTTGACGCAACTGATGCCATTTAGATGAGACCAACTTCCCTAAGAATGTCAAATTAATGGGAATATTAATTATTACCTACAACCAACTACCAGGTCTGCTTAAGGACCGATGTTGAAATTTGTACAATAACTTTTTGTATTGTTGAAGATGAAGATATATTTTTGTAAGTGGAACACAACAGCCTCTTTGTGACAATGAACGCTGTTAGATTGTTGTAATGATGATGATGATAATAACCGTTCCGTTTAGATCAAAGTTGTTTTTAACACTGGAGAAGAGTTGATCTGTTGATCTGTATTTATCAAGATTTTATTGCCTAGATGTAGTTCTTCCTGTGAATCAGACACGGTGGACTTTTTCAATGCACTTGTCCATTTTTAGTAGTGTACATAAATGATTTTAACAAATATATTTTGTGCAAATGTTTTTATAAATAAATCTGCTCTATTTATATGTATACATCAGTGTTTCCGGTTGATTTTCAAACTTAGAGTTCTTCAATGGCTGAATGAAGAACCTTCAACATCCATAGAACCTTCTCAAAGTGGAACACTGTTCTCTGGAAGGTTCCTTTTAGAACCAAAATGGTTCTTATGGGGCTTTGCTGCCAATTTATTTTTAAGAATGAGGTGATTAAACATCCCTGTGGTTGTGGAAGAATCACAAAACACCTTTTTTGTCTCTTTACAAAGACGTTCTATGTAGATGGGCTATTTCCACCCTTTCTAGGGGCCATTCTGCGATGACAGAGTCGGTTCAGAATTCTCATCCGAGGGCAATTGGTCTATTTTTATTGTCAGTGTATAACCTCAACTGAGTTTTTCAGCCCTGTCGAACCAAACCAAAGACTCAATTTTGCCATTGTGCCTCCCAACAGGTGTCTTTATGCATTTCTAAATGTGTAATGACACTGCTTATTGTTAATAATTGAAATAATGACTTCAATTTCACCTGCAGGCTTTTACATTTCAAATGGGCCCAATAAAAACTCAAAAAAGCCTCAATTTAATGATCCCTCAGTAGGCGGCCCATCAAGAGTTTTAATGGATGCAGCTCATGCATAAAAACTTAGATTAGTTTTAGTGGTTGTAAAAGGCAAGATAAAGATCTATTAAGCGCCTCCAAAAACATGCGCAGGATGCCCTCCAATCCAACGTGAGGGGGGCAACGATGCCCCCTGTAAAGAGTTTTTCTAAGCAGGTGTGAGCCACGTGCCTGTGTTTGGTGGGACACATCTGCTCCACCCCATTGGCTTGCTGACGAACCCTCTCGGTTGGAGTTTTAAAAAATAAGGGAGTGATTTATGACAGTAATTATTCATCTCTTTATGGATTCTTCTATATCTTTTAGGGCACCAAAAGAAAAATGTACTCAGCATAAATCACCTACTGGTGGGCTATTGTTTAATTCTGAAATATAGTTAATCTTCGCTGACCTTCACGGGGGCTCAAATGACGCGTCACTGTGTTTAATGCGAAGTTCCTTTAGTGAGAAGGAACACTTGAAGTGTGATTTATGTCATGATATTTAGTGCAAAGTGACTGGAAATTCAAGTGCACCCCCAGGAAATTAGAAAACATAATTGTGTTTTTAAAATTAAATCTTGTCATCCGGATTAAGCATGAATAACCTGGAAAAATACACTTCTCGCAAACATAATTCAATCTAATTAACCAATGATCTGAATGCATGCACAACTTTCAGCAAATAAATAAGCATGCAATATAATATAATGCAGTATATATATAAAAAATAAATAATAGCATTAAAATAGCTATCTATCTGTGTTTTCATTTATCTGCTGTAATTATGCTCAGCAAGGCTGCATTTATTTGATTAAAAACAGTAAAATTATGAAATATTAATACAATTTAAAAGAACTGTTTACTCTGTGAATATAGTTAAAATATAATTTATTCTAGTGATGCAAAGCTGTATTTCCAGCATCGTTACTCCAATTTTCAGTGTCACATGATAATATGCTGATTGTCATCAATGTTGGGGGAAAAAAAAGTTGTTCTGCTTCATATTTTGTTGGAAGCTGTGATGCATTTTTTCAGGATTCAACATAAAAATAAAAAGGCACACACAAACTGACCAGAAACTTTAGTGGTAGTGTATATTCTTAATATATCTTTAGAGGTGTATTAAGGGGCCCATGGCAGAATGATGCGTTCAGCCACACCTTGCAGCACCTGTGTGGGCGGAGCCTGACCATAAACTAAACTGAATGTGACAAGAATCCAGCCACTGTTGCTTGTAAAGTGATGAAAGTGGACTTTGTCTTGGCTTGTAGTGACTTTCCTCAGAAGGTAATCCCACCTGGGTCTGTTTTAATGGCCCTTTGAGCAATGTTTGATTTCAAAGCCTGGAGAAAAAAATACATGTTTTTCTTCATATACATTTTTTGAATGTTTTAGCAAAAAAAGAAAAAAAAGGTCAGGAAAAGAAAGATGAAAACTTGCGAGGGTGTGTATACCAATGGGAGGCCATACTCTCTATTCCATGAATATGATAATCAGGGACCAAACCATCTTTTAGATGTACTGGACAAAATTAAACACTTACATCTCTGTGTTTATTGTAGTATTTAACTATTATATTTCTCTGCCCCATGTTATATATGTACACAACCCTGTTACCGCATGATTTCCACCATGTGATCTTCTGATAATTTTTAGAACTATAATACACTGGAAGTGACATCATTGGGCTCTTTTTACAGCATAGTGAAAAGAAAGTATATATTTTAATTCAATTTTCTGCATTTTGTTGCTACTTTGTAGCATTGCCTGCTTTCATCAAGATGAACATTTCAACCCTATTACCTTGTCCAACCTTCATCTTCTCAAGCTATCCATGCATTGTATTTTTGTTTGTTTGTTTTTAATGCCAGATTACTTTCATTTTAAGGTAAGTGTGTATTTATATATATATGCATGTATAGGCAGAGCTGGGCAGTGACTGATTACATGAATTACTTGTAATCAGACTCCAGTTTTTTAGTGCTTACATGATTTTAAAAAATGGCAAATTTGTTGTAGTATAGAACTATTTAAGTAGCCCATAATATTTATTTGTGTCTCACATTATGTACACAACCATGTTACTGTGTGCTTTTAATAATCTAATAATTCTTAAGAATGTGGAAGTGACATCTTTGAACTCTTTCTACAACATGGCAGCATTTTCTTTTATTGAGCAAACTGCAGCTTTCACTGCCTTTGTCTGCTTTCAACCCTGTTATGAAAAGTAAAAAAAGAGGGGGAAAAAAAGTAATACAATTATTTAATTTGTTTAAGTACTCATATTTACAAACTGTCTTTAATTCAAACTTTGCTGAGTGAGAGCTTAGGATAAATTTGCAGTCCTGTTACTAGCAACCCTGTGGCCAATGCTGTTGTATTTTTTTACAAATATGTTTACTGCTCAATTTGGTACACAAATCAGGATTTAAAACTTGTCCCAGATGTGTCCCAAATTTTAGTAACAGGGTTGAAAATGATAGAAAAAAAAAAAAAAAAAAAAAAAAAAAATAATAAAAAAATTTTAAATAAATATTATGAAATTAATATGACTTGATTATAATCTTGAATATATTAAGTTTCACAATTTTGGCATTCCTCTTCTTTGAATTCATCTTCTTTTTTTTCTACCTTTTTTTGGTATTTGTTACAATAGCTCAACAAATAGCACGTTTTTCATTCAGAAGCTTTTGTTTTCGTCTCTTTTCTTGCATGTTAACATCAGTGGCTCACAGCAGCATCCCGCCATTCCATCCACGGGTAAAACTCCTCTGCTTTCTGCAAAAGCCTCAGGATGCCTATAAATCCCAACAAAAACTCACAAGACTTCTATCTTTAAGCAGGAGGGAGATAAAACTTGCTTTTCACACTGAAAAAAATGTTTGAAAATGCCAAGCCTAACACTTTGACAGCGCTAAGCCGTCTAAACTTCAGACGACCTAACCGTGTCTCACAGAGCTGTGGACAGGGGGTTTGCTGTCATTTGCATGGACCATTGTACTTGGAAGTTTGGCTTCTCTCTCTTTTTTTTTTTTTCTGATGAGAGCCTTTTGGCCATTTACTTCCACCCTGGCTGGCTGTTTGGAGCGGTGAATGGCCTTCACTCCAGGCCCACACAAAGAAGTCTTTGTGCTACGGCCGCACCATATTCATCATGTAATGCCTGTTAGACAAATCTGATTGGACGCTCCTGTCACTTTGATGTGTGTCCAGCGGTTTGGTAGTGGCGAATCTCACTCTCTCGCCCGCTCTCTCTCGACCTTTCAGGCTAATATAGATGGGAGGTTCGGGTAGGGGAGCCCCTCATTATGTGCCAGGGCAATTTCATAACAATTTCTTAAGTCGCGAAAAAAAAAAACGGTTGAGATGATTGACGTTACTTTACTCTGGCTCAAACAAAACCCAGATTTGAGCTGAATAACGGATGAATGTGCCGAGCGTGGACTCAATTAAAACTTTTTCAACCCCCCCACACACACTTTATTCACCCTTTCCCCCCTCTTTGTGGCTCTCTCGCTCCTTTCAGCTTTCTATCCAGTTTATTCCACCCAGCATTCCTGATTTTTGGGGTAATTCAACACAGACAGGACCGCTAATTAAGGTTCATTAAAGCAGGCGGCTGCTAGACTTCTGATAGTGAGCTTATATCTGTCTAATGACTGCTGGAACTGGACCCTCGTTGGGTTTGTTGTTCGCTGGATAAAAGACGAACCAGGGGGTCTGGTTGTCAGTTTTTGCACTTGGGGTTCTTTTCAAGTGGAATTTTTATGCCACAGACTCCAAAATGAGTTGGCCTTCACATAAAATGTAAATTGCTGTACACTAATCTAGTGACATCACTATAGCAATACTACTAGTTTTCTGGAAATGCTACCATCGTAGACAAAGTCTAAAGAAAGTGTACAGATCTATTAATTCATTCAAAAGTACATTTGAAATGCACATTATCTATACAGTGAATACACTTCTTTTATGGTAAATATATGTTTAAGTTTTGAATTAAAACATAAGGTCAAAAATGTCAGGGTGGTACATCTGGATACCATAAAAAAAAAACTTACCAAAAAAAAAAAAAAAAAAACCTATTAAAAGACTGAAATTCTTGAAAACTCATTTGGTTTAATAAAAGTATTATTATTGTTTCAATGGATGAATCGGGGTTGTGAAATGTCATGTGGTTTGACTCTCCTATTGATACTTATCAGTTACTAATGTATTTAAATAATGTAGAGCAATTGTTTTAAAGTTAATATGAAGAATATTAAAGACTATATAAAATAGAAATGTAAAATAAAAAAATATATATAAACATTTTAAGTATAAATTTAATTATAAATTATATAAAAGAAATACAAATATATTAAATGTTAAATTATAATGATAAGTATCAAGCTGGTGTATTCAAGCTGTAAGAAAAATATTGTATTACATTTTTTTTTTATGGTTATATCACATTTAAAGTTTCATTTAAAATGTTTAAAACATGATGCTCTTATAAGTTCATTTCTGGGGGTGTCTTGCAAAGTATTTGTTTTTATATATATACATATACACTATTAAACTATGGTAGCCCATTTGTACATTATAAGGGGAAAAAAACATGCTTTTTTTCATGATTATGACACATAAAGTCAAAACTGTGAGAAACTAATTAAGGCACAAAAAGTTTAAATTCTGAGCTAAAATTTTTAATCATGACAAAAACGTCATTATGAAAAAGTATTTTGAGATTTAATGTCTTAATCTTGACTTTTTATCTCTAATTATGAATTAGTATTTCATAATTTTGACCATTTATTTCAATTACAACTTTATAATTTTGACTTAGTATCTCATAATTTAGATTTAATTTCATAATTACACAAAATGTTGATCTTTAATGTCTTAATTTTTATTTAAATGTTTGACTAATATATCACAATTTTGACTTTTTGCTGTAATTATTTAAGTCAAACATTTTGTATGTCTTAATTTGGACTATTAATGTCATAATAGATGTTATGTAACAATTAGTTGTGTTTTCATCTCAGAATTCTGACACATTATTTTTTTGTCTTATTATGACTTCATATGTCAACATTTTTACATTTTAACAATATTCATATATTAGTTGTTTATTTTAAAATTACGACTTGAATTTTTGTACTTTTTATCTTATATAAATAAATTAATATCTCATACACTCATAATATGACTTATTGAATAATGAATATCAAGTTCTAATATCATGACTGATGTTAAAATATGTCTGTGCCTTTGTTTCGTCTCAAGATTCACATCATCTTTTTTCTTTGTCTTTCTAAGGCACGTTTATAAAAATGACTGAAATGTCCTAACTGAAATTATTAAGCCTAATCCTGGCTTAGTTTAAGCCTTGTCTGTGAAGCTATGCCTTAGAGTCATAATTATGACCTGTTATGCAAATTCACCAGTCAACCTGTTTATTAACTGGCTTCTTTACAGAACACTGTTAACCATTTACACTGACCATCAGTAGTGTGTGTATCTGTAACCATTTATCTGTAAGAATTAAAAAATGATTTTTGAGATCATTTCACATGATAAATTAAATTCTTAAAATGCCATTCCTTCTTACTGCTAATTCTCTCCACGTTGCTCTTTTCCATTCTTTTTGAATAATGTCTCAGCAAATAGGATTAGTGAGCACCATTTTGTGGGACTCTTTTCATTTCATTAGTTTGTGACCCCTTCAGTTAATTATCTTGATCTGGCCAAAGAGCAGGCTTACTTTAACTGCCCTGAGTGACACACTGGCCAGAAACACACACACACACACAATAGTTAACACACCGAGGGTGAATGAATGAAAAGGCCAGAAAAGGCAGAGAATGAGAACGAGAGATTGAGTGTGCCGCCGATCTCTATAAGAACCAGGTTGAACTGATGGGGAATCTTGTTTGGAAGGAAGTGAAATGCCTTAATAAGCCTTTTGTTGAAATATGGGGATTGTTGCAGATTGATGGAGTGCTCTCATTGACAAGGCAAAATGGCATTAAGCTGATTTCAGTGGAAAGAAAGAGAAAGGAATGAATGGTGCCTCCCTTTAAAAAGGTAGAAAATAGCATTAAGCCACATGTCATACCTAATTATAGGAAGCCTTTTTTGTGGTTAAACTGCAGTTTCACAAAATGAAATGGGTTCAATTTTATAGTGGACCCATCAGTGTTTTTTGTTGTGGCTTTAGTTTTAGCTTTAAATTAAGTTTTAACCCACCTTTTTGTTTTAGTCTTAGGTTTAGATTGTATTTTAAATGTATTTAGTTTAATTTCAGTTTTAGGTTATTACCTATATCTTAGCATTTGTTTTAGCTTTAGTTTTATATATAATTATAGGTATTTTTTTAACTTTAGCCTAATTTTTAGCCCTAATTTTAGCCTTTATGTTGTAAAGTTAGTTTTAGAAATAGCTTTAGTTAAAAGTGCCATAGAATGATTTGAGAGAATATTTTAAATTTTTTCTCTGATATGTACATAGAAGGTATGCAGCTTAGTTAAGTGAAAAAATGCCCAAGTTGTAATCAACTTTCTTTTAGCTTAAATTTTAGATTTAGTTTTAGCTGAAGATTCAGTGGCTCATCTGGGTGTTTTTTCTCCTGCTGTTTTTCAAGTACTGCTTTTTCAGATGTCCCTCCCGCCGAGATGAGGTCGGGGTTTTACAGCCCTTATTTCATCGTGCCGTGGGTTGAGACCAATCCTGGATATGAAAGCTCTGAATCGGTCTCTTCTCAGGATGCCATTCAAGATGCTCACTCCGAAGCACATACTGACATGCATTCGGAGCCAGGATTGGTTCGCAGCCATAGACCTGAAGGACGCGTACTTTCATGTCTCGATTCTGCCTCGCCACAGAGGGTGACACAGAGAGCTCGCGGAGGGTGCCCTCTCCCCGCTATGGCAGATGGGCATTCGCATCCTCAACTATCTCGGCGACTGGCTGATAATCGAAGGATCAGTTGTGCATACACAGGGACATAGTGCTTCGGCACCTCAGCCATCTGGGTCTTCAGGTCAACCGAGAGAAGAGCAAACTCTACCCGGTGCAGAGGATCTCTTATCTCGGTATGGCGCTGGACTCGATCGATATGACCGCCTGCCTCACCAGCGAGCGTGCGGGCCATGCTGAACTGTCTGGATACGTTCAAGCACAAGAAAGCGGTTCTTCTCAAAACTTTTCAGAGGCTCCTGAGGCATATGGCAGCTGCGGCCGCGGTCACGCCGCTGGACTTGTAAGATATGAGACCGCTTCAGCGATGGTTACACGATCGGGTCCCGAGATGGGCATGGCACCGTGGCACACTTCGGATTGACGTTTCCCCGGAGTGTCACCGCCTTTTCAGCCCGTGGGACAATCCTGCTTCCTTCGGGTCGGGGTACCCCTAGGACAGGTTTCGAGACATGTTGTGGTCAACGACTGGGGTGCTGTATGCAACGGGCAAGCAGCCTCGGGTCCCTGGACAGGTGTCCGACTGCTTTGGCACATCAACTGCCTGGAGCTGATGGCAGTGTTCCAGGTCTTGTCAACCGTGCAGCGGATCAGCTATCACGGCAATCCACCCACCCTGGAGAATGGCGGCTCCACCCCCAGGTAGTCCAGCTGATTTGGAATCACTTCGGAGAAGCCAAGAACGATCTCTTTGCCTTTGCCGAGCCGACTCATTGCCCGCTGTTTTATTCCCTGCACGAGTCCCCTCGGGTGCTCGGCAGGGATGCGCTGGTATGCAGCTGGCTTCCGGGGCTCAAGTACGCCTTTCCCCCAGTGAGCCTGCTTGCACAGACCCTGTGCAAGATCAGGGAGGATGAGGAACGAGTCCTGCTGGTAGCGCCTTATTGGCCCTCCCGGACGTGGTTTGCAGACCTCACGTTCCTCATGGCAGCCCCTCCCTGGAAAATCTCCTGGTGGAAGGACCTTCTTTCTCAGGGGATGGGCACCATATGGCACCCGCAGGCTTCTCCAGCCTTCCCAGCGCTGTCGTAAATACCATCACTCAAGCGCAAGCCCCATCTACGAGACAGGCTCAGAGATGGAGTCGAATGGTGTTCCTCCCGTGGAGAGGACCCACAGAGATGCACGATTGCAGTTGTGCTTTCCTTCCTGCAAGAGAAGTCGGAGCGCAGGCTGTCCCCTTCAACTCTTAAAATGTATGTCGCTGCCATAGCCGCATACTATGACGCAGTGGAGGGCGCGTCCCTTGGAAAGCATCAGCTCATCGTCCGATTCCTTAGAGGTGCACGTCGGGTGAACCTCCCGAGACCACACCTCTTGCCCTCTGGGGACCTAGCCATTGCCCTAGCCGGCCTGCGGCTGGCTCCCTTTGAGCTGCTTCAGTCAGCAGAAATAAAATTCCTGACTTTGAGGGTAGGGGATCTGCAAGCCTTAGAAGACGAAGAGTGCCTTCAGTTTGGCCCGGCTGATTCTCACGTTATCCTAAGACCCCCCGGCTATGTGGATACGCAAACGCTATTCACAACGGATCCCTTCGGGCGTTCGCGCGCTTGCGTATTCGGCGTTTGCGTATTCAAAGCGCGAGTTCACAACAGATCACTTCCGGGGTTTGCGTAATCGACTCCAAAGCGCGTACACGGGGAACGCGCCTCAAGCTGAGCACAAGCCCGAGACGGTTTGGACATGGTTGTTTATCAGAGGTAAAAAATTATATAAATACTGTTCAGTTTCTCACAACAACCGATCGTTTCGTGTCTTAAGACATCAAT
>JAUMHG010000079.1:13310736-13322849 GCA_032359395.1 Enteromius anoplus | reverse complement strand
TGGCGAGTTCCCATATGTAACGTCTCCGTTCCCTCCTTCAGGGAACGTGGGTTACGATAGTAACCTAGACGTTCTTCTGAATTGAGTCTGTCTCAGTTTGTTCTGTTACCTCTTGTGAATCCAGACAGACTGGATGATGATCAGATCAGATCAGTGTGAACAGCAGTGTGAAGCACTGCTCTTGTGCAGACAATAATCTCACTGCATTATTACAATGAATGACAAAAATTATGTTTAGAAATGTTAGCTGATATAAGATGATATTTCCAGCTGACACACTACCGCAAAAGATAGAAATAAACAAACTTAAAACCATTTTTTGTTGCTGAAAATACTAGTGCAATGCACAGTACTATATATAATTTACACACGAGTCAATCTAAATCTGTGATTGGACTCTTTATCGATGGTTTAACATTCAGAGTTATGTCTCTGGACATGGGTCAGTCGATAAGAGACTTAACCAGCTCATGCCTTACATCGCTCAGCTGCCGCGCCGTTTGTCATGCCTCGGTCCTCGCACAGACAGCCACGCTATCCTGCCGGAGAAAGCTCGTTTGCATTTTCCCTCTACTTATTAGCTCTCCGCGCCTCCAAAGAGGCCTTTTCTCCGGGAGATTTGAGGCCGCGTCACTCTCTTATGAGCTGAAGGATAAGGCTACTGTCATGCAAATGACGAGTCCTGCTACTAATAGGGTCTTTACACCAAAGATTTTAATTCCCTTTTTCAGTAAATGGGTGCAAGTAGAAGTTTTCTCTTTTTTTTCAATGGCCAAACAGGATAAATACATCAGTCTTTTGCGCCGAGGGAGTGGTTTGAAAGTAGCGTACTGTAGAGTGCAAATCTGGACTCTTTTGAGTTTGTTTAGGGGACGTTTAGGGGGGCATCTGCGTTTTGTGACAAAGATACAATGAGCGTATTCATTCAAGGCTGTTTTCAACAAGAGAAACAACGTAGATGTCTAATATGATACAAGAAACATCTTGTATAGGTTCCTGGTCTAATACGTGCAGAATGTAAAGCGCAAAATGAGGTTTTAAGGGAGCCGCCTCTTGAATAGTGTGAATACTGTGGTGGTAAAAGAGTTAATGTTACCATATTTACATGATATATTACAGAAACAAAATGCACTTTAAAAAAATATACTTAAGTATGTAAATGTTTTCAGATGCTTAACTGCAATTAAATATAATTGCATTGTAGTTTAAATTGATATTTAGTGCATCAAAGTGCTAATAATGCATCTTGTAATATCATAATGAGTGCTACTGTCTTTAAAATATGGTTAAAGTGTAACCGCTGAATACTGACATGCATCTATGATCAAATTAGTTATGTTATATTGTAATTTCTATTAAAAATGGTGTGTCATGTATGTAAATATACATGCACAACGTAATTTAAGTACATTTAACTTAAATTAACTTGTAATAACATGTAATAACATACTGCAGTTATAATTATAATCCAGTAGGTTTACACACAACACATAAAAATGAGCAGATGTATTCAAAGCGTAATAAAAGATTAATGAAACAAAATGCTTTAAAAAGTACTTAAGAGTCAGATTTTTAAGCATAATTACTTTAAAAAAAAATTGTACTTAAAAAAAATGTTTTTTAAATATACTTTTAATATGTGAACTACAAGACAAATGCACATTTAGTATTATTAGACTATTCACCAAAATATTATTTCTAAAATAAATAAATGGTTTTGTGCCCAAACACTGCAAGAGTACAAAAGAAAACCAGATTAGGAGATAATTTATCATTTTTATAAGGTAACTTGGTTCTGTGCCCAAACACTATTAAAAATGATTAGTGCTGTCAAATTACTAATTGTGAATAATCACTTCCAAAATAAAAGTTTTGTATATAAATAGACACACATATGGTACATTTTTGGAAAATATTTACACGTATTTACATGCATATATTTATATTTTATTTTACATATAAATATGCTTAAAATATAAACATAACATGTTTTTTCATAAATGTATACATGTATGTGTGTTTAGATATACACACACACACACACACACACACACACAGTATACACACATATAATATGTAAACAAACTTTTATTTTGAATCAGTTAGTTTTGGATGAACTATTCCTTTATGTCCACGAGAAAATCTGCTTCTAATTACAGGTCGAGAGCTGTAAGTTTACAATTCTATTTGCGTATGAACTATAGATTCGTGAAACACCAAATTGCTCAAGTATGTTGGTAACGACAGAACTTGTGAGCAACGATACGCACCCCTGGATGCTCACAGAGTCACAGTGTTTGCATTTTTGTGGGAATTAACCTTGAGCATATAAACATCTAGTGCAGCGAGAATAACCCGAGACAACAAAACACTCTCAGGCTTAAGTAATTATCCTGGTTCTCCTCGCTGGAGTCTGTTAATGTGGATGTGGCGGGCAGGTTGGATCATGCCTCATGAGGAGCGTTACGGATGGGGCTTTCTGGGTGGAGAAGTTTCCCGGGGTCCTGTTTTCGTGACTGCAGGTAACTCTGTTTTGCTTAAATTCCTCTGTGCAGTGTCTCGCTGGAGGGAGGAATCTAGTTAACGATAAATAATTCCCACTAAATCCAAGTAAACGGCTTTACTGAGCTCGTTATAATGTAAAGCAATATGAATACATAAAGAGCAAGACATAGCAAGCGCATGGATTCTTGGTTGATGCTGGTCAGTTGTTTGTGTTCTGGTTTGCCCAGAGCTGTGAATGATAGCCCTTCTGGAGTGCAGCGTAGCCGTCCCTTCTTTCCTTTAGGTAGGAATTTGCTCCCTCTGTCCCTACGAAGGATTCTGGGATGATGGATTCTGACAGCCTTGTCAAGCATAAGAAAGCTCTCGGCTAGCCTGACTAGCTGCTTCACCGGCCTGCTAAGGTGACAAAACAGTTAGCAAGGCCTGGCTAACAGGAGAAATGGAGAAAAGGGAAATTGAAAAAAAAAGAAAAAGCATTAAACTTTGAGACTAACTCGTCTCATTTTTCAAGGCATTTCATATTATCAGTTGTTATATTTTTATCAGTGCTGTCAAACAATTAAACGCAATTAAACCTTTCTTAAAAGTGCACTTTGCAACTTTCTTTGTTTCATATTTTTAAATTGCGTATATATTTAAAAATACATGACATTAAAAGATATATTTCGGTTAGGATATGCCATTCTGCAGTACGTCAAGCAAAACAGAAAGTCATTTTGAAATTACATATAAAGATGCACTGAAGTGGCTCAAAAAAGCACATTTAAAGGGTTAGTTCACCCCAAAATTTGGTCATTAGTTTCTCACCCTCATGTAGTTCCAAACCCTTAAGAACTTCGTTCATCTTCTAAAAACTAATTAAGATAGTTCTGAGGATATCAGAGAGCCATCTGACCCTCCATAGACAGCAACACAACTGAAATGATCCCAGGTCCAGAAACATAGTAAAAACATTGGTAAAACAGTCTATGTGAATTACGTCCTATGAATGACGTCTTCCTCTATTTTAGAGAATATTACTGCGTAAGTGTGCGCTTTCCTCTTGACGCAAACAGCCGCAGATTACGTTCATACGCGTGCTTTCCCCCGGATGTAAACAAGGCTGATTACGTCAAATACGTTAAAGCTTGTGCATGCGGTGCGTTGAGATACTTTCCAAAATGGCAGAAGACGTAAGTCCCGGGGAAAAAGTAAATTATGTTCTTTTTGTTTTATTTTGCGCAAAAAGAAACTTAGCGTTGCAAAACTGAAGTTGAGCCACTGATGTCACATGGACTGTTTAACCAATGTTTTTACTTTACGTTTCTGGATCTGGGATCATTTCGGTTGTTTCAGTGGTCAGAAAGCTCTCTGATGTCCAAAATATCTTAATTTGTGTTCCGAAGATGAACAAAGATCTTCTGGGTTTGGAACGGCATTAGTGTGAGTATTTAACAGAATTTTCACTTTTGGGTGAACTAACCCTTTAAATTCAGCTAATTGCATTTAGTATCAATATACATAAATTTTCATTTAATTGTACTTTTAATTGTCAAAAGACATTATATTCAGTTCACACTTAAATATATACTTTTATATTATTTCCTTAAAAAGTGCTATTTTTAAGCATGCTATGATGCATTTCTTTTTCACAAGGCAATACAGGAGTGTGTTACAGTTGGTTCACTGCCCCTCATGGCTGGCAGCCTTTTATACCTGCAGGACTTCTACAGTTAGCAGAGAAGTAAAAGGGCACGATCCATCCCGGAGTCAAGTTTGCTGGAAATAAAACCGATGCTGCTGGCTAAATTCATCTCCACCACTTCCAGTCTATACTCCACCCCCAAACCTTGGTAAACCATTTTAAACAATTATTGGAAGAAATGTCTGCTTAATACATAATATACATTGAATAATTATATGATGATTTGCATCAAAGTGTCTTTGATAAAAAAAAAACGGTCCCCACATACAGTATCGATGAACTAAATATCCATTCATGCCTGGAGCTCCTTCTGATTTCATCATGAAGTCAATGCTCATTTCTCAAACATAGCTGAGGGCTGTTTAACGCTGACAGCAACTCTGCCATCCTGTATTTATTACTACACACCACAAACTCTGCAGCGCTGCATTGTGTGTTTGAGGTGTTGTTGTAGTTTCAGGCCTAGAGCTAGAGTTACATATAAACTCTTTTCCAGACCGCGTTCTGTTTCTTTCAAAAAGCTGACAGCTGTTACTCACTAGATTACAAAAGTACATAAATTAAAAACGTGTTTTTATGATCACTCTGAGTCTCTACTCTGACACAAATTTCAGTTTTATTGTGAAATACATGGAAATGTAATATTACACCTCTTTTCAGCAAGCCTCACAATCTAAGGTATTAGTCACATCAAGCACTAAGTATGGTTAAGTTAGTATGGTTATGCAAAGAATGTTTCTGTTGACTGCAAATAAAGACATTGACTATGCCGATGTCTGTTTGATAAGAAAGCAGATTGCATCTCTACAGTAGCTCGTTGCTGTCCAAAGTGACAGGACAGTGAATGAGATGTGACCTGGAGGGCAGGACAGAGGCACTGGAATGTGTTAATGAATACACTGTCAAGGCGTAAATAAACAACATACATGTTTATACATATGCGGTTTCCAGCTCAAATGAGCAAAACATCAAGTTTTATTTCTTTTCACACAAATTATTATTACTGGGCAGATAAGCTATTAATAAATCATATTTTTTTCTTTCCCCTATAGACTGTGATTCACTGAAGTTTTTGGTAAAAGAGTTGTGAACATAAGTCTTTTTGGTGAACACTATTAGTTAGTTTTAGGGTGCTTTAGGGCCACTCATGGCCATTTCAAAACAAATGCGTAATGTTTGTTGATTTTATCACATATACGCATTTCCTATATGAGCCTAGGTTGGAAATAAAATCATGCTGTTTATTTACTGGAAATATGAACCATTTATTTATTTAGTTACTTGCTTATTTCTTAGATAGGTCCTTCAACGTATTTTGGAGGGGTGAAGTGTCAACATCTAGTTACAGGGGAGCCTCAGGGCTCAGTTCTCGGACCACTTCTTTTTTCTGTCTTTAAGTTCACTACAGGTTTTGCTTTTCAGGAACATTGCTTCTCATATCTTTGCTAAGCTGATGACACTCAGTTCTACTCTCATTCCAACCTGATGATATGGAACGTTATATGTGAATGATATCTGTTCACATCTCAGCATTGCTTGCTAAATGAAGGGCCATCAAGCTGTGATGGATGATCCGCTGAATTTCTCAGGCCATATTGCTTCAACGGGCAGGTCTTCCCGCCAGTTCTATGAAATCTCTACAACTAATTCAGAATGCCCTGAAAAAGCACAGGTCACACCACTTATTATTAGTTTGCACTGGCTACCAGTGGCTGCTTGCATAAAGTTCAAGGCATTGATGTTTGCTTACAAAGCGACCACTGGCTGTGCACCTCTTTACCTAAATTCACTATTTAAGACTTATGTGCCTTCCAAGCTTGCATTCTGAAAGTGAATGGCGAGTACAACATAAAAGTATCATAGTAGTGATCTGTACAAGTTCTCAGTTCTGTCACTGGTTCTCCCTTCTTCACCAATTGACACTGATGTAAAAACTGACATGAATGAGAACTGAAAGCATTGTCATATAACATCAAAAAACAATTAAACTGTCAGGTCTGTTTGTCACGCAATTCTTTAGAAGACCTGGAATACAGCCAAACCAGGCTCATTTGAAAAAACGCGCAAACGATAACATTCTTGACAAAATGCAAATGTGAGAGGAAAGCACATTTACTGAATCTACTGTGCCATTTTGACTTACGGATTTGACAAGTCTTTGGGTTATTTTATCGAGACTTTTATCTGAGACATTTTTTTAGGACTTGTGTCTAAGTGCCATGCTTTGCAAATTCTGCTGTACCGGTTGTGCTGACGAGCAAGTTCACTACTTCAAAAAAGCCATACATTTGGAGTGCAATATGCATTATGGGAAACGTTTTTTTTTGAGGTTATGACACAGAATTGGGCTGTCAACAGTATTGGACAGTTTAAAAACAGAGCAGAATTGCAATAAGGAAGCATTATGAATGAAGCTTGCATTATACCGACTTTTATACTGATATCTTACCTAATAGAAAATAACCTTCAATCTTGTATAGTTACCAGCATGTTAGACTTTTCTGGCAATCTTGCCACTTCCTATGTGTACAGGTAGTTTTTACACAACCTTTTACACAACTGGTTGCTTAGGTGATGAACATTACCTGCTTGTAAAAGTGAATGGAACTATTCTGTATCTGAGGCCAAACCACCAAATATTGAGAATGCACGTAATATATTTTTATAACTCCAAACAGTCAGCTACCAATTGAAACCAGCTAATACATCACTCAACTTGGCGCTCACATCAACTTTTAATGTTGCAAAAGTTCTATGAGTAAGGCGACTATAAGTTGCTGAGTAAAATAATAACACTTTGTGTTTCAAGCTGTGTATACATAATCTAAACTACTTTATTAAATAACTAACAGCTAGCTGCTATTTGCATGCTTCTACACTCTTCATGCAATCTTCAGGTTAAAGGTTGCCATTTATCCCAAAAAAAACAAATAAGTCAATTTAATATGAATTCAAATCATGACCCCAATAATTTATTTGAATCAAATCATGAGATTCCAAAAGATTTCCACTCTTACTGTGCAAGGAACCATATAAAAGTAAATCATAAAAACCTCAAATTCTTACAGTACTTTTTTTTGTCATTTTTGTATCTTGACAGCCTGGAAGCTGTGAAAAAGAATCTTTTAATCTTGTTGTCACTGAGGAAAAAAGGTCATGGCAGCTTAAACAACACAGGGTGAGTAAATGACAGTATTTAATTTCTTAGGTGAACTATACCTTTCAAACATGTCTTTTTTTCTATTAACTGATTGGCAAGTGTAATTTTAGACAAGTATTTGTCAAGGTTTTAGCTCTCTCTGAAATTCACCGTCTCAGTCAGCTACACTGATAACTTATCTGTGAATCTGAATAACTGTAATGGTGCACGCATAGATCTGGGGTCAAACAGTGATCTTTGTTACCCTAGAGATGTGCCAAATTCCTTGTTAGAGTAAAGATCAAATGCGCTATAGCTTTAGTTATGACTCCTCCAGGCGTCTACTCAACTGTAGTTATCAATCAGTAAGAGCATGTCAGAGAGAAATGACTGTTGACGGATGGCTTTCTCCTCTGCGCGCACTGTGAGAACTCCGATTCAGTTGATTTATGTTGCGGTCAGGAAGTGCCGGTTTCTCATGCATAAACATACATTGTATATGTGAATAATATTATTATGTTTATAGTAATTTAGACAGGTAGATATGATCTGAATACAATCATAATGAAGACAAAATAGTTCAAAGCAGTGGTTGAACCCATGAGCCTGTCATATATTTAAACTTGTTTTATGCCAACTTTACCCAGGCAACATTTATCATTTAATTTTTAGGTTGATGTACTAAGGTTGAAGTTGATGTTTTAAAATAGCTTAAACTAAAACCTAATTTAAAAATACATAAAAGTGACAAAAACTCAAAATTACTTAAACATGAAATATATAACAGTAAAACTCAATTAGAAATTCAAAAACTGTACCACCTTTGACCTTTGAATTTCAATGACATTTTGGAACTTTTCAACGACTTTATTAATTTCCGTTACTTTTACAAACTCTTACCTGTCTAGAGTCACAGCTTGCTGTAAATTCACAACTAAAAATACATTTCCAAATGTTTTCTCTGGAATCTGTTTATTAATTTCAACTTCCTGGTCAGCCTGGCGTAGCAACATCTGTACAGCCAATAGTGTGCGTTTTGTCACCTTTTGCCAGCCAATGGCAGATGAGGGGAGTGTTCAAGAAACATGTAAGGAAACAATCATTCTCAATCAACTTGGCACTCAAAAGTTCATCAGTCATGAAATGCCCATTTCACAAATATTCTTTTATGAACTCTTTATAAATTGTGTCTAGGATACACTGGAAATTGATTTAATATGAATATGCACAGGTGGAGAAGGCTCATGAGAACGCTCTTGTAGAGTTGTCACGTTTGGGCTACTTTTGTGCACCACTGCTCATAACATTCAGCCCTCTGGCCATCCTCTGGCAGTCAGCCAGTTGGGTGGAGATGGTAGCTGTAAATGTGTGTGAGTGTTTAAAATTGCACTGTCCATTAAAGAGAATGGTTTTAATAGGTGTATATTATACTGAATGGATTACTGGGGGCAAATACCTCAGAAAAAGTTTTGCATTTTTTTTTTTTTCAGTGATGCACAGGATGACCTTTGTGAAAATCCGCCCAAGGCCAGTATCTGTCATGAGGTGTAATGTATTTAATCTTTTGAATGATTTCTCAGCTTGACTGTGTTGCTTTTAATGACTATGTTTGGATTGGGTGTTTGGTGTGAGTTTAGAGCTAAATGTAGGGGAAGTCAATCACAAAACATCTTCCATGAATATGGCATATTTTGGTATCCCATTATTTTTTGAACCATTATGGATGCATAAGTTCTGTGTTTTTTTTCTTTTTCTGACGTAAAATAACAATTCAGTTGCTCACCAATGGATGCTCTTCAGTGAATGGGTGCTGTTACAATACATCCCAATAATCCACAAGTAATCCAGTCCATCAGTTAACATCTTGTAAAGGGAAAAGCTGCGTATTTGTAACAAATCTGTTTGCAAACGAATTATGGACTAATCCATTTAGACCAGCTCATCATATTTTACGGTGTTTTTTAAATGTTTGGCGCTAGTGTTCACATCAAATAGCACTGGCATACAAATATTCACTTGAATAAATCAGAATTTCCTAAGCTAGACATTGGTTATGAAATATAAACAAACCTATGTAATATAATGTAGTAAGGATCAAGTATTTATCATTCATGGTGAACAGGCCTTTAGGCTTCTTTGTTACTTTGTTGCGTTGCAGTGCTTTTTTGTTCTTTGCTGGAAGAATGTGCATCCGACAAGCACAGAAACTTACCCACAATCCCTGAACTTCTACAGTATGCACAGAACAATTTGTTTTGCATCATGTCACAGGAGGAACACATTGTGCATGTCAGCGAGTGCTTTGTGTGCGCAGAGAAGGTCACACAGTTAGCAGGGGGCGGGGCTGAGTGTAGCTCCTCCCCTTGACTGTGGGTGGGTGGATGGATGATGGTCCTGATGGGGAATGTTGGACAGATGGGCTTGGCAGAAAAGACAACTGACCTCTCTCCACTCCCCCTCTGGCCCTGAGCTGCGCCTGGGAAGAACAGATCTAAAGTTTTCCTCCATTAAATGTCGATTATGGGAGACAGACTGCAGGGATGGCAGCTTGTAACAAATGCTCCCTTGACCTTTGAAGGTCAAGCTCAAGAGAGACAAAAACTATAAAACCATTGCTAATACTACACAAGATGTGGGCACTGAGAAAAGCAGCGTTGGCACAAAACATTATAGAACAGCTTAAATAAATAACAGTACATTATTTATGCACTCCCTGTAAAAGTGTGGAATGATGAAGTGTTTAATGATATCTGAAGAAGTAGAAATACAGCCCAAATTTAAAAGACTTTTACATACATATATTTTAAAATGCCATTTATTCCTGTGAAGTCTTCAGAATCACATGACCTTCAGGAATCATTCTGATATGCTGACTTGCTGCTCAAGACAAGATTCTGAATATTTGCTTTGTTAAAAAACAGTTATGCTGCTTTATTTTTTTTAAAGACTTAAAACCATTAAAAATGATTTTAGATTTTATTTAGCAAGAAAGCTTTAATTTGGTGGCAGAAAAGAGATGTCTAATGTTACAAAAGAGTTCTGTTTTAGTGAATGCTGTTCCTTCTAATATTCTATTCATCAAAGATGAAAAAACAAAGTTTTTTTCAATAATATTAAGCTGCAAAATCAGATTTTACCAATGAAAATAATACACACCATTATTCATAATTGAGAATTAATAAGAATTGATTCAAACTGAGCAATAAATCAGCATATTACAATTATTTCTAAAGGATCATGAGACACTGAAGACTGAAGTAGTTTAAAACAAAATAGGTGCAGAAAATTAAGCGTAGAAGTGAATCCACTATATGTGTGAATGGAGAACAGAAGTGAATCTAGAATGTGTGACGATTGACAGTGATATCCAATGGGAATATGAATGCAAGAAATGTAGGTGTTTAAATATATAAATACATTTGCCTTTGAGACTTCAGAAAAGACTTCTATTCTTCTGAAAAGTTAATACTTATGTGAAACATAACTGACCTCCATTAAGTTCAGCAACTTCTACCATTAGTGACCAGAGATGTATTAATATCCAGCAGTTGTAAGTTAACCTGTTATTTTTCAGAGTTGAGCATGCATATATATATGTGTGTGTGTGTGTGTGTGTGTGTGTAACACAGGCTTGTTTTATTGTGTGTGGAATGGCTGTGCTGGTTTTGGAATCAACAGATGGTCTAGACACATAAAGGAATCACCTCCTGGTGTGTCTCTGATGCTTAAGGAATATTAACATTCCCTGAGCCACACTCATCTGTAGGAAAAAGTGGGATGACAAATTAATATATTATTATCATTGTTGGTTATACATAAGAAGTTGACTTTAAAAATACCTGATCATAATTTTAACTGTAGTGTTTTATTCAGTATTGCACATTATACACATTATGTACGTAAATCCAGATGCCAAAATGCAATTTTTCCTCAATTATTTGACTTGTTAGGGTTAATTCAAAAGTCTACTGTCAATATGCACAAAGTGAATGATATGACACCATTATAGCTTGTTTGGAAGTTTCTACTACTGTTTGTCATGATCAGATCCATGCAGGATTTCTACCTGAGCCTTTCTGTGGTAGTTGTGCTAATATTACCCACAACCAGTGGTGTAGTCTAGATTCTTGTGGTGAGTATACTGTGATACAAAAGTATCTTCATAAATTCATGTTGAGATTCATGTTTTGCATATGAATATAGAAATATTCAACGATATAAATAACTGAATTGATCATTTTAAGAAGAAGCAAAATCTGCAATTAGGTGGCAGTAAGTTACTGATTTTTTACTTTGATTATTCAATTGATTCATTCGAACGGCTGATTCATTCATACTACCCACCCATTCTGCCCTAAATAGTTCTGAAAATTACTAATATCACATAAAATTTAGGATGGATGATATGCACATTGGGACTCAGGCATTGACTGTCTTTATGAATGGATGATTGGATTGATTCAGAAGATTTGTATAAAAATTGCAGATTCGTTCATAAATGAAACAAGCTGTGTTAATGTAGATGTATAGCTGCTCAGTTGTGAGTTTGCTTTAAACGATTTAAATGACTTTGGACATTGGTAATGGTTTTAATATGATGGTGTCTACTGGTATGTGATGGATTCTATTGGTGGGATGTTAAATCTTATTGGAAAATGCCCAAAACACACTATAAAAAGGAATTATGTAATGGTTTTACTGGAAAAAGCGGTAACACTTTATAATAACTATCTGTTATAACTAGTTAATAGATCATTATTAAACTGTTAGTTAATGGGTTATAAA
>JAUMHG010000079.1:13277198-13294456 GCA_032359395.1 Enteromius anoplus | reverse complement strand
ATATAATGAAAACAAAACTGGCCCAAGGATGGAGCCTTGTGGAACACCATATAGAATGTCATGATTCTTTGATGTACATTCGCCTATATTCACTGAAAATGTCCTTGCTGTAATATACATATTTATACTTGAAACATTTATTGTTTGATTTTTCAGTGTAATTATTCAACCAATATGAGAAATTGTTACTATATTTTTATAATTTATTTTAAAACTTATTTTGAACAACAACAATTTATTAATTTGTTTAATCGATTATAATCATGGTAAATAAAATCATGGCAATAATAAAAACAATAATAAAATGTAATATTGTCACATTGCCTGCTCTATCTTTTTTCCGTTTTTGTATCTTCCTGTTTTTTTCCTTATTTGGTCATGTTCCGATTCTGATTTAGTTTGATTAGTTTATTAGTCTCCACCTGTGCTTCTCACCTGTTTTCAGTTCTCCCTTAGTGTCTACCTGTGTTTAAAAGCCTGTTTTGTTTTGTCCTTGCTGGTCTGTCCTCAATGTTATTTTATTATTTTGAGAACTCGCATCTCCCTTGTGCCTTCCTGCCCCACACAAGCGTGACAAATATATTAATCAAGTCAATAAATACTACTATTAACAAAATAATAATAACAGTAAAAATTGAATTCACAACAACAGCAACAATCATAATGATGATGATAATAATAGTTATTATCATAAAATCTTATTGTTGTCTTTTTCAATCTTTTTCAATCCTCATTATTACTGTTACCCATAATAAATAATTATTTTTGCTCAACAACAGTTATTATTATTTTAATTGACAGCAACAAAGAACATCAGTGATGATGATGATAATTATTATTATTATAACATTATTTCTTATTGATAACAATAATTTATTGACTTACATTATTCTTGTAATAGTATTTTGTCAATAATATGCGTGATTATTGAGCTCACACTGAAAAAACACCATAGTGTCCATCCACAGGAAGAACATGAGTATTCATCCAACACCAAAAGTAGTCCCACCACTTGTCACGAACAGTGCCTCTGTGGCCCTCTCCGAACGGCCGCAGCGGGAACCTTCACCCGAGTTCTAGTTCCCACCCGGACCTATTTTACCAACGCACCTCAGATGCGGCTCGTTATTTTGGTAATTATCAGCCTTTATCAGCCTTCTTTGCGAAGTCTTATCGTTCCATATGGTGATAATTGCGAGCGTTTTTCCCTGTGTTTGCTTCTCTGTGTATGACCCTTGACTGTTGATTCCATTTATGATTCTAGCTGCCTGCCTTATTGACATCTGCCTGCTCTGTATGATTCTTGCTGCCTGCCTTTTTGACATCTGCCTGCTTTGTGACTACTCTATTGGATTTGTTGTTTATACTGTGAACTTTGCTGGATTTGCAAATAAAGCCATGCAAGTGGATCCACACGACTCTGAGCTTTCGTTACAGAAGACTTCGCCAGAAATAGATCCAGCGGCTTTACAATCCGTGGTCACTTAAGTCTCACGCCAGGCATCGATCCTCACTACTCACCATCTACAACTTGATCGACTGACCACCATGACTGAGGACTTAGTGAGGTCTGTGCAAGCATTAACAACAGCTGTTAATCGCTCTACTGCCCCAGTGAATCCACCTGCGGCGGCGGTGGCCACCCCTCCTCCTCCTCCGGTAATGCAAGCCAGCTCCTCTTGTTTGTCCCTCCCGGAGAAATACGATGGAACTGCAGGCAAGTGTAAGGGGTTTCTTATGCAATGTGCAATTTATATCAACTCTCATCCCCTGTGTTTTGCTAACGATGACAGCAAGGTCTCCCTGGTATGTTCATTTTTGAAGGGCAAGGCTTTAAAATAGGCAACCGCTTTATGGGACGACAAATGAATTTTCCTTCATACGCTCTCTTTCTGAGGAAATTTAAGGAGGTTTTCGATCATGCTGAGGATGGAAAGGAGGCAGAGGATGAGCTATTGAATCTGTGACAAGGTTCTGGCACTGTGGCTGATTACGCTTTTGCTTTCCGCACCCTGACGGCAGAGGCAGGCTGGGAAGGGAAACCTCTAAAGGCCATCTTTCGTTGTGGCCTAAGAATGGACATTCAAGCGGATCTAACTCGTCATGACATTAACAAGAGTCTGGAGGAATATATGGATATGGCCAATAAGTTGGACAACCTGCTCCACTCCCATAGGGGGCGCCGTTCTACTCCTTCTTCTATGCAGCTTGCCCTCATGCCACCCGAGGAACCCATGCAGCTGGGATTTACTCAGAAGTCCGACCACCGAGACCTTCCAATGTCAGGGTAAGCCAGATTCCTTTTACTCCCTTGCTACTCCTAGATGTCAGTATTATGGTACAAGATCACTGTATTAAGACTAAGGCCCTTGTTGATTCTGGAGCTGCAGGCAACATTATAGACCAGGATTTAGCTAACCGACAGAATGTTTCTCTCGTTTCCGCCTCTGGCCGTCGCAGCCCTTGACGGAAGACCCCTAGGGGCAGGAAGGATACACTTCACCACGCAACCGTTAACCCTGGTCACCACCTCACTCCACTAAGAATCCATCCAACTCCTGGTCACCCAGTCACCTAACCATGCCATCATGCTCTGGAGCAGCTTCGCTCAGCTAACATCTTCACCAAACTGGACTTAAGAAGTGCTTACAATCTGGTACGGATACGAGCTGGTGTTGAGTGGAAGACCGCTTTCGCAACCACGACGGGTCACTACGAGTACCTTGTGATGCCCTTTGGGTTATCTAATAGTCCCTCAGTTTTCCAAGCCCTTGTAAACGAAATCTTCATGGACATGCTCAATCAGTACGTCATTGTCTTCATAGATGACATACTCATCTACTGCAGGAATCCACAAGAACACGTTCAGCACGTTCAATCTGTTCTTCAAAGGCTTATTAAGCATCAGCTCTACGCTAAGCTCTCTAAATGCCAGTTTCACATGTCTACCATCTCCTTCTGAGGATACATCATAAGTTCAGAGGGTCTGACTATGGAGGATGACAAAGTAACCGCAGTCTTGCAGTGGCCTCGTCCCCAGTCTATTAAAGATCTTCAGCGGTTCCAAGGTTTCACCAAAATCTACAGGAGGTTTATCCAAGGATTCAGCCAGGTGGCCATGCCCTTAACCTCACTCACTCGGAGGGGCACCAACAAGCTAGCATGGAGTCCAACAAGCGAAAAGGCTTTTCAAGAACTGAAGAAACGTTTCACCTCTGAACCCATTCTCCGACATCCCGACCCCAGCAAGCAGTTCATCGTGGAGGTGGACGCTTCCAACACAGGCATAGGGGCTGATCTGTCACAATGACATGGTAATCCTTCTAAATTATACCCCTGTGCTTACTATTCTAGAAAACTCGATTCAGCTGAGTGCAATTATGATGTGGGGGACCGTGAATTATGGGCTATGAAGGCAGCTTTAGAGGAGTGGAGGCATTTGTGCTCCTCCCGAGTGTCCTCCTGAACTGACATATGTTCCAGAGATTCTTCGTCAGCGCCTACTCACCCTAATCCATGAAAATCCTAGCACTGGGCACCCGGGCATCCAAGCTACTAAGGCTGGTGGCCTCAAATGAATCAACACATCATCACCTTTGTCAACAATTGTGTTATCTGCATCAAAACCAAGTCCCAGCACCAACATCCTGCGGGCCTCCTTCATCCCTTACCCATTCCAGAACGACCTTGGTCCCACCTGGCCGTGGATTTCATTACCGATTTACCATAATTGACAGATTCTCGAAAGGCATGCCGACTCATACCCCTTCCTAAGCTTCCTTCTGCCTGGGCGACCGCTCAGGCTCTCCTTCAAAAGGTCTTCCGGTACTATGACTTACTTGAAGACATAGTTTCTGACCGAGGTCCCCAATTCACCTCTCCAGTTTGGAAGGCATTCTGCTCTCAGTTAAACATTAATGTCAGTCTTACGTCCCGCTACCATCCCCAGTCTAACGGGCAGGTTAAAAGACTAAATCAAGAGTTAACCAAGTTTCTTCGGGCATACTGCCATTTGAATCAATCAGACTGGAGCCACTACCTACTCTGGGAAGAATACGCCCAAAACTCCCTTAAGAAGCCCTCTACTCAGCTAACCCCCTTTCAGTGTGTTTTGGGTTTCCAGCCACCATTGTTCCCCTGGGTCAGGGGGACCCACCAACCTCCCTGCCGTGGACACCTGGCTAAGGAGAAGTGAAGCTACCTGGGATACCAACCTACGAAGAGCTATTCAACGTGTAACTCGCCAGGCCAACCAGCTCCGTAGAGAGGCTCCACAGTATCAGGTCGGCCAGGGGCTGTGGCTGTCATCCCGAGACCTTTGCCTCCGACTTCCCTGACGTAAACTTAACCCGAGGTACGTGGGTCCCTTCAAGATCACAAGACAAGTCACTCCCGTTTCCTTTCAATTACAGTTACCTTCTAATTATCGTATCTCACCCACATTGCATGTCTGTCTGTTAAAGCCTGCTGCGGACACTGAAGGACAGGGGGACCAGGACGAGTCAGCGCCCGCAGAGACCCCTCCTTTGGTACCTGACAGAGAGGACATTTATCAGGTTAACCAGATATTGGACTCTCGGCGTCAAGGAGGTATTCTTCAGTACCTTGACAATTGGGAAGGGTACGGTCCCGAGGAGAGGTCATGGATCAACTCCAAGGACATTCTGGATCCTTCACTGACCACCTCTTTCTATCAGAACCACCCAGAGAAACTGGCCCTCGCCCTCGTGGTAGACCTCCGTGCCGAGAAGTGGCTTGCTTGCAAATTGGCTAGCAGGGGAGGCGCTCTGTCAAGAACAGTTCCGCCTCAGGTGCGGCTTGTTATTTCGGTGATTATCAGCCTTTATAAGGCGCGGACTTCAGAAACTTCTTTGCGAAGTCTTATCGTTCCATATGGTGATAATTCCGAGCGTTTTTCCCTGTGTTTGCTTGTCTGTGTATGACCCTTGACTGTTGATTCCGTTTATGATTCTAGCTGCCTGCCTTATTGACATCTGCCTGCTCTGTATGATTCTTGCTCCCTGCCTTTTTGACATCTGCCTGCTTTGTGACTACTCTATTGGATTCGTTGTCTATACTGTGAACTTTGCTGGATTTGCAAATAAAACCATGCAAGTGGATCCACACGACTCTGAGCTTTCGTTACACCACTGTTTACACAACTTTAAAATCAATAACAATATATTTTTTTTGTTCAATCTATTTATTATATGTGACCCTGGAGCACTTAACAAGTCATAAGTTGCGCATGTAAATGTAGCAATGACCAAAATACACTAAATGGATCAAATTTACAGATTTTTCTTTCATGCCAGAAATCATGAGGGTATTAAGGTATTTTGTAAATTAACTACTGGAAATATTTGCAAAAAATTGATTTTAAATTGTTATTAGTGATAATAACTGTCATTTAGACAACTTTAAACGCAATTTTCTCAACATTTAGATTTTTTTTGCACCCTCAGATTCCTGATTTTAGCCAAATATTTTGCAGTCCTAACAAACCATACAGCAATGGAAAGCTTATTTGTTCAGCTTGTATAGAAAAACAGACCCTTATGACTGCTTTTGTGCTTTATTTTTATTTTATAAAGTGTATAAGTGTTAAAGAAGCGCACATATACTATATATACGAGGCAGGAGGAGATGAGGAATCACTGGGGTTTGGCAGAATACACTGAGGAGCATAGAGTTAGTCCACTTACGCATAAACAAGCTCGGACCCAGAGTGTTGTGAGGTGTGGGTTTAAGTGTGGTGGCTAATGACTGTCTTGATTGGGTTTAGGTGACTGTGACAGGTGCACATAATCCAGGTGAACATGAGAGATGAGGGTGGAGCCCAGCATGGGCGTAACAATAAGGTTGCTAGCAACCCAAGGTTTGTAATAAATGTTTCATGCGCAACAAGAAACATTAGCAAAAATATCTAATGACTCTATGAGTGCAATTCACTGTTTGATACACAAAGATGATGTGACGTTTCACTCCTAATGACTACAAGCATAAAACAAATGAATATCATCAACAAAAACGTAATTTATTTGAGTGGTTTTACTGCAGAGCAATTGCTTTACGCAAGGAAGTGTCATGCGATATTGCGAATTGCGAATACTGATTTTAAAGACACTGAAAGCAATAGTTTAGAAAATTTTGTTAAAATCAAATATCAATCAGAAAATCATCTATCATCATTTATCAGTTTTACTTATTGTAAACAACGTCCTACATCATCCACTGGAAAGCCCCTCTCTTGTTAACACAGCTTATAAGGCTTTAAATATATTAAAGTTATATAAAGAATCTTATGGAGCACTTTTATGATGGATGGACGTACTTCACAGGGCTTTAAAATCTCAACACCTGTCACTGCCATTATGTAACTCTGATTGAAAACAAAAAAGTTATCATGGGTAAATCAACTACACCTTTAAGCTGCCTCAATCCAGTAAATTATCATCTTGAAGTGTTATTTACAATATAAAAAGGATAGGGGAGAACGGGGTAATGTGAGACATCGGGTAATGTGAGTCACCCCCTGTATCTAGGCAACGGAACACATTTGTGTTCATGTGACCATTATATTTTCAAGCCCCTTCCAGTTCCCACTGACCATGAAGGAGCGGACCACATGTTTTTTTTCACAAAAATATTTTTTTTTTGCATGTTAAAGCTATTTTTTGCTGTCAGCTTAATCAACTGTTAAGGTTGGAAGGAAATCAAGTAAATCAGGTAAAGTGAGGCATGAGGCACAAGTTAAATTTAGTCTAAAACATATTTTAATGTAATTTTACATTACATATGTTTAATTTTTAATGTCATAAACATTGTAGAAAAGCCATCATGAAAAAAGGTAATACACCAGGAAGACAACCTGAGGGAAAACGCCCCTCGAGGGTGGAAGGAAAGAAATCTATAAGAGCAGGTGCAAGCAATAGAAATATTGACATGTCAAGCCTCCTAAGATTCCTAAAGACAAAAGAGAAAGGGGAAGTAAAATCAGTAGCCTGGGGTGCAGTAGCTGAGGCAAAGAGAATATTCACAGATCAGATGGAGAAGGTGCTTGTCAAACACTTGAAACAACTAGCTGAACAGTTCCATGGCCTTCCTCCAGTTAAGTGCCGTCAACTGGCATTTGATTATGCAGAGAAAAACAATATCCCTGTCCCTGCCAATTGGACCAAGGCACAATGTGCAGGTAGGCTAGCTAGGGTGTGCAAGAGATCACATGACTCTGTATATAAATACACAAACAAATTTTCTTTAATATATACATGCTTGTGTGTGTTTTTATATACAAATATTTTATACACAGTACACACACATATATTAAGTAATCACAAACCTTTATTTTGAAACCGATTATTCTTTTGACAGCCCTACTAATAATGAACTGCCTACTCTAGGTGAAGATTGGTTTGGCAGCTTCCGAGCACGTCACCATCTCTCTGTCCGAACTCCAGAGGCAACATATGCTTAATTGACAAATCCCCATGATTCTGTTACTAGTCCGACATTAGTTCTGGAATGTGTGGTTGTCAAGCTGTCAGGATTCTAACTATTAAAACATGTGTTGTTTTGTTAGTTTGAGAGTGGGAAAAGTAAGTGGATCAGTTTATCCCCAGCTGGTTCAATTTACCCCTTTTGATTTCTGTGGTCTGTCTCAGTTTACCCCTGAACTGGGGAAAATTAGACACAAGATGACTTTTTAGAAAACAATTATTCACTGACCTTCATCCTGAATGCATTCTGATCATTTCCATTGCTGGGAAACATTCTGAATTAATGGGAAATGTGTAAATTTGACTGATTTATAATTTTAGCATGTAAAAAATGTCTCACTTAAACGTTACCTCATTCTCCTCTACACTTGAACAGCGAGCTGATGTGAATGCTTTTACAGTTAGGCTATATTAAAAGAGTCTTTTACTCAAAGTGCCGCCGCTCCCTATACGCAAAGTACGCAGTCTGCGTGTACTCTTGGGGGCTCCCAGGGGGGCACCATCCCAGTTTCTCAAAAAAAAAAAAAAAAACTTTCATTCTATATTATTATAAATGTATACATAAACATTTTTAATAATATACTGCACTGCGTTCATCATATATATATATGATGAACGCAGTGCAGTATATATATATATATGATGAACGCAGTGCAATAAAAGCACACATGACACGCGTTCCCGCATCTGCGCCGGCGCAGGTGCTCCCTCTCACCTATGTTGCGGCCGAATACAAATAATCATAATTGATGGACAACGTAGGCTTTATCAGAGAAAAGACATCAGCGCAACCCGGCGCAAGGAAAATAAAAATAAAAAACCCGAGATGAAGCCGTTGCTTCAATTTCAGGCCATTTATTATGTATATTTAAATACACATATGTAATTAAGAAAAATATGTTTAGGTATTAAATATATGTATATATTATATAAATTATTTAAATATATAATGTACACGAAAATAGTTTCAAAATATACGCTGTATGTGTGTGATTTTATAAACATAATAAATAAAGCTGCATAATATAAACACGTATTACGTAAACAAAAACTTTAATTTGTATGCGATTGAGTACAGGATATTCAGTTTTGATCATGTTGATAATTTCGATGCCTCAGAAATTTAGATGATTAAATAGCCAACAGCCAAATGTAAAAAAATAAAATAATCTATTTAAATAATCGCTAATAACAAACTTCAAGTTACATATCTGCTTGTACTACTTCACTGCAGAAGCCATAGCAGTGTTTTCTAAGTATTTTTGCACACGTCTGGGAGTCTTCCAGTCGTGACACGTCACGTCAGTCACCGGCGGAGCAGACAGTGATGTTTGAGTTCAGGGGTGGATCCCTCCGGCCCCTTTGACAGCCTCAAACACAGAGAGGAGCTGGTGACCGTCCCGGGCCGAAGGGTGTTTACGGAGCACCACTCCCTCCGCTGAATAGGGATCCATTCCTCGCCGTTGTCCCGCTGAAGGGGAGGGTGAAGAGCCGCGAACAAAAGCCCAACTCAAAACCGCAAGACCCGCTACACTTTTTGTCTTTTCTTCTTCATGCTCTTTTGTGCCTGTGCGCTTCTGGCCCGGCTCCGGCCGGCCTCGGGAATATTTATAAGCGGACGTAGTGTGCTGATAAAGCGCTGTTTTTGATAAATGCGTCTGCGCGAGCTCGAGCACATACACAAGAGTATTCATCCCATGCACACACAGCACATTGCATTTATTACTGATACAGAAACTCGTATATCAACCGGGAGACAAGCACGGGGCCTTGATAAAGTGTAACGCTGCTCATTTGAGACCACACACACATACACATGTGTCTGATTTTACTGCCGACAGTACTCGGGCTCCTGTACTGCGCTTTACAATAAACCCCATTGACCCTTAAGGCTGCCCTCTATTGTGCGAACGCCCGTTACAGCATCATTTTTGTCTTTTCCAGTCCGTTTCCACCTTGCAACCTGGAATGTTCTGGACAAAAGTGACATTCCATAGACCTTTGTGAATTGACATGGGCTGTACAGAAACACATAATGACTAAGATGTTACACGTTCAGCTCCCATCTGGCTCACGTTTGGCTCCACAAACTAGGGAGAGTTCAGCCAAAATTGTACTCGTCCTGAAGATGTAGATTAGTTGCTTTCTTCATCAGGTTTGGAGAAATGTAGCATTGCATCACTTGCTCATCAATGGATGCTCTGCAGTGAATGTGTGCCGTCAGAACGAGAGTCCGGAAAAACATCACAATCCATCAAGTCCATCAATTAATGCTTACGTGAAGTGAAAAGATGTGAGTTTGTAAGAAACAAACCCAACATTAAGGTATTTTACCCTTAAACCTATCCAAACAAAAGTATTATTCATATATTATTGTTGTTTATCGCATCAAAATATGCCCTCGTTTGTTTTGTAAACAGTATTTGATTTGTGTCTGATTGGGTCTTTCTTTGGAGAAACGTTACTGTGGATAGAGGACATGAATTTTAGCTTGAGGCTATGGTTTGAAGTGAAAACATTTCTTACAAACACATAGGCTAGCTTTTGGTTTCTTGAGATGTTAAGTGATGTATGGAGGGGTGTAGATTACATGCGGATCATTGTGGTGTTTTTATCAGCTGTTTGGACTCTCATTCTGACGACACGCATTCACTGCAGAACATCCATCGGTACAATGATACATTTCTCCAAATCACATCCGGAGAAGGTTTTCTGTTTTGGGTGAACTCTTTTCTAATCTATCCATTTCTTCAGTAAAATCTACTTCACAGATCCTCAAATAGAATTTTAATGAAATTTAATTTATTTGAAATTAAATTTAAATGTTATTTTATTTTATTATATTTTATTTTATGTGTGGAGCAACTTTATATTTGTTTTAATCAAATCACCTGATCATGATTAGATTATTACACTGTTCTATCTCTCTGTAAGATATAATTTATCTATCTATCTATTTACCATCTTGTCAACATTTGCATCTTTCATATTGTTTGTATTTGATTGATATTTCAAATTAGAGAATATATTTTTGGTATCTTTAAGTATACACAAGTATGTTAATATCCAGGGAATAAAAACGTTGTGTATAATAATAATAATAATAATAAAAGATTCCTTAGTGGTTGACCTCTGGTTGATTAAAAAAAAATAAAAATCAGGATTTGTGAACCGGCATCTTTACCCTTTTAAATTTAAGTTTAAAAGGTTAAAATAAGAAAGCAAAACCAAGTGGCACACCGAACCATTAACTATGCAAACACTATGCAAAAGTGAGATAACAAGAGCAAAGTGAGCAAAGACTTCTCATTCAGCTGCTCTGAATGTTTCTTTCTCTGTGTACTTGTTGTCTATGTGTGCGCAGCACAAGCTGGCCGCTCTCTGATAATGTCACAATGGGGATTTCTCTGTTTGTGGATGTCTTAGTGTGCGAGTTCCCACCCTGCTCAGAGTGTCTGCTCTCTCTGTTCAGGAGCTGCACGTGGGACGCGGCCAGCTGTGCTTTTCTCTGAGCGACCTGAGCCTGCCACCGTCCCGGACCCCGAGCCTCAATCGTCCTCCCCGGCAGGGCCTGCACACCATCAGATAACAGCACAGAAGCCCTCCGAGCCACTCTGCGCTAACAATACAGTCGTCATTTACATGTGAAAACACTGGGCCTTATCTCGAGTTCACTGGAGCTTAAGGACAAGAGGACTCGGCTGGCTTGTGTGGGGAATGGATGCAGATCTGTAACAGGTAGGTGTCTGATGAAGGCCGTAGGAGTCGTATAAAGATGCAGGAAACAGGAAAAAACCTCAACTGTCCCTACTATTAATTCAGTGAAAGCATTCAAAGAAACATGTCATGCATCGGTGAAACACCAAATCGTGAAACTATCGGCCAAAACCTAACTCTAAAGTATTTGCAAAATTGCCAAATTCCCTTGAGTAACATCACACAAAGCTGCTCACAAAGTGAGTGATGGCGATAGCTTTCACCTAGTTGTGTAGGTTCTTGTCGCCATCTACTGGACAACATATGAAAACATATAAGATACAAACGCTGTCCCTGGGAGGGGACCCTTTCAAATGGTACACATTGGAATCTTATTCACCCCTAAAGGATGAATGTTACTAACTTAAAGGTACATATTAGTGCTTTTTGCTGCAGCCTGTACTAATGTTTAAAAACGTTGCGATGACAAACGTTTCAAACAGAAGTCGTGTAAGACGAGTCAAACTGACCCACAGACCTTCATTTATTATATTTTGGATCATAAATGGCGCAAAATCTCATCACAGAACTTCTACGCTATTTTTAATTGAGCTACTTCCTCTGAATATCTGCATTTTTGTGTTGTTGTTGTTTTTTTAACTGGTCTTTGTGCCTTGTAGCTGGAGTCTTTACATCTGGATTACATAATCAGATGAATTAGTACCCTACTTGTAATTGTATGCAATTATATAACATTTTAAAATACTCTGATATCAGATTTGTTACTTTTTTGATTAGGCTACATGATAACCTAATCACACAATAGCAATTTGTTCAGAATTAATTTATTGTCTCTAATAATTTTTGAGATATATACACTGCTCAAACAATAAAGGGAACATTTAAACAACACAATGTAACTCCGAGTCAATCAAACTGCCCACTTAGGAAGCAACATTAGTCATATTTTTTTTTTAAATCATGAAATTCATTATGCTTATTTGTCAATAAATCCAATAAAAAGGAAATAGGAAAGTGTAGCTTTTTTGATCAGCATTTTATTTCATGTCATAACTGAGAACAATGTTATATACAACAGGACCGTAAATTCTTCAAAGAGTGAAAATGTGCTTTGGTTTTCATAAACAGGTTGCAAATACTTCAGCATCATCATTTCAGAACAAAGTACTTGACATTTCGAAAGCATCTGAAAACCACATCAAAACCATACGTGTACATACACACACAAACCTGTACTGAAAATGCAAAGAGCTGCCGAACCTCCTGAAGGCGCATTGTGTTGGTTTTGGAGAATATCGAGAAGAACAAAAAATATATATATATAGCTGTAAAAACATTGGTTAATGGCGCTTTATGGTTCAAAAAGTTGGGACGTGTCCCTTAAATGTTCCCTGAGGTTTGCAGAGGATGCAAATGAAAGCGTTGTCACAGTTTTGAAGTTCAGTTTCAAGTCCCATTATGTATTAAAAAGTTCCTGAATATTCTAGAATCCTATTGATTTAAAGACAGTGTCAAATAATCATCTCAGTATAAAGCAAAAAGAGACAAAAAAGCAAGCCCAAAACAATCAAAGACTGCCTGAAGTCAATTCAGCCAATCAAATCTTAGACTAGTTGATCTATAGTACCTCTTAAGACATTAACTAGATCAGGCAAGCAGCTACAAAACAAATCAATTCAACCTCCAAATTAGGGATTGTGTAAAAAGCCCCTCCAGCATGATGAAAACCCATGTACGACGTACATATGAACACCCGACTAGAGGTAGTTTAAAACAAACATCGGTGTCAAGAAAATGAAAACACAATAAGAAAACAATTTCATCTCTGAATAAGTAAGCTTCAGTAATATATCAACTCATAATAATGATAAAGATATTTACAGTAGGTATTGATTTTACGCTTTTGGTCTCGTTTCAACACATGACTGCAATCTGCTAAACCTAACTTTTTTTTTTTTTTTTTATTCATAAGAATAATGCACATGCCACTAGAAAATATGGACAACATGCCATATAAATTAAGCCATTGGTTGAAGCATTGAAATTAAGAAAAGGAAAGAAAAACCCCCAAAATAAAAAAAAAAACCTGAAAAAAGACTTAACATAAACCTGAATTGAAAGAAGCATAAATTAGACTTAAATATTTAGCAAGAATATAGATTTGGTTATAGTTTTACAGTATTTCTTAAGCATTTCAACATTCAATATTTCTTTGGAACTGTACATCAAAACACCCTAATTGCTCAAGCAATACTACTTCACTAGCTCAGATCGCAACCGTACAGTGAAGTATTACCTGACCCCCTGAAAAGTGTATCTTAACACAGGCAGTGTGTTTTCCTCCGCTCTGAATCAGACGTCGCTTGAAGCTCGTTCGTTAAACTAGACAGAGTGACTGTAATATGGAAGACACCGTGTAGTTTCTCTTCTCTAATATGTATTCTTAATCTCATACAGGCTAATCAGAGGGTTTGGTTTAATCTGAGGTAGCAAGTTTGTGTATTCAAGTAAACAACCCAGATAGCTTTATTACAGCGGTCTGTTTCTGAAGCATAAACTCTATCATGACTCCTTAATTACATTCGAGAGGTGTCGCAAGCCACTGCTGCAAAATAACTGGTATCAACATTCGGCTGTTGCAGTTCTGAGAGGATTACTAGCTATTTGAGGTAATTTTCATTTTAAAATCGATTCAACTACATCGCTAAGTGGATAAACTTGATGCTACGCACTAACAATAACAAACAATCCATGCACAAGAATAAGAAGGTATGAAGAAAGAGGTATAATGCAGGTATTGGCTGAAGTTGGCGTTTTTATGCTTGTCAGGGAATGGCAGAGCCATCTTTCTACAGAGATCTAGAGGATTCGCTGTGGAAACTGAACTCTAGATTAGCTAAAAAAGTCTAGGTTAAACGACAACGTTTGAAATAATCCAGGTTTGAAAGAATGCTTTGGATCTTCTCGACGGTAGTTGCTTTTTGAACTAGAGGAATCTTTGGAGAATTCTAAATGTGAATTTTAGATTACCTCCAAAATCTAAAAGTGAATCTTCATATTATTTTAAAGGAACTGAAGCCAAACATCAGCCCTAGAATTGCTGCAGAGGTTTCCTTTTTCGAGATCATCTAGGGTTCAAGTATGGACATTCCATTTATGTGGTGTTGTTTTTTTGTTTTTCTACAGTTTAGCTCCAACCGTAATCAAAGATACAAGAAGAATCTAATCAAGGTCTGCAGAATTACAGGTAGGAGTGTTTGATCGGTGTTTGAGAAAAGCCCTGCAGAGCCTCCAGGTCTGGGTTTGAGTGAACCTACACGGCTACCATCCTCCAACCCTACCCAAACACACCTGAACCAGCTAGTCAAGGCATTTCAAGTGTTTAGGAACTGAAGCCTGCGGCAAGGTAGCCTTACAGGTGTAAGGTTGGTTACCCCTGATTTGGATCGTTTTGGAAGTCTTCCTCGTCAAACACACCTAATTCACACCCCATCATGTTAAGCTACAAGAATCTTTGTAAAAATTTGAGAAGATCTAGTGGATTTTCGTAGCATTCTAGAAGAGGTGTGGCCCGAACTGAACCCTAAATTAGCTCAATAAGTAAACTCTGTGGAGGAATTTTTGTTGGATCTGTTTCCAAAATAGTACCCTAGGATCAGGGGGTGTCAAATTCAGCTCCTGGAGGGCATCTGCCTTGCAGAGTTGAGCTCCAACCCTAATTAAACACACCAAACCAGCGAATCAAGGTCTTTGGGATTACTAGAAACCTTCCAGGACCAAAGTTTGACACATGTGTGTGGTAGATTACACTAGAGGTTTCCTTTTTAAGCTATAGGATTCTTTGCAGAATAGTAGAAGATATGTGAGTGAACCTAAACCCTTCATTGGCCCAAGAAGGAAACCCCTGTGAAGACGATCTAGAGGAATCTTTGTAGTGTTCTGGAGAACTTGTTGGAAAACTGAACCCTAGTTAAAAGAACCCAAACCAAAGCACTATGGAGAATTGTGGGTATCTGTATTATCCTAGTTTAGGGCTCTTTGACCTGTTCTAAGATACGGAGGTATGCATCCGCATATGACTAATGAGGTTTCTTTGTTGCGTAAATTTCCCTCCACACACCTGGCACTCATACGGTTTCTCCCCTGAATGGACACGCATGTGCTCGGTGAGGCGGTACTGCCTGGTGAAGCGCATGCCGCACTCCTCGCATGCAAACGGCTTTAGGCCGAGGTGGCTGCGCATGTGGCGGGTCATAGTGCCTCGCTGCGTGAACATCTTGCCACAGATGTTGCAAGGGAAGGGTCGCACAGTGTCGACATCTTTGAGGGACTTTAACGGACTCTGATCCAGGCTTTCGGGAGCTTCCGGAGAGACTCTAGTAACTCCAGCGTCTCTGTCACGTTCCTCTTCCTCCTCATCCTCAACCTTCACATCCAGATCTTCATCCAAATGGCTTTCCACATGGGATTTAAGACTCTCAGAGGAGGGAAAACCCTTTTCACAAGGTATGCAAACATATGGGTTGTCCCCTTCGGCTTCTTTGAGAAAGGTCTCCTTTTGATAAACAAACTTGGTGCTGCCGTTGTTTGGTTTTTGGCCGTCAATTTCATCCGTTTTCCCTCCAATTCCTTTCTCTTTCTTTACAGACAACTGTAAAGTGAAGGTCTGATTCTGGCTTAATTGACTTCCAGCTCTGCTATGAGGAGCGTAACCATTGACCTTAGATTTTCTTCGGGATCCCTCCCTTTTTCTTTCCTGGGCTCCGTCCAAAGGAATTATCCACTTCTCTTCCTTTGGAACAAACTTTCCATTTGTTCCCAGCAGCACATTGTTGGAGATGGGTCTACACAGAAACCCTTCATCTGTTGCCTCAGAATTTTTCTTGGACAAATCCAACCCCAAGTCCTGCTTTCTTCTCGAAATGCATCTACTTCCAGCATTATGCCGTTTTTTGGGAGGCGTCATACACGTGTATGTTTCTGTATCTGATGAGTGGTCTTCATAAAGGTGAACTGAAGATTTGGAGCTTCCGCGAGCCACGCTATTGAGGGACCCGTTTTGGTTGATCTTACTGGAGCACAGGTTTGCGAGGTCATTGAGCTGGAGAAAATTGGCTGTGGTGAGAAGACAGCTTAAATCCACACCCTCACAGGTCTCATCCGCCAGCTTGCCGGTGTAAATGAAATCCAGAATTTGCTGGAAAACTACTGGATCCACCATTTCAGGGTCGAGGTGGATGAGGTTATCGTGAAGGACCAGGGACTTGAAGTAGTGGCTTGTGGCGGCGAGGACACTTTTGTGGGCCCGGAAGAGCGTGTTTTCAACCATGATAATGACATCGCACAGGAAGCCCTTGGAGCGCTGCTGGTTGAGCTGGAGAAGCAGTTGACTGGCGTAGTTTGGGAGCTCCATCACCTACCCTTGATGTTTTGCATTGGTGTCACTGTAAGAAAGGAAGGCTAGATGTTATTTTGGATTTGACACAAACCCTCAAGGATCAAATCAGCATTGTTTTAAACAAACAAACAAAAAAACCGGGGATGGCCAGAAGGGAGGGAAAAATTACAACGTTTTTACTGATAATGTACTTAGACTCCATAGTCATCATATTATGTCAATTAAAAAGTCACAATCAATAAATAATAGAGATGAGCCGGATACTCGGCTGAAACGAGTATCCGGTACGGATAAAGCAGTTTTGCCGAGAACGAGTATCATACGAGTAATACGAGTCAATATCTGTGCTCGGGTTGAATAAAAATTTTTATTGGGTAGCTGACTTTGTCTGCTACACACAAACAGATTTATTGTGTTGCTGTGTCCCGCTCTGTTCACTCACACATTGAACACTAAAGAAGAGAACAGAACAGCACACACGCTCTCTCTCTCTCTCACACACACCGCGCGCTCTCTCTCTCTCTCTCTCTCTCTCTCTCACAGCGTGCGCTCTCTCTCTCTCTCTCCCTCAGTCACTCAGGTTCGCGGGTTTTTTTCGTTAACGTTTAGGGTTTCTTTAGCTTCAGGTTTGTTTTTTACTTTGG
>JAUMHG010000079.1:13251172-13266879 GCA_032359395.1 Enteromius anoplus | reverse complement strand
CACAATGCATGTCAGAGCAAATGAGAATCATGAGGTCAAAGGAACCGCCTGAAGAGCTCAGAGACAGAATTGTGGCAAGGCACAGATCTGGCCAAGGTTACAGTTACAAAAAAAATTCTGCTGTACTTATGTTTCCTAAGAGCTGAGTGACCTCCATAATCCTTAAGTGGAAGACGTTTGGGACGACCAGAACCTGGACTTTAGTCTGGGCCTAAGGTGTACCTTCCTATAAAACAATAACCCTAAGCACACAGCTAAAATAATGAAGGAGCGGCCCTACAACATCTCCGTAACTGTTCTTGAACGGCCCAGCCAGAGCCCTGACTTAAACCCAATTGAGCATCTCTAGTGAGACCGAAAAATTACTGTCCATCAATGTTTACCATCCAACCTGACAATTCTGTGTTTTTCTGTCAATATGGGGTGCTGTGTGTACAATAATGACGGACAAAAAATAACTTAAATGATTTTAGCAAATGGCTGCAAAATAACAAAGAATGAAAAATTTAAGGGGGTCTGAATACTTTACGTACCCACTGTACGTGTTGCAAATGCTTGTTTTTCATGTGCCTTTAGTTTCTAACAAGTTGATTAATGTAATTATGAAGGGCTAAAATAACCCTTAGTTTGAACACATTTATGTACTCAGTGTATCTGTATAATTACATACATTGTTCACATTTTTGGCAGCATTATACCTGAACTTCTTACACAACACAAACATGCAGTAACATGCTGCTCAAACATTCTCTGTAAAGCTGATTAGGTGTAAAACTAATGCATACAACTGGCATATCACACAAAAATGCTCTTCTGAAAACATGTTGCTCGAGTTCAGATGTGTGGATGTTACCAGTCACTGAAAGTGAGTGTCTTTATTTGTGGTGTTTTCTGTCAGGCTTCACTGTACTCTTATTTTTACTGATTTGTATGGCCAGGTATCCGTGCAGATTTCCTGATTCAGCTACATTTTTTATGTTTTAAAACACTATTCAGAACATCTGGTGGCAACACCCTGAAAATTGTAATGTGTTAAAACTACTCAGAACACCTTAACAACCACATAGAAACACCCTGGCAACCTCCCACAATACCCTGGCAACTGTAATGCGTTTAAAAACCTACTCAGAACACCCTAGCAACCACATAGAAATACCCTGGTAACGTAATGTGTTAAAAACTACTCAGAACGCCTTGGAAACTGCATAGCAACACCTTGGCAACCTCCCACGATCCCCTGGCAACTGCAATGTATTGAACTACTCAGAACACCCTAGCAACCACATAGAAATACCCTGGTAACGTAATGTGTTAAAAAATACTCAGAACGCCTTGGAAACTGCATAGCAACACCTTGGCAACCTCCCACGATCCCCTAGCAACTGCAATGTATTGAACTACTCAGAACACCCTAGCAACCACATAGAAATACCCTGGTAACGTAATGTGTTAAAAGCTACTCAAAACGCATGGGAAACTGCAAAGCAACACCCTGGCAACCTCCCACGATAACCTGGCAACTGTAATGCATTTAAAAACCTACTTAGGACACCCTAGCAACCACATAGAAACACCCTGGTAACGTAATGTGTTAAAATCTACTCAAAACGCCCTTCAAAACTGCAGTGCAACAGCCTGCAACCTCCTATGATACCCTGGCAACTGCACTCTGTTAAAACTACGCAGAACACCTTAGCAACCACATAGAAACACCCTGGCAACCTCCCACAAAACCCCTGCAACGGCAATGGATTGAACTACTCAGAACACCCTTGCAACCACATAGAAACACCCTGGTAACGTCATGTGTTAAAAACTACTCAGAACTCCTTGGAAACTGCATAGCAACACCCAGGCAACCTCCCACGATACCCTGGCAACTGCAATGTGTTGAACTACTCAGAACACCTTAGCAACTGCATAGCAACACCCTGGCAACCTCCCACGAGACCCTGGCAACTGCAATGTATTGAACTACTCAGAACACCCAAGCAACCACATAGAAACACCCTGGTAACGTAATGTGTTAAAAACTACTCAAAATGCCTTGGAAACTGCATAGCAACACCCTGGCAACCTCCCACGATACCCCGGCAACTGCAATGTGTTGAACTACTTTAAATGCCACAATAGCGTGGCATTTAAACAGTCCTCAGAACCACTTAGCAATGGGAATTTATTTTAAAGAAACATTGACGTGAACTAATAAGTGGGTCCTCACTGGTCAGGAGCATCTGATACTGAGGAATCCTCTGGATGGGTTTCAGCATGTAATGTTTCACGGCCAGGTTTGCACAGCATGGAAGGCTCTGTGTCAGTGAGAGAGAATGCAAGAATGTAAGAAAAAACAAATCAACCCAACATCACTAAAAGACTGTCAATCACACAAACATACTGTCTGAAGTGAACTGAACAAACAGGTCGGAGTGGTTCTGTCACCTCAAACTCTCGGACGGCTTTGGCAAACGATGGGTTTTTCCGGCAGTGCTCTTCTAGAAGGGCCACATTCTTGTCGAACTCGCGAATATAAGTGGAGTACATTTTCAGATAAGGGCCTTTCTTCACAAATATGTCCGCTACGCCGCAATGCTCGTTCCTATTTGAACAAGGAAACATCCATAAATAGTACACATAAATTTACTCTCTGGCATCATTCATGTTGTTCCGAACCCACATGATATTCTGCAATTCGTGGTAAACACAAAATAAAAAAAAGGTATTTTGAAGAACGCGCTGGTTGCTCTTTTTGAGAAACAGATCAGTTCCATTTGTAAACGACTCATTTAGATTCAGAGTCATTTGATTCAGACTCATTGCTAGTGGTCAAGAAGGACTACTGCAGATGTAAAGATTTACAGTAAATAAGGTAAATCTCAGGATGTTTTTCACAGTAAGTTATGGTATTGCTTTAGAACTTAGGAAAATGGTGCAAGAATCATTTAGACTATTTCTACGATATTTTATTGTGCATTTGGTTCTTTTTTGAAGCTTGAAAGCTGCAGCACATTCTTTTAAGTTTCTAATTATTTTGTTGGAAGAAAATCAGTAAAATTTTTGAATGACAAGTGAGTAGATGTTAAAAGAAAATACTTTTTTTAATATTTACATTATTAAACTCATTTCAATGACTAGTCAAATCTAGATCTGACACTTTTTGAAAAAAAAAAAAAAAGATGGATAAAATGAACCCCAATTATTATATGGGTCAATGATATGATGTGTATATTTGGAGCATCTATTATATTAATCAATACATACATTGACTTAAACAGTTAAAAAAAAACTGTTCTGTAAAGACAGTTTTATTTTATTATGATTTTTTATCAGTTTAGGTTGTTAAAATGAAACGTAGTGTGACGTTAAACATGATATTTATTGTAGAAATTGTGTTTAAATAAATTAAAATACTAGTGCTGTCAAACGATGAATTGCATCTAAAACCAATGTTTTTGTTCACATAATATATATATGTGTGTACTGTCTATATTTATTATGTATACACAGTTTTACATGTATAAATTATTTATACGTAAAAAATATTTATATGTAATATAACTTTTTTCTTAAAATTTTTCTTAAATACATGCATATTTGTGTATATATATATATATATATATATACATAATAAATATAACTAAAATTGTTTTTGTTGTTTTGCTTACACCACACCACATTTATTAAATGTAATATTTATATTTATTTAATATTTTCTTGAATATTTAATTTATTTATCTTAAATAGGAGCCAACATCAGTACAAAGAGTACATTTCGAAAACTTATTTTTAAGACACATTCGTTTTAAACTGGTTTTGTGTAAAAGAGACATTTAAAATCCAGTCGTATTTAAATTTTATGAAACTGAGATTTACATATCATCTGTATACATAAACTTTTCATCGATGTATGGTTTGTTAGGATAGGACAATATTTGTGTGAGATACAACTATTTTAAAATCTAGAATCTGAGGATCCAAAAAAAACTTAATACTGAGAAAACTGCCTTTAAAGTTGTCCAGCGGAAGTTCTCAGCAATGTATATTGCTAACCAAAATTATTTTAGGTAGGAATTGTACAAAATATCTTCTTAGAACATGATATTTACTTAAAATCCTAATGATTTTTGGCATATTGACCTATACAATGCATTGTTGGCTATTGCTACAAATATAGCTGTGTAAAGTAACACCAGTTTTGTGGTCCAGGGTCATTGACTTAAGTATCAAACATAAATTTGTCAATAGTTCTACAGTGACTGTTTCCATGAAACGGCACCTACATACTGTAGCTACTGGCTTCCCAGAAGGAAGGTATGCTTAATTGTTTTTTTTTCTGATAGTGTGTTGATGTTTTTTTTTATTACCAGTGAGCAACCCGTTCCTCCAGCTCTCTCAACAGATCACAGTTGAGCTCGTACAGCTGCGGCAAATGACACAAGATCTGGTTCAGGACTCGCTCGTCGATTACGGGTTTCCCCGCCTGACAGGAGGCCTTCAGGACCGCGTCACGAAAATCCTGCAGGGCAAAAGGAAACGATATTAAATTACAGAAAATGAAACCCTTATTTTAGGTTGCTATTACAAAGACCTTTTACCATCAGTCACACCAAAAGCTCTGAAGTCTTGGTAACTTAACGCAATAAAAATATCAGAATTGTTCGAATCAGCTCAATTAACTGGAGCCTGGCAGACTCAGTTCCTGTATTTTTCTCATTACATTAATAGAATATTCCATAATAGTTCTCCTCACGCAAGAACTACACTTAAGTTCATACGGGTTTGGAAAGACATGAGGGCAGGAGTAAATAAGGGTTAACTCTTTCTTTACGAAAACAATGGCTAAACTGGTTTTATTCACTGTCTGTCACTCTCATACTTTGCCCCTCGTCCTGTTCTACGTTATAAAAATGTGTTACAAAAATAAAATCTTAAAAAATAAAGAAAGAAATTTTATATTTTAAAAACTTCTTTCTGTCATTTCTTTCTGTGACGCAAAGCTGATTTTTTTTTTTATACGATAATTTCAGTATTTTGTGGTCGTTTGAATCATATGGCTTCTAAATGAATTCATCTAGCGGTTAATAAAGAGAATTGCACGCATTCCGCGAAAGAACAATTAGGACCTTCGTGCATATGTACATCTAGTTATCTAAAATATTTCTTTAATTTTGAGCTTCTGGTACGATATTTAGACATTATCAATCTGGCAACACTGCCCTGTAGTGCCATTTTGGAAAGCATTGCATGCATAACATATGCAACGTATGCGCGCGCATACATTGTTTACATTCAGATCAAAGCTTAAACAACGTGTCAGACATCGAATCAGCGTTGCGCGACTGACACGGACTGACACGGACAGCATATGTATGTTTACACATGTGATACTCTTCATAATGATGCTACAGGGAGACGCGTCGCGGAGGATACGAATAGTTCAATAAAGTCACAATATTTTATATTTTTTCTTTGCACACAAAGTATTTTTGTATCTTCGTGAATTAAAGGTTGAACACCTGATGTCACATGGACCTTGCTGCGTTTCTGAGCTTTGATCGTGTTGCTGTCTATGGAGGGTCTGAGGGTCAGATTTAATCAGAAATACCTTCATTTGTGTTCTGAAGATGAACAAAGGTCTTATGGGTTTGAAACAGCATGAGGGTGAGTAATTAATGGCATAAATATACATTTTTGGGTGAACTAACCCTTTAATGTCTTTCCTAAATAATACAAAAATGAGTCCTCTTGTGGCAGAAATACTGAGAAACTAACATTGTATTACTGCTACTGCAAGCCAGTCTGCTTTCACTAATAATGTATAAGGAGACCAAGCATTAAAAAGTAGATTTAGAAAAGAAGCCCATGTGACTGATTTACTCCCATTTCATAAACCAGGTGCAAAAACAGGGCAGTACATGAGACATTGCGTAGCCTAATGGTTGCTACTTAACGAGATTGTCGTCTCAACTCAACTCGAGTTATAGTGAACACTTACTACATGTAGAAGCTTCAGCACTTTCACAAAGCTGGAAATAAACAGAGAAACAGTACAACAGTGAGAATTTTAATAAAGAATACAACTTAAGTTATTACATTTCTTTATACAAGACTTACATTTTCTCTGAAGACGCGATCTCGTTTACAATGTGCGCAACCTTGGTCTTCTTCGCTTTAGTCTAGACAAAAAATAAAAAACTATTATAAAAATTAACTACTTAGCTCTGATTAAATAATTAAACCATATTATTATATTTCCATAAATATATAACATTTCTTTTTTTTAGGATACAAAATTTAGTAACATTTCAGTGCCTGTTTTTCTCTGTTGACACTGTTATCCTCGTCTTCTGAGCTGCCTTCATCTTCTTCTGAATCATCCACTTCCTGCACCTCTTCCAACACGTTTCTGAAAAGAAATCAAAAGGCCTCTCAGATTTTTAATGAATGTGAAAGGAACTGAGAAGCCCATCACCAAATGTCCCTTCTTCCCACCATATCAGCTACAGAAGGAGAAGAGTTTATAGTAACGACTCTGTAGTATGAATGAGATGTAGGTCAAACGTGAAGTCATTCAGCAAACACCTTTTCAGAGCGCAGCGGCCATTCTTCAGATTCCATGTCGAATAGGTGCGTCACGGATAAACAAACCAAAGGTGTTTTCAAGTTTGTATCGGCCTTATGTTTTGTTGGTGCCATTAGCCAGCAAGTGTCTAAATATCAGAGTGTAAACAAGAAAGTCCGAACCGGACTTGACCGGTAAAATTATCCCTGGCTACTGTCTCAATGAAGTATTTTTGTTATTCATATTGTGGAAATGCATTTGAAAATGTAATTAAATTGAGGTTAATTTAAAATCACACAGGTGATATTTTAGTTATGTTTATTTTTCTGTATTTAAAAAATTCAATTAAAAAATATATATATATTACAATATAACTTTTCCGTTTCAGACGTATAAGGTTTTATCTAACTGGATGAAACCCAAATGAAGTGGAAGTGGCGTTGGAATTCGAATTTACAAAATATGATGCTAAAATATGTATTTAATGTGATTATATATGTAAAGTAATTACAAATGTCCATCCCTATGTACAGTCTGTAATCATCAATAGTTTTTTACCTGTTTGCAAAACAAAATATGCAAATTCCAAATCTGCATACTATTCAAATACGGTAGCGAAGTAGTTTCACTTAGTTACTGTATTTAAGTACAGTATTTTTCAAGTATCTGTACTTTACCGGAGTAGTTTTATTTTTAGTAACTTTTACTTCACTACATTTCATAAAACATATCATTTCTCGCATATCACGTGCTCCGGGACGCAGACGAGCGATTCATTAACAAACTGATTCTTTTTAATGAACCTGTCCAATTGGTTCGCAAATCAAACCACACGATACATTCTCGAATTTGAAAGTTCCAAATTTCAGCTGTTCTCGATTCGATAATTCCCTGATTCCATCAATCCGTTCAGAGCGAGTTTCCAGTGAACTGAATTCACAAGTAAGAACAACTGGCGCCCGCAAGACTTATGATACGTAAAGTAAGTTACTAACTTTAACTGAAAATCATATTTTGGTAAAAATGATCAGTTTGTTACACTGCAGTAAAGGGTGCTCTATTTAAGCCCACCGAGATGAATGCGGACACATCAACATCAGTGTCTCCAGGTCAAAAAACATTCATATTCAAAACGTTAGCAGTTTTTTTATTAAAATGCTACGCATTTAGCCCTACGTCTGTTTTTATAATGTTTATCTACAGCTTACCTTTTTATATTGTTTGGATCAACTAACTGAGTGGACATATATGAATGTTTATTCATAACCATACTGAAAATAAGTAGGTCTAAATATTGCTAATGCTAATTGTTTAGCTAACTAGCATGCTGGTGCTAAGTTAACTTCATTTTTTAGATAACGTCCAAATATTTTTGAGATAGTACATCTGAGGGGAACAAGAAGGAATGTGATGTTCAGGTATCTACAGTAAGGATCAAAGTGGGAAGTACTTTGCCAGGAGTGTTTTTACAACACAGACAAGGTTTGAGAAGAAACAAATATGAAATATTTCGAATGTTTTTCCTAACTTATTCTCATGTCATATACAGCAGTTACATTCTGCAAAACAATAGCCTAAGCTTCTAAACACTTTTTGCTAACTGGTGAAAATTAGATGGTCAAATCTGTTTTCTCTTGGGTACATCGCAATGTAAGCCTTACAGTGAACATTATGTCATGCTCGCCAATCCCATGGCACTGGACAGCTGGCCTGAAGGTTCTCAAGTCAGGATTCGAACACCCACAGAGGTCGGACAATTTTTAAATTAATATCCATGCATACTAACCTTTCAAGAAACTGCTGCTCTTTGGCATCTGCGCAGGATTCTGGGAACACATCAGGAACTTCATAAATACCATCATCCTCATATTTTGAAGGCTGGTATTGGTATTCATTGACATCCTGTGTCTTTGCAGGGCTAAAAGGAGGTAGGTTTTCATATTCTGCGATATCTTCGTATGCATGGACATCTTCATCGACACTCTGCTCAACTCCTGATACGTTCCCATTCACCACTAGCCTCAAATTCAGCCCATCCGGGAGTCCGTTGTGCAGTGGCATGGGTTTCTGAGAAGCCTCTGTGTCCTCTGACCGTTCATTCCAAACCGGAGCGAGATCGAGAGCCTGTCCACTCTTGACTGATAACTTAGGCACCCTTTTACCACGGTCAAGGTCCATGATCCTAAGAAAGGAGGTCTTCTTAAGGCCATCAGGTTTATGGATGTCTGCTGAAGATAAGGACTTGGATTTCGGCTTTAAAGTCTTCTTGTTAGGCACAAGACTTGCTTCCTTCTTCTCAACTGCAAGAAGGGGATGTCCTTCAACATGGCCGTCGTTTCTCAGTGGAGATTTGGACGCTGGTGTCTTTTTAGGATGCTTATCTACTGAAATCTCTGTAGCCATGATGTTGTCGTGCCTGTGACCATCAGGTTGAGGTTTTTGAGTCTTCTTCAAGTGTTTATTGCTTGATACCAAGATCTCAACAACCTCATGGGTTGCATTCAGATTCTGTGCTTTCCTTTCAGTCCCCTGTCCACCAACATCCTGGGATTTATTTTGTTGGATCCGAAGGGTCTTTTGGCGGGGGGCAGCTGTTGGAGCCCTTAATGGGTTTTTGTTTTCTCTAGAATGTCTTACAGTATTGATGTTCACCTTTGGACTTTCTGTTCGTAACGGATCTGGATTATTTACATCAACGGGTAAGACAGTAAACTCTTTCTTGGAGAGGCCTGTGGACTCTTGAAGGACAATGCTGGATTGTTCCTTCATAGTTTTGCTCTGCGTGCCTACTAGTGGTGCTTTTTTAGGTGGCTTTGTAGGGGATGGAGAATACTGCGCACAGCTTACGGCTTCTAGAGGTTCTGGATCACTATCACCAGATGACTTACCACTAAAGACAATTTGGCGTTTCCTGGTAGTGTGCATCTCAGAACTTCTCTGAGGTGCCTTCAAAGGCTCTGTGTTCTGGGATGTTTTCTGAGGTTTTTCAGTTGGATGGAAATGGTCTTTATTGGATGAAGTAAATGTCACTAAATGCTTCTGCTCTTCTGGTGTTCTTAAGGGAGGTTTTAATGGTCTCTTTCCGGGTCCTTCGGTTCTGCTCGCCTTAGACTTATCAGGACTTTGTTGATGAACATTTTGGTTGTTTTCCTTTGGTGAGCAGTCGGCACAGTTTCGGCCACTGCATACGCAGATAGGAATGATGTAATCCCACTCTGGCTTGTTGCTATTGTGAGTTTCATTTCTGACATTTAAAGCACCAACGCTCTTTGTGATATCAGACTTCTGTTGTAAAACAGCTTTATGGCCAGCCTTGGATGCAAGGTGTTTGGGATTGAAAGTGGGAGGGGGGAGTTTGGATATGCATGGCTTTGGTGCCACATCAGGCTTAACTTTGCATTTGACAGCTGGGGAGGTGTGCTGGTAAACACACAGCTTTGAAGCAGGGGGATGTTCTGTTCGCATCGGGGCGGGGAGAACCTTCGGTTTTGGGGCCAAAGGTGGTTTCTGATCACCAGCTGAAAAGAAAAGCACATAGAGAAACGTGAATTTCTTAGCACGAAGAACTTTATTTTGATGGTCCCTTTAACACATCATGTCTCATTAGAGTGTTAATAGATTATTAGTTGATTGGTAGGTTTATAATATGTTGATATCTACTTGCAAAGTTACTTATATATCTGTTGGGAGACCATCACAGAAGATATTAATCACACAGTCTATTTATACTCTAATGAGAGTTAGTTGACATGTAGGTGCAATGTCAACAGCGAATGACAGAACGCCCAAAAGGCACCATCAAAATAATGTGTTACCAATAATAATAATAATAATAATAATAATAATCAGAGCAACATTTTACTACTATAAAGAACATGTTGTGGAAAGAAAAAGATCATTATAATAATAATAATAATAATTCTTTCTTTATTAAACTCCAGTACAAGACTTAACACAATTACTGTTTCAACCCAGAGAAAAAACATTCTTTTCGGAAATGATGATGCTTCTAGGGGTCAGTTTGACCCCAGGAAACAACTGCATACAGGTCAGAAAAATATGTATGCAAGTATGTAAAAATCAATTGCATATTTCTTTTTTTTCAGGCAAATTCCAAACAGAAATGTGAGAATCCCTATGCCGTACTCCCTTCGAAGGGCAGACCCTAAAGTGTGTTCTTTTAAGGGTGTGGAGCATTTCTGTCTCCTATAAGTGTTTGAAACCCTCTTGGTGAAGGGACTGACGGACCAAACGTTACCTTGACAACGCTATGCGTGCATGCAGCATTCAGCCTCCAACAGTTGTTGCAAAATAAATATTATTTCTCATTATTATTATTTTATTTAAATATCGTCTCACTGTGTTTTATTTACTATTAAACTTTTTCAAACTAAAAGTCCTTAAACCTGCTTACACTACCGCCTATCACTAACAAAAATATTTTGGATCAAATTAAAATAAAGGCAATGTTTATATGTGAAGTCAAAATGAATCCAAACTTTCTTTTAAAATGCATCGCAAAAGCTCCTAACTGCAGATCGCATGATCACAAACGGAAATGACTTTGATGAAGTGACCATCATGTGTTCCCTTGGCTAAGGGACTTCTGAAAGGGAATCAGTTGCTCCCTTTCATTTGGAACGTCCCTATAAATGGCGTCCCCTTCCTGAAGTGCCCTTTAAGAGAGCATCCGTTTGGAATTCGGCCACAATGTTACATTTTTGCAGTGTTGGGGGAAGTTACCTTTAAAATGAGTGCATTACAATATTGTGATATTCATTACTAATGCAAGTTACTTTTGTGTTACTTTTTTGGCACTTGGTCTGGGTTTGCCTTTTGTTTTCGAAACAAAACCCCAAAGGTTATATTTTTAGCATCCGTAAGGACCCTTTCACAGCAATAGTGAAATAAATAAGTTTCTCTCAACACGGGGACAGGAAAGATGGTGTAAATAAATGGGAAACAAAATAACTATTTTGTGTTACTTGTAATGCGTCACCCCTAAAAGACAATGTTCACACTTTTTCACATATTACACATACATATTCTTTAAGTTGTCAACTCACAAAATTAGGAAATGTTATTAAATGATCCATTAGCTTACATTAAATGGGCTTGGAGTCTCTTTTGTTCTCATAAGCACCTTTAATATGCTGACGTTTCCAGTTTCTACTTCAATACATCTCAAGAATGTACTGTACATGGAAAGTCCCCAGCTTCAATGGATGCAAGTCAGAATTATATTGCATATTCTACTATCTGATTTTATTAAAATAACACTTTTTTTTTAAATCTGTCAAATACATATAAGACTGAGACTACAGCCAACTACATATTTTTGTTTACATATTTCCGGTAGATAACAAACTAAACCTCCCCTAAAGAAAACACTACAAATATGACAACCAGTTACTTTCTCTTATCTCTGCCTTTCCATTTAAAAAGTGAATTTAAAAAAAATTTAATAAACAAGTCATGAGCTTGTTACAGCCTTTGCACATTTGCCTTTTAAGTCATTCACGTGATTTAAATATCCCATCAGCTTATAGTATAATTAAAATGCTTGTAGGTGTCACTTAGTGTGAATGTGTAAAAAAACAAAAAACAAAAAAAACGCACTCACCTGCTCTCTTCATCGTCCCGCAATTTTCACTTATTCATGACATCTATGTGACCATCAGCAAATGTCTTCTGTGTCTCCAGGCGCATATTCTCTCGAGGTTTAACGACGCGATCCAAGGCGATGTTTTAGTCCAGTTTAATGAGGAAAGACTGTGATCAAATTCTTTGAGAGGCTCGGGGAGGGCGGGTTACATCTGTACACACGTGCCTTTGTGTGGAAAGTAATTCGGTTTCAGTAATCCCTGCCATTATGCGCCTGGCTCTGTACACCCGAGTTATACTGGGTTCATGGCGAAGTCCCATTTTGGCGTTGATACAGGGAGCATTGCACGAAAATAGAAGCTGATTGTATCCATTAGTTAAAGGAATAAGTATGTTACTGATCACAAAGACGATTCCAATCACATTTGTGGACGCTAAACGCCAATATTAGGTTATACATTTTTTTCTGTGCCCTTTATTTAGCCTAAATGTAGTAGTGCATAAATGAATATGTTGGTTAAATGTGGAAGATATTTAGCGACAAACTGTATTCTAGCTATGAAACACGAACTTCTTGTTTATATTTTGCGTTACATTTGTGAACGAATCGTTTTTTGAATCAGATTCGCAAACCGCGACCGGTCTGAACGATTCAGTGATTCAGCAACTCGTTGATTCATTAAACCGCCTCGGGCATGTTTAATCCGTTAGGGACTATTTATGGTTTTGTTTGGAAAGTTTAGAGCATGTGGATGTCAGTTGGTGGTGTTTTTTTAACGAATAACCTGATCTTCTTAAAGCAAATATTAAAAGCAGAACGCTATGGCGTTTAACGTAAGTGGGGCGTTTACAAAAGCATGGGCGTTAAGAGCTGGACCTCTATAGAAATTAGAAATTGGTTCAAAGAGAATAAAAAGCGCCCGCATCGAGTTGAATGCCGCTGTTATAAACGCACCTTCTTATCCTACTACATAAATTGTTGCAGCATCGAGCCCTACATAATGAATCTTTTGGTGAACCGTTTAAAATGTTCGGAGTCACGGAACGAATCTAAACACATTTCACGCTTCAAGTGAACAGATTCGCGGAATTAAGTTACGATATTGTATTCATCCAATTTTCTAGGTGACGATAAAAACTTAAATCCTTTTATTACTTTTTAATTTTTTTGATTGCTACGTTGTTGATTAATTTTTATATAAACTTAAGTTTGTAATATATCACAGGAAAATCAACAACATTGAGTTTCTCCTTGTCTTCCAGTGCTTTATGCAATATATTCATTTTACTATATGATTATATTCTGCTTTTAAAGGTAATCTAAATGTTTATTCTAAATCATATATATCTATATATATATCTATATATCTATATATATATTACGCTACACTTGCATATAGTAATTGTATATACATTTTGGCTATCTGGGATACCATTACTATATAAAAGTGTAGCTAAATATAATTTAATATAAAATATAGCATAAAGCTAGCTAAATCTTGCAAAAAAATAATTCGTTTTTTTAGTTAGACCTGGCTAAATCTGTTCAGTTTTTTTTTTTTACATGTTTTATTCTACAAACGGTTCTCCATAGACTACCATACACAATTGATTTTTCAGGTTATATTATTTTGTCCATGTATGGTGACTGTCTTTATTAAGTTTATTTTATACCCAGAAAAGGTACGTTACATACCCAAATCAGAGTATCCAAATAATATATGTAATAATAATAATATGTAATTTATGTCCCTACTGTATGTTTTTGTGCTATGCAAACACAAGATTAAAAAAGTTATATTATATATAAAACAAAACATTTTAATAAAAATAATAAAGAAAACGTGTTCTCTTTGCACAATCTAAAAATAAAAATCTTAAATCTGTGTTGAGATTTTACCGTTTTATATCTGATGTAAGAGGTGCTGCCATCAAACAGCAGTAACCAAAAAACCCTGAAGATGCATAATCCTGATCAAAGTTCAACATCCTTTACAGAGAGAGAAGATTAGTTCTGTTGATATAATACAGGCCTACTGAAAAGTGTTATGTTGATGTAGATTATGTTGATTATGTATGCACCGAAGCTATTGAAGTTATTGAAGTATTTAAGTAAAAAATTGAGCAAAAGAATTTGCCATCTAAACATTGTAAACACGAAAGCTGCAGGAACCAGGGGCGTAGCACCAAATTCTGGGCCCTATGCCCAAGCAGTGGGCATGGGCCCCCGTAAGCTCCTAAACTACCTATAACCATTTAATACATCAATCAACTGATGGCATTTACCCAAAATATTAGCATTTACATCATTTAACAACATTTATTGTGATCTTAAATTGTTTTTAAAGGAAAATAAAGTTTCACTCCTCAGGGGCCCTCACCCCACTTGGGGCCCAGGTAATTTAGTCCCACTTTTCACCCAACTACAACGCCCCTGGCAGGAGCAGACATGCTCAGGATCTGCTGGAGATCAGGTCTGCATTAGAGATCACATGACATCTGAGCGTGAACATGACTGAGAATCTCCTTTCAGTCAAAGCTGGAGCGCTTCTGAAAAACAGCAGAGGCAAGCAGACGGCGCCCTCTGCTGATTCACAAACAACCTCACCTGACCTAAATCTGACCCACAATGAATCACCTCAGTGTTTCAGGTTGGGAGCCTCTCCAAGCTTTAAAATCACAAAGAATACCACATACCGTTTGTACAGTATAAACACCATTACACCTATGGAGAGTCTGTTTGAAGTAATTTGAAATTTAAAATGGTAAAAAAATATATATATAAATATGAAAGTTCTTGCTAACTTTTAGCTCGTTTTAATGTTGGTTTTAGCTAAAACCAACCCATTTAAAGAAAACCAGCGAACATATTTAAAGTTTGTTCATTTTTAATCAATTAATAAAGTTGCAAAAATTAGCAAACAAAACCAAACAGCTAAAACCAGCAAAAATAGTTTCGCAAAAACCTTTAAAAATCTAAAGCTAGTTTATTTAGAAAACAGCTAAAACCAGTTCATTTAACGCGTGGAAGCTTAACTGAATAGAATTTAAAATGTTTTACTGACTTTTTCAAGTCAGCTTAATAATGGTTTCAAAACGTTCAAAAAACAACAAAATTACAAAATTATACAAATCGAACTTTTTAAACATGTTTTCTCTAAGAAAAAAAAAACATAAAATTCAAATTGATATCAATCTCTTGTCTATTTCCCTTCTAACATCATATGTTTTATTGTGTCATTTGTGTAATGGATGAAGAGGGGCAGCATTACATTTAAGTGACTGATATAATGGGCTGCATGGAGACGTGGTTATCTGTCTGGACCATTAGTCTGCTCGACCACAGCTGCTCGGGGGGGAATTCACATAAACACAGACATAAAAATGTAGCTTGGTCATATGCTGACATCCAAGCAAACTAATGCATAAATGACAGTTTTGACTTTGATCTAATTGTAATGTAAATGTGCATCTTCAATAAACAAACTACAGATAGTCCAAAATGCAGCTGCTAGAGTCCTTACCAGGACAAGAAAATATGATC
>JAUMHG010000079.1:13217855-13228808 GCA_032359395.1 Enteromius anoplus | reverse complement strand
AACCCAGGATTGGTGCAAACTAATCCTAAATTTACCTGGCTAGCCAGCTAATCCGGCTTCATGGTACAGGCCCCAGGTTGCCTACTCTCTATAAACACAGCACATTCCATCGTCATTGAACTTGTTCTAGTTGCTGTCTTCAATTTGGCAACCTACGTTTGCGTCAAGTCTGAGTAAGAGGGGCCGGGTGAAAAAAAAAACATCTCCAATATTTTGAATTGGAACTGCAATACCTAGTTCAACCACTCGGTGTCAATCCTACATACAGTACCTTTAAAGGAAATTTTCTCAATATTTAGATTTTTTTTCACCCTCAGATTCCAGATTTTTATGTAATTGCCAAATATTGTCCTATCCTAACAAACCATACATCAATAGATTACCCTTATGACCAGGGGCGTAGCACCAAATTCTGGGCCCTTTGCACAAGCATTGGGCAAGGGCCTCCGTAAGCTTGAGGTTCACAACTACTTACAACACCATTTTAATACATCAATCAACTGATGGCATTTACCCAAAATATTAGCATTTACATTAGTTAACGACATTTATTGTGATCGTAAATTTATACCTAAAGGAAAATAAAATTTCACTCCTCAGGGGCCCTCCCCCTACTTGGGGCCCTGGTAATTTAGTCCCACTTTTCACCCAACTACGGCGTCCCTGGCAGGAGCAGACATGCTCAGGATCTGCTGGTTTTGTGGTCCTGGGTCATGTATTGTATGATGATGTAGGTGAACTGGTCTTTAAAAATCAGTCAGTTTGTGCAGATGTTGTCTGGTTGTGTCTGAGCTGGTGTTTGGTGTCGTCTCTCAGGGAGCAGATCAAGCGAGTGAAGGACTCGGACGACGTGCCTATGGTGCTGGTGGGTAATAAATGTGACCTCCCCGCCCGGACGGTGGACACCCGGCAGGCACAGGAGCTCGCTCGCAGCTATGGCATCCCCTTCATCGAGACCTCAGCCAAAACACGACAGGTCTGACAGACGCTTTTCATTTAGCTTTTTTTTGGGTTGATTTATTTCCTTGCAGCTAAACTAGTGACAGTGTCTCTAGTGTCCAGACTTATTAAAGTATAGTGTCCTGTGTCTATAATAATTGACCCACCTACAATACAGTATTTCCGACTAGCTTTACTATAAATAAACTGTTTTTTGTTTTTGCTTTGTTTTTATTTGCTGGGGTCTTTTTTTTTTCTTTTTTAAAGCATTTCTTTGTTCTTTTTGCTTTGTTTTGTGTTTGTTTTTTCTTTTCTTTTCTTTTTTTTTTTTTTTTTGCTTTAGTTTTTTATTTATTTATTTAAATTAAAAATTAAATTATAATAGTGCCTCATTGAAATAAATGCTAAAAAAGATATATAAATATATATTAAATTTATTTTGATTTAAGTATTTTCTGTTTGTAGTTTTTTTTTAATTACTAAACTTTTTAGTGAAGTGCAAATAGTTTAATATTATTAGTTATTATCTCAGTTTTATTAAAATGAAAATGAGAAATGTTGATTAGCTGAAATGAACAATAAATAAATAGATAAAAATCAACTTTTTATTTATCAAAAGTTATTTATTTGTTTGTTTTAATATATCTTATTCCAGTTAATATGTATTGTATGTCCAATAAAAACCAAATCAAAGTTATTAGATTTTTATTTATTGTTTATGTTTTTAGTTGTGGTTCTAGTAATCTATCATAAACCTGCCTCAAACTAGAAAACAAGCCTCGTTTTTAAAAAGACTTTTGTGTAATGATGAAGTACACAAGTGCTGAAGTGTTTCTTCTTGAAGAATTTAAAGTTTGTGTCTTTCAAAGACAATGTTTATGATGGTTTTCTGAGTCTCAGGGCTTTTGTGGTTCTGGAAGATTCTTTGGATTTACAGTATTTAGTGCAGTAATTCTCATCTGGCCACCTACACACACAAACAAACACACACACACACACACACACACACACACAGGGTGTTGTATAACACTGCAGGGAATGACTCACTGCTGCTTTGTGTTTTGCCGATCTGATGAGAGCTTGAGGAAAAGACTGAGAGCAGTGCTGAAGTGTGTCTAGCTTCATGCACAGACCTGATCTGAGTCTCTCGGTAACGTCTGCAACTGTGTGTGTTTGCAGGGTGTAGAGGACGCGTTTTACACGCTGGTGCGCGAGATCCGTCAGCACAAGATGAGGAAGCTGAACCCGCCGGATGAGAGCGGTCAGGACTGCATGAGCTGCCGCTGCGTCGTGTCGTGACCCAGGTGTGCTAAAACACCCCGTAAACACACAGACTGAGGACATAACACACGGGACACATGACAAACTAAACCCAACATCAGCACAGAACCACTCAGAAAGCCCAGCACTTCTGAGAGAGAAATAGTGCATTTATGTATTTATCGGTGGTGTTTGCTAAAGCTAGCGTCACTGTTATTGTTATTGTCACGCATGAGGGGATTAATAAACACTGCTGCATTTATTTAAACAAAAATACAGTGACTCTAATATTCTGAAACACATTCTAAATGAATGTGTGTTAAGGAGTCATTTATTCCTGGGACACAAAGCCGAATTTCTGCTGATTTGATTTGTTTTCAAGAAACATTTCTCTTTATTATTTGACAAATAGAAAGAATAAAAGAACAGTGTTTATTTAAAAACAAAAGTGTAATATAATGTCTTGCAAAAAATACTAAAAATACTTGCCAGAAACCTTTCACTTAAATTTTTAAATGTATATGTAATTTTTTTTAAATATCAATGATGTTATTGTATTTGTGTTTACTTTAAAAAAAAAACTAATAAAACTAATAATAATAATAAGAAGAATAGTTATTTGTAGTCATAGCAGTAGTGTAAAATATGAATTATGTTAATAATAATCATAAATTATTATTTTTTGTGCATAAATAAATATATATATATATATATATATATATATATATACACATATAAACAGAAAATATTATATTTATATAAATAATAGTCATATTATCTTATTCAATTTTATTTTAATATATGCTTTTTATTAATAAATGTGAAAGTTTATAAATTAAAATTGTTGTACTGACATTTTAATAAAAAATACATATAGATTTTAAACAATTTTCTAGTTTTTCGAGTATAGTTTTTATTTTTATTACTAAATGTCTGTTGGTCTTGAAAATTATATTTATAAATATACATTTATTTAAGAAAATAAAAAAAAAATATATAAATACATATATATCATTCAAATACATGCATAATATTGGATTTTAAAGTTTACACATTATAATTGTGTTTGTTGTACTGTACTGACTTTAATTTATTAATAAAGCAGTAGATATAGATTTTTGTAGACTTCAATAAATAATTTAATAAGCAAAAATGTTTTGCAATGTTGGAAAGATATTTTCTTTGTGATTATGTAAAGAACAGCAAAATGCCACAAATTGTATTGATCCATAAAATCTGAACATGAGTTGTTTTACTCACCTGATGTTTTCTTTCTTCAGCTGACTGTGTGAGTCGGGAGAAGTTTACCCATGGTTCCATGCGGCAGACTGGAGCAGAGAGGAGGGATGCAGGTTCTCATCTGAAAGAGACTGTTAGCGTGAGCGCTAGGCCTCCTGCGTGACGAACATTACTGGCAGGACCTCTCTAGACGCCCACGTCTGCCTGATAAACGACACTAATGACTGACCCCTTCTCTTCATCTGTAAGCCCAATCTGCTCACACTGGGCGCCTCCATGGAGTTCTGATAAATTATTGTTCTTGAAGTCTCAACACTGGTCTAAAATGGACTCGGCACGTCACATGACCTCAGCGTCTCACACACATACCTTCCTCAGCTCCGACGGACAGACTGGACACCAGTGACCTCATCCTACGACCCCCGTCCCGCCGCAGGAAAGCTTAGATATACATGCGTTCACATCTGTCGCAAAGAGCCGGAACTCTGTAGAAATAATCCAGAGGAGTGTTTTTATTTTATTTAAAAAAGATTTTGGCTTGACGTGCAGGTTGTTTTAACGTAACGTTTGTGGAGATCAAGCGAGAGCATTAGTTCTGTGCGCTGGTAAATGTGTGTGTTATGAACGAACGTTTCCATTAGAAAAATTAAACAGGCTGACTGAATTTTCCAAAATAAAAACTCTGGAGTTGATTGAAGAAGCTTTTTTTGGTTTTGGAAGTCTGTGGAAATGTGTGATATTTAAACAATTTTCGAACAGATACCTCAATAAACATTAAAAAACAAACAAACAAAAACCTTTACCATGTCGAGACGTAAGTGGGGAGATAATAGCGCCTCTCTGTGGCTGTTTAGTGGATGGTTAATGTGTTGTTTGAAAATTAATCACATGGGCATTAAAATATTACTGTCAGAATGTTTTCTCTTCTGCTCTCCCAGACTGCATTTATTTGATCAAAAATACAGTAAAATTGTAAAGAATTATTACAATGTAAAAGAACATTTTCTATGTGAATTTATTATAACATGTCATTTATTCCTGTGATGGCATTTCAAGCGTCATTACTCCAGTCTTCAGTGTCACATGATCCTTCACAAATCAGCTAATAAGTGCAACTTTAGTAAACAGAAGAGACCTAAAAAAACATTAAAATCGTATTGATCCTTTTGACTGTGTGTGTGTGTGCATGTTTATGAGGACACTAATTTGTATAATGACATGGGTATGACATAGGTATTACAATATGAAGGTGATTTATGAGGACATGTTTAGTGTCCCCGTAATTCAAAAGGCTTAAAAAACATACAAAACAGTGTTTTTTTGAAAATCTAAAAATGCACACAGTTTCCTGTAAGGTGTAGGGTTAGTGTAGGACAAAGCCACGTACAGTCTGTATAGTATAAAACCATTACGCCTATGGAGAGTCCCCAGAAATCACAAAAACCAACGTGTGTGAGTGTGTCTGTCTGATTGGGGGTGTGTGTTTATAAATTAGATCATTGATCACTAATAACAAACAAAAAAACACAGATAAGCTCAAACTCACTGCTGATAGACATTAATGCACCTTGAACTTTGGTCACTGAAGTTCGTTTACGGTTTCATCACTTTAATTGTAACAGACATACAATAAAATGTTAATATTTCATTTTAAAATTACATTTTCCCCGTCTGACATTTCAGGCCTTTTGGTTTGTGAATCTCTGAAGTCATTTGAACAAATCATAGCAGGGTTTAATATTCTCCCTGAAGATTTCTTCAAATACCAACATTTTATAGAGTCTCTTTTAAGGCAGATCAAATTTCGTGCTAATTTATTAAAATTTGGAAGAAACCATAATTTCAACTAAAGCTCTTAAAAGGATTATGTCCACGTTTTATGCTTTATTGGTGCATAGGTTCTTTAAAACCACTGTGGGAACAGGATATGGGGGTATAATTAAACTCAGCAGATTGGACCACAGTTTGGAATGGCATTTCCCCAAAATGTACTTCAATCTCGACATGAACAAAATTTCACATTTTTTCATAGAATTGACTTTACACCTGTCCATCTGCATAAAATGTTTCCAGGATATTCCAATCTTTCTTTTAAATTCAAAGTACATACTTTCACGCTTTCTGGTGCTGTGATCGCATCCAACCATTCTGGAAAGGGGGTCACTCCGTAGCTCCGGAAATAACAAGTTTTATTTCATCTCCTTCACTGTATTTGTTGATTGACATTCATAAACACCCTTTTGACTCAGATTCTAAGCCTTTGTTTATAACCCTTTCATTTATGGCTAAAAAAAATGTATTCTGTTGACGTGGTCCACACCCCAGGTTCCTACTGTCAATATGTGGATATTTCAGCTGTCATCCTTTCTTCCTCTGGAGAAATTAACTCATGATCTCAATCACAGGTCGGACAAATTTTGGAACCTTCGGGAACCTCTTGGATGTTTATTTTAATAGAGCTTTTTTACTTTCCTGTCACGTTTTGTTTAACTTAAGCAGGTAGAGAGTTATACTTTCATGTACATTGCATGTACTTGTTTAATTTTCAGTGCTGTGGGTTGGTTGGTTTGTTTGTTTGTTTGTCTGTTGGTCATGTTTATACTATTTGAAAATCCTTAATTAAAAATAATCTAAAATTATATTTTTCCCGTAATAGCGGGTGCTGTCTAGCTTCTTATCTCATTCACTTCCAGCTGTTTTTAGCTCTACAAACCCACTTGTTTTGCTGATTCTATTGTGTTAATGGTGGATAAAGGTCTGATAACATTTCCAATTTTCAATATATATATTGTCATTTAGAGCATTTTTCCTGCAGAAAATGACTTGAAAATTAAATGTTTTCATTTTGTTTACTGATTTCCTAACTCTTCTGAAGTTAACAGAGCATTGTGGTGTCTAAAAATCAATAAACAACTGAAAACATGGCGGATTATGACTATAAAGTGTAAATCCTGCAGGGATCCTGCAAGTGTTTAATCACTTATATTGATATATAATTGTATCATATATCAGGAAGCCACATTTTTGTGTGCATACTTTTTAAGACAGTTTTCTTTTACAGATTAAAAAAAGAAAGATTTAACTAAAAAATGATCAAATGCAATACTACAATTTGCAAAGTTAAGGCCTGACCACTGGACAGTGAAATGCTCATTAGGTAAGAAAATGAAACACAGAGAATTAAACACATTTTAACTGCAAAAGAATCAAGAATTAAGGTGAAGGATTAAGTAATATAATATCAATAAATAATTAAAAACAAAATGAATAGTAGTTAGTAGTGCTGTCAAACGATTAGCTGTCATCTGCAGATATCGCGGAAGATTGTGTTTACCAACAGTGGTTTCTGGAAGTATTCCTGAGCCCATTTAGTAATGGCAATGACAGACTCATGTGATGAGGGATGCAGTGTCGTCTGAGTGCCTGAAGACCACGAGCATCCAACAAAGGTGTTTAACCTTGTCTCTTATATACAGATTTCTCCAGTTTATCTAAATCTTTTAAATCAGTGATATAGTTTGTTTAAAATTTCTCAATAGGAGTGTAAAAAAACACCCATTTTACCTGTTCAGAACACTCTGTTCTGTGTACTTCACCTTTAAATCTTCATGAGCTCTGCTGATCCCGCCTCTCTTTTCCGAGGCGCTCTCAGAGTACGTTTGTTTAGCCGTATTCATGGTGAAAACTGCTAAATAGTACATTATTAGGAGGTAAGGAGATTTGCTAAGATTTGTTAAAAGACATCATACTGACTGCTTCTGTATGTGAGGCTGAATGATGAATGATTCGCGCGAACATAAATGCATTTTGTAGATCATGGGCACGTTTCCCTTCAGAACCAAGCATAAGTTAAAGTTAATCCTCTGCGTCTTCAGTCACTCAGATGTCGGGAGTAAATGACTACCGCTATGTTCATTAGTACACTCAACAACAAAACACTACGATCTCTTAGGAGTCATGCTTGTCTCTGCGTCTCGGTCTCTAGTGGTGCTAGAGGGCACTCATGACAATGTGATTTGAAAGTCTTTTAGTTTATTCAAATTTAAAAAGCGTCCCATAATTTCCAGAATTTGGGCTGTGGTTGTATTTGATAAATGTACAAATATAGATGATACACACACTATGTAAACAAAAACTTTTATTTTGGATGCGAACATAATAGGAGTTTCAGGAGTTTATGTTGAAGACAGCAGGTTTGTTTATCATTGTTTGTGTGTTTGTACATCAATCACTGACCGTGCTAACTACTTCCTTCCAGCTTTGTTGTGCAACAAACAGACATGTTTATGTGCAGTTTATTTACTGAAAGTCCTTTAGCTTGTAGATCACAGTTCATGACAGTAAATCTCGCTATTGGCTGTTTCTGGCGATAACAAAGTTTATTGGACTGAAGCAAGGATTCTTAACCTTCACAAACTTCCTGATGTGAAAAACACTACAGAGTCTTCAGGAGCGAAACAACACTTGGTCTGTTTGATTTGAAGTCATGACCGTTACACCAGTCCGCGATCTGAAGAGGGTCTTACCTAAGGTGAGCAATTCTGATGGAAAGATCTTACGATTTGTCTCTCTCACACACGATGGCATTAACAAAAGTCTTATGTGTGTGCGTTTTTAGACGTATAATCACAGAAGAGAGGTTCTGTCAGAGATCTCTACGGTTTTGTCTCAGCATCGGTACCTGCAACCAGTCCTGTCGAGATTTGGTGAGATATTCACATCTGTTAGCAATTTGTATAAACTCTGCAGGTTTAATGGCAGTTTATATAATTTGCAAAATTGTCTTAAAATCTAACTTTCTGGTTTGATGCAAAAGGTTGATGTTGTAGGAGAAGCTCTACAAGATCTAAATAACATCCTACTTAAATAATAAGTACTTAATTAATTGCAAAATAAATATATAATCATTTACATAATTAAAAATAATATTATTATGGCAATGAAAAGCTTCTGTTAATTTAAAATTACTGTAATGAATAAGTGACATGGCGGCTTGCTATTTGATGTTTTATGTTAATATAATAATATAAGTTACATATATATGAATACAATCACATGCATGTATATATTTAAGAAAAAATATGTTAAGTTTCTCTTAATATATATATATATACATAAACACACATTTAAGATAATGTATTTAAATATATATTCAAAATACATACTGTCTGTTTGTGTATTTATATTTACATAATAAATATACACAGTACACATACATATATTTTATGTAAATAAAAACTTTGAATTTGGATGTGATTGATTGCATTTAATATATTTATGGGATATTACATTTAGGTATCACAACATATTCATTCAAAAATGTCATCCACAGATAACAATATTCTGGTACTTTGAATAATAATAATAATAATAATAATAATAATAATAATATACCTACAATTATACAAATAATTATAGAATCATTTTAAAATAAGAAAAATATATAATTAAATAATATGAAAGATGTTTTTTTTTTACTTTTGTTTTTACTATAAAAGGCATGACTCAATTTGAATTTGATGTAATTAAATAATAAAATATTTTAATATAAAAACAAATATTTCAAGAATATAATTGTTTTTTATTTTTACATTGACAATAAAGAACACGATTTAATTTGAATATGATGCAAGTAATAAACTACTTCACAGAAACTTTCTGAAAAATCTTAACAATTTGTCCCTTTTTTAAAAGTGTATTTTTAAAAAATGTGTTCATAATACAGAGAATTTACTTATCTCTTTAAGGAAATAAGTTTATGTATTTTTCTTGCACCTTCCTCACAGTCTTTAATGATGGCAAAACGAGGACTTTGGCCGGTTTGACTGGGACCATTGAAGTGTTTTATGAAGGTAAAGACTTCATAAAAACTGGCCATTACCTCTGTTTTATGGTCAAGAAAGATTAATGTAACATATATGTAAGAATGCAGCAAGCGAAACACTTCTACATATTGCGCTTCAGGGAAACGCTACAATATTCCAGTGAGTTTGTGGCTGAAGGAGAGTTATCCACGCAGTGCGCCCATCTGTTACGTGAAGCCCACGCCGGAGATGGTGATCGTGACTGGCAGACATATCAACAGCAACGGCGAGGTCCTGATGCCTTACCTGGACGAGTGGAGACACGTGAGTCTACCTGAACATGCCGCAGTTGATTTGACCTGCCACAGTTCTCTGTGTTTATGACATTATGTGCTTGTTCGTGTTTTTTTAGACACAGTGTGACCTGCACAGCTTGATTCAGGTCATGAAGGCTGTGTTTAGTGAAGTTCCTCCTCTGCGTTTGCGTCTTTACCCAGAAGACTGTAAGTGTACTTTTCTTATTCGTTCCTATACTCTTCATTTCTGTGTAGAGCAGCTTTACTCCTGAATCCCTTCGCCTGCCCTAATTAGTTCAAGGAAACAGATAAACTGGCAGTTTAGACCTAGTTTAACTGATTTGAAATATGATCAAGTGTCCAAAGGTTGATGTGATTTTATGTTTTGATTAACAAGAAAAGCGCATTGTGCACAGACACTGTAAAACAACAAAATAACACAGTATTGTATTCCTATATGGGTAAAATTAAAATGTATGTTTCTTTACAGCAGGTTCAGCAGAGGAAATCTCATACATGACACTGGACAGAGAGGACCATCTTTCTTTCTCTGAACATAATGAAACCATCTGTTAGCTCGCTAGATGTTTTATTTTCTTTTGCAGTTTGTACATATAGTTCTTGTTAAAGTAGACACTTGCATGAAACTGTAAATGTTTGTTTAAAACAATAATAATTAATGTTAAATTTGAGCTGAATGAATGTAAATACTCAATTTTATGTACATTATATGTAAATATGAAGCAGTGTTTTCCTTGTAATACATGCTCAGTTTATTCTCGGCCAATGGTTTTTTTCTCTCTCCGCTTATTCATGTTTTGACCTGTATCTATCAAAAATGCCTTCCGAAATATGTAAATATGCAGGTATAAACAGTGGTAAACAAAGATCCCACAGCAGATAAATAATGATCACATCATATTCCCTCACATTTTATGAACTCATGGTTTTATACATATTAAAAGACTACTTAGGATACTTTTAAGTTGTATTCATTTATTTTGTCTGTGTAGGTTTCTGCATATTGCCGCGGTTTAACTGTACAATCATTGTGAAGCAACCTTAACTATGAGAATGACAAATGAAAGAATATATATCTGTGTATATATACATAGATACAGTGGGTACGGTATGTATGCAGACCCCCTTTAATTTTTCACTCTTTGTTATATTGCAGCCATTTGCTAAAATCATTTAAGTACAAACAGCACCCCATGTTGACAGAAAAACACAGAATTGGTGACATTATTGCAGATTTATTAAAAAATAAAAACTGAAATAACATATGATCCTAAGTATTCAGACTCTTTGCTGTGACACTCATATGTTTAAGTCAGTTGCTGTCCATTTCTTCTGATCATCCTTGAGATGGTTCTACATCTTCATTTGAGTCCAGCTGTGTTTGATTATACTGA
>JAUMHG010000079.1:13177285-13194915 GCA_032359395.1 Enteromius anoplus | reverse complement strand
GCCTACTGAATTTCGAATGCTATGAATTCGGACATACTACTCGCCTCGCATACTGTTTTTCACGTACTATATAGTAGAGAAGTAAGCGATTTCGGACGCAGCTAGAGTAATTGTTAGCATTCCGTTTGAATCGGAATTCATTGATTTGGTAACATTCAATATGATTCCGAGTTAATCTATATTTGTAGCATTTACTTTGAATTTATATTCGTAACATTCATTCTGAATCTGAGATGATCTGGCAACACTGAATAAGGAATAAGAACCGAACTGAAATGGTAGCTTTCAGTTTGTATTAGAATTCATTAGAATTAGCAACATTCAGTCTGAACCAGAGGAACGTCTAAATGTGTATAGTATTTCATCTGAATTCATATTAGCAACATTCAATCTGAATCAGAATTTTTGTCTGAATCTGGGTTGATCTGAATTGGCAGCCCTGGATATTAATTGTGTAAATTCAATTGATAATTCAGTTTTAATGTGAATTCATTTGAACTGGTAAAATTCGGTCTGAATCGGTTCATCTGAATTTGCATACTTTCCTGTATATTAGCAACATTCAGGATGAGTATGAGTTGTTCTGATTCAGAGCTGAACTGAAATGGTGGAATTCAGTTTAAATCTGAATTCATTTTCATTGGCAAAATTCAGTCTGAATTAGATGAATTCAGATGAAGACTGACTCAGTTTAACAAAGTTCTGATCTGAATTGGCAGAGCTGAACTGAATTAGTGGGATTCAGCAATCAGTCTGAATCTGTGTTAATCTGAATTAACAAACTTATGTCTGAATATGTAGCATTAAGTTTGAATCCGAATTAATTAGAAATGGTAGCATTTGTTCAGAATTTTGGGTTCATGTGGATTGGTAGCCTTTGCTCTTAATTTGAATAAGTAACATTCAGTCTTCAAGTGAGTTAATCTGAATTGGCATCTTTTGTTATGAATATGAGTTAGCAGCATACTGAGTTAATCTGAACTGGTAATGCATATCATCAGTTGTCAAAAGTGTATATCATTCTTGAGAGTCTAGATTTAAAATTAGAAGACACAAGATGACATGACACGGCGTGTTAATGTCAGACTCATAACAGCACACTCTACAACACGCTTCACCCGTCACGTTCACTCTCTGCTCTGTCGTGACCCTGACCTCTGGGCTTCAACCTGGCCGTGTGCCTGCTGTACAGTGACCTCTTTGGACTGCTCTGAAAGGTTGGGTCTGTAACTAGATTCTGAGCTGCTAAAGGTCAGAGGACTTCATCCAGTTCTTTCCGTTTGACAGAGGGGGTGCTGGGTATATTTAGAGTAGCAGGAGAGGGAAGAGGATCCCAATCTTCAGGGAACCTCATCATTAGGGTTGAACCATGACATTAACTACAGTGCCATGAAGAACGTGTGAGTCTGTAATCACTGTGTGAGTGTTTCAGCCGAGCTGCTCCCAGGGACAAAACGAATGTAATAAGGGGGGTAATATTGAAAATTAAAACATAAAACCTTTTTATTTTGCATTTTTTCAGTAGTGGTTTCTCAATTGAAAATAAAAACAATTTTATCATAAAATGACTGTTGTATATTAATGAGTTCAGTTGAGAATAGTATTAGATAAAGCACTGAAATTGAATTGGGAAGCGTACAAAATTGTCATTTTTAATATGAAAATAAATATATATTCTACTCTTCTATAGTATTATACTATGACAACTATAGTGATTATTAAAGGAGCACTCTTTACTTTCCTCATTTGCAAACTGAAGAAGTTTGTTTTTAAGGCACTTTACCCCAAACTTTAATTAAACTTGATTTCTCGGTGACTTGAAATAGTGTACAATAGTGTTTTTATGGTCTTAAAATGCAAAACAATTAAGTAAAAATAAATGACTAAGCCATCAAGTGTGCTCGTTGCTCAAATCCATAGATACTTTTAGCAAAACATGGCTAAGGGAGGTAGCTCAGTTTCCACCCAATAGTTTTTATGCACATTTTGGAATATTGCACAAAACAACGCTGGATAGAAATGCCAAGATGTGCATCAATTCTAAATATGTGCAGATAAAACTTTGATGAAAACACATTTATTGAATAATTTTGCGTCAAATACGCATCAAATGTGATTTTGCAAGGTAGGATGGGATAACTTTACTAACCAGCGGACCGGTTTTTCCCAAGAAGGTCCATCGCTCTATACAAAATGAACTTGCTGAATGCAGAATAAACTAGAATTTGCCACGCTTAAACTAAAGGAAAACTGTGTATGGTATTTTAGGTCATTTGTGAACGTCTAAATAAAACACTTTTCAGCTAAATGGTATATTCTATAAACACGGAATTCTATTGCAGCTGTTACTCTTATTACACATGTATACAAAGCTTTGTATTTTACGCTTGCGATGGAGTGTGTGACGGCACATGCACTGCTGCGGTTGGCAGCAGGCCACTGCGGTTGTTATGGTGACCAACACAGATAATTCAGTGCGGAACTTCAATGCTTCTCGTTGGATATCCAAAGTAAATCTGTCTCTGTCTTCTACTTCCAGGTCCAAGTCGTGATGGTACCATCGGTGAGGACACCATCCGGGCGTCGCTGATCTCAGCCGTGAGCGACAAACTGCGCTGGAGAATGAAAGAGGAGATGGACAGAGCGCAAGCCGAGCTGGACGCCCTGAAGAGAACCGAGGAAGACCTTAAGAAAGGACATCAGAAGCTGGAAGACATGGTGTCCCGCCTGGACCAGGAAGTGGTAAGGACTTTTGCTATTGCTCTATAGGTTGTTCTCCATTAAGATCACACTGTTTTGGAAGAAGCAAAACGTTTGATGCGTCTCTGTGCCAATCTTAGACTGAGGTGGACAGGAATATTGAGCTACTCAAGAAGAAGGACGAGGAACTGAGCGAAGCTCTGGAGAAGATGGAGAACCAGTCGGAAAACAATGACATCGACGACGTGATCATCCCAACAGCCCCTCTCTACAAGCAGATCCTGAACCTGTACGCAGAGGAGAACGCCATAGAGGACACCATCTTTTATTTGGGAGAAGCCCTGCGCAGAGGAGTCATCGACCTGGAGGTCTTCCTCAAGGTTTGTTCATCCTCCAATTTCTCTCTTTTCAAATCAGTTAACATTTTAATGTTTCAAATAAAACGTTCATACAGATACATAATGTGAGAATAGGTTTATTTGAAAGCAGACATTTCGCAGTTTCAGAGACTTGCACTCAAGAGCACGGGCCGAGACGACAGGAAGTGCATCCTTTAGGCTTTCGTTATTTTACAAAAACTCGATGTTTTGTTGTTATTGTGAGTGCACACAAATAAACACTGGCGCCTCTATCTAGGGCTGCGCGTTTAATCCAAATTCGATTATCATGTGCATCTTGTCTGTAAAACCTGTTCCATGATTAGCAGTCAATCGCCGTCACCTGTTTTCAGATGGAGCTGCATTTACTACATAGAGCCGTAGTTCACAAACACGCTAGGCAATATTGCGTTCAAAATCGAAAGCGTTTTGTCAGCGATAAAGGGTTAGTTCACCCCAAAATTAAAATCCTTATGTCGTTCCAAACCCATAAGACCTTCGTTCATCTTCGGAACGCCATCTGTCCCTCCATAGACAGCGACACAAGGGAAATGATCCTTCCTTCATTTTCTTTGTGCAGAAAAAGTATTCTCCTAGCATCGCAAAAGTGAAGTTGAGCCACTGATGTCACGTGGACTGTTTTACCACGTTTCTGGACCTGGGATCATTTCGGTTGTTCTACGGTGGGTCAGATAGGTCTCCGGTTTCATCAAAAATATCTTAGGGCCTGTCCACACAGAGACGCGTTTCGCTGTATACGTATACATTTTTTATCGTATTGGCGTTTCGTCCACACGGATCCGGCGTTTTAGGAGACTGAAACCGCTATTTTTTGAAACCGGGTCCCAAAGTGGATAAATCTGAAAACGACACCCTTGCGGTTTCGTGTGTACAGCTAATCCATATATTTTGTGAAACGATGATGTCATCAAATCAAGTGTTGGCTGCGTCACTCGCCAACTTCGTCGTCTTCTTCTTGGTTCGTATACAGCGCGCAAGGTTATGCGCATGCTCAAAGTCTTCTTCTCCGTTTATAGTGTATCTCTATGGCAGGATTACAGCGCCCCATACTGGTCTGGCATATATACTACATCGCTTTCAGTGGTTTCGTGTTTACGCAATTTTTTTTTAGAACGAGGAAAAAAAATGATCGGATTGGGGACGCACCGGCTTCGTGTGGACAGCACGTTAATTTGTGTTCTGAAGATGAACGAAGGTCTAACGGGTTTGGAACGATATGAGTGGGAGTAACTTTATCTTTATTTTTCGTAATTTTTTTCATTTATTTCCTGTGACTAATAACATTTCTGTCGACCAAGCCTCTTCTGGTCGACTAAATAGTTAGTCAACTATTAAGGGGCAGCCCTAACTGCAGTATAACAGAAATCGCAATTATATTGTTTAGGTATCGTGATAATATCGTATCGTGTTACGTTTGACGTCCCCGTTCGTCTTGTTTTTTGTCCTCAGCATGTCCGTCTGCTGTCCCGCAAGCAGTTCCAGCTGCGAGCGCTCATGCAGAAAGCGCGAAAGACGGCGGGACTCAGCGACCTTTACTGACCCAACACCCCAGCTCTGATCATGCGTGCCGGACTGGGATCCAGTCGGGTGTCAGTGGGAGTTCAGCTGTTTATGATCTTTTACTTCTGCGAGGGTTTTAGCTACTGTACCTGACTTGATTTTCTTGATTCGGAAAAGGGTACGGTATTTGAACGCTACAAGGTAAAATCTAGACCAGAGCATTAGAAGTAAATTAGAAACATCTTTATGTTCCTTCTTTCATTTGAGCTTCTCGTGTTAGTTGGTCTTTGGCTTTAGATACTACTGTTATTAACCGTACAGAGTGATAGCCTTTCAAATGTGACGTCTGCAGGAAGTGTGCCTGTTTTCATTCAGGCACTGTTACAAAGATGCTCTATAACTATGTGAATCTCACAGGTAACTTCACCTCAAAAGAAATAAAATACATATGTTCTGCATTATTAAGTACATTTAAGTAAAAGTTTAGGTGCTTTTACTCCCAAAATTTCTCATTAAAGTAATAAGGGGAAAACTTCAATACTGTAATACAGTAATAGCAAATAATCCAGTCCGAACATTTTGGATTGTTTTGTTTTTTTAACCATTAAAACCAGCACAAACTAATTTTAGTAAAACAAGACGTTTGAAATATATTTTATTACTAATTCCTTTCCTTGGATTTCGGCTTCTGTGAGATTCACCCAATTTATGGCGAAGACTGGATACTTATGGTTCCATATTTCAATTATTTTGCTGAATTGATTATTTATCTCATTGCAATTGGGAACTATTGCAGTTTATTGGTATGTTGTTACAACTTGATATCGTTTCGCTGTACACAAAGTTTGGTTTGTGACTTATAATGTTTGAAAAAAGCTATACTGTTGTATTGTACTTTACTTTTTAATCCAAATGTTTAAAGAAAATTAACATTTCTGATCTGTTGCATTTTAGTCAGTTGTTTTAATGCGCGTTTGGGATGTGAATAAGACTTGAGTGGCTGTTTCTTAGTGAGACTTTACCCCTTATCTGCTAATATTTGTTCTTATTTGTACCGGGCTGTAGATTATGATGTCACCCAGATCAATAAAAGAACATGATCTTGAATCATGATAGACCATGTGAATGGCCAGCACCTTGCATCATGTTTTTACATCATGTGTGCGTAATAAATAATCGGCAGGTGCCACTGATTTATCACTCGACTTGTATTGTGACCTTGAGGTATTGAACTCTAGACGGGCCTGATATATAACTGCATGCACCTGAAATGCTCTAGTAAACTTTTGACACAGAGAATTCAGGCAACATGGTCCACTAACAGAGTTTGTTTTTGTACAGCGGCTATTTCTATTCAGCCCACAGAACAAAGAGACAGATAGAAGCCTTTGTAGTTAGTCACAATGTTTATTCAGTCGTGGGCTGTGTCTCAATTCTACAATCACACGCTTCAAGTAACAGCTATAACCATCGCCGTGTATCACCACACGGCTGGGAGTGTGGCGTTGCTCTTATGGACCAACACTGATAGAAATAAACAACAGCATTTTGTTTCCAGCAAATACATAAGGTGAACACTTACAGTAATTACAAGTAGATGGATTATCTAAACAATAAACTTTCAACACCTCAGCATGATATTGTGTTGTACTATAATTTACATTGCATTTGAGAACAAATTTAACCATTGCAAAAGCTTTTATTCCATGATATTGGTGTAAAATTGATGTCCGGTAGGCAATCGGTGCACTTGTGGTTGACTTTCAGTGCAAAGTCATGCAATGATGTGTTTACATGCACAGTCAAGCAATGTTTACGATGTTCTGCTCAAAGTCTTTGCCTGTGCACAGTTATTTGTCATGATTTTAAATGGATCGTTTAAATAATTCGTAACGCAACTTTTATGCAAATTTTTGCATTAAATTAAAAATTGTTAACTTACATTCACTTTAATTCAGAATTGTCCGTAAAACCATTCAAAAGGTAAAACCATTGCATATAAATTCAGCGTAACAATTCTAAATAGTTCATAACGGTTTTGGTTCTCATTCTTGAGTTACACTAGAAATTTGAGATGGTTTGTAAAAAATAAATAAAAAAAATCACGCTAACATACCATTGGATTTAAATTTTACGTGACAAGTCAAAACCATCCTTTTAAAACGGTTCCAATTCAAACTGTTGGAACAAATTCTATTTTAAATGATTAATGACGTTAATCCAGTCTTGCGTTAATTGTAGCATTTAAATGTAAAAATTGTTTGGAAAAAAGAAAATTTGGTAACACTTCTGAATAGGGGTCCAAAATAATGCATTAGTTAAGCATTAATTAATGGTTAATTTGTTCACAATTAAGCATTAGTTGAGCAAAAACACACTAGTAATTAATGATTAGTGTGATTAGTTGTGAACAAATGAACCATTAATTAATGCTTAACTAATGCATTATTTTGGACCCCTATTCTGAAGTGTTACCAAAAATTTCTATGGTAAATCATTGCATTCACCTCAAAGTGAATGTTTTACGAACAATTTCCAGGTTTTTGTTCTGCTTGTTCAAACAAATAAGCACGATTTTCCCCATTTCTTTTTATATAATTTGATGTCAACCCAGAAAAATAAATAAAACCTCTCACAAAAACACGATTTTCCAGCATTGGTAGTTTTCGGAGCGGACTTTTAATGTACATAGTTTTAATTGTACATGTAAACACCATGATATTTCAGAAAACTAATACTTTGTAGCTTTGGTTTTACGTGTTGGTCTTGTTGAAATGATCAATTGCGTGGATGCAAGGATGCAAGTACGGAATGATTGTTGACCTCAGAATGGAATTAAATAAGAGACTCAAATTGCACATCATGTTTACAAGTGCTTTGTTGAATATCCGACAGTACGCACAGACACAAACGTTCACAAAGGCTGACGATCTTTGTCAAGACAACGAGAATAAACCATTTCTCATCTGCAGCTAAAATAAGGAGTGTGTTACACAATCTGAAGGTCTGAGACTGGCGTCTGAATGCAATGAGATTCATGAGGTCAGGAGAAAGATGGGCAGGACTCATCGAGGTTTGTAATTTGTGACACTGGCTACATTTTGGAGGAGACCACGGTTCACAGGGTCAGCTCCTTTTGAACGCCCCACAGGGTCTCTGCGCTCTTCACCAGCTGCTTCTCCTCTTCCGCCTTGAGGGTCATGTGGACAACGTCTGTCAGGCCGCTGTTACCCAGGACGCAAGGCACGCTGAGGAAGACCTCTTCATTCACACCATGCATTCCCTGTGAATGCACAACAAGTGTCAGATAATTGTGTTTTGTAGCACTGTTCTAAACCTAAGGAACACTAAGAGCCTAGAGTTAAACCGTTGAGTTTTACCGTTTTTGAAGGCATTCAGCTGATCTCTGGTTCTGGTGGTGGCACTTTTAGCTCCAGCTTAGCATAGATCATTGAATCGGATTAGACCGTTAGCATCACGCTCAAATGACAAAAGACTTTTGATATTTTTCTTTTTTAATACTGGGCCATTCTGTAGTTACGCTGGGGACTATTTTCAGGTGTTGCGTCACAATATTGCGTCATTTGCCGTTAGTCTTCGTAGATGATGGAACTACAAAAGAGTTTTAAATAGAAAAAAATATCTATACTCTTTGGTCATTTTTGAGCGTGATGCTAATGGTCTAATCGGATTCAATGATCTATGCTAAGCTACAGCTAAACGTACTGGAACCAACTTCGAATTGATCAAGTCTTAAGCGTTCTGCCATATTTTTGGCACACAAAGTTGTTCAGATCAGGTACTTGGTAAGTACGATTGTTAGCTTAGCAACATGCTAACATAATATCCAACTGTAAAGATACTGTAACCAACATTAGTTAGTTCTTCTGTGTGATTTAAGTCTGCATTGCATATGAATGCTCACTCACTTGGACCAGGATGTTAAAATATAGCTGCCCATGTACTCATTAAAATGGAGGTTTGAAAGACTTTATTATACACACACGCATATATATATTTATGTTCCCACACTCGGTACTAGTGAAATGGTTCACAATATTTGGTTAGTGATGATTTCTCACCTTGACCAAGGTTGAAACTGGATGACACTTGCGTAGGTTCTTCAAGATGCTCTCACACAGGTCAGCTACGGACATACCAATAGCCCAGGAAGTGTAGCCCTTCAGCTTAATAACCTCATATGCACTGCCAATACAAACCAGATTTATGTTTAACACAGATAAACAACCATGAGTCCAGACTAAATACATTTCACACAAGGACATGATTTATATGCTTTCTAATGAAAACACAGAGTACACATTTATTAGAGATCATACTAACAAAGAGAAACGACTCGGCCCTTTCTCTCCAAAACCTTTCTATAGGACGTCCTGAGATAATTATTAGTGTTCTAAACCACTGTATGGACGTCTAGTGGGTTCCAAATCACTCACCTGTCAACCACCATCTTGTGAACGCTCTTCCAGTCCTCCTTGTCTTTATCGGTTCCCATGTCAGGGTTCAGACCCTGGAGGGACACTCCGGCCACATTGACTCCGCTCCACACAGGAACTACAAAAGAGAGAGAGGATGTTTAGGTTCATGAAGAAAACGATTGGTGTTTATTGTGCTGTTGAAGCACATCTTTGCAGTCCTCACCGCTGGAGTCTCCATGTTCTCCAATGACCCAACCGTGGCAGCTGGATGGGTGAATGCCCAGCTTCTCCCCCATCAGGTAACGGAAACGAGCAGAGTCCAGGTTTGTGCCGCTGCCGATCACACGGTTCCTGGGCAAACCACTCAGCTTCCAGGCCACGTAGGTCAAGATGTCGACTGAAGAGAAGACCACATACATGAAGTCAACGGAAACCTTAGAGCACAAAAGGATGCTCGGTCGTCATGTCGGCCCTGGTAAGACATACCTGGGTTTGAGACCACCAGAAGGATGCAGTTGGGGCTGTACTTGATGATGTTGGGGATGATGAACTTGAAGATGTTGACGTTCCTCTGGACGAGGTTCAGGCGGCTCTCGCCCTCCTGCTGACGGGCTCCAGCGGTCACAACGACCACTTTGGAGTTCGCAGTCACGCTGTAGTCTGGAAATCACATGGAACGCTAAATTTTGGAAAGATCCCCATGTTCCCTTGGTTTGCACATTCCTATCAAACACTCATAGACTGTTCAGACCAAGCTTAAGTAGATCGTAGAAACCTCTGATTTGATTATACTTGCAGTGTTTTTGGAAAATGCACCCCAAGAAATTTGCAAATGTTTTGATCCAACCTGCTTCAGCTCACCTAGCCTGTGATTTTTAAGCAACCCCGAAGATTGGGAGTTGATGGTTCAGGCGTTTGTTTAGGGTTTGAGCTAAACTCTGCTGGAGAGTTGGTGCCAAGAGTAGCATTGACGACCCAGGGGTTAGACTTCATACAAGAACTCCTACAGACCAGTTTACACTTGCTTTATATTTTCTTTTCTTTTTAGTTTCTAGAAAACTGGTAAGTTATTCATCACTTTTAATTGTCTTTCCTTTTCAAAACCTTTCATGTAAAGGATTAAGATGCAGTTCCCTTTTAAGTAACTGAACAATTTTGTAATTCCATTACATAAATACTAATGATTTTGAATCTTGGTTACTTACTTGAACATTTTTAAATCACCACATCAGCACTAATCAAATGGTCCACTCCTTATCAACCATAAATTCACGTTTTCTTTTTAGGGTAGGTGATGAAATCTGACCTTTATCTGCCACTATCTTGTGCGTTTTGAGAAAGAGGCTTCCATGCTGCAGGTCCATGGCCTCTCCTTTCAGCTTATCTTCCATCACGTCCACTAGAGCCAGTTCATCAGTCAGATCCTGCACAAACACATGCATTTACATCAACGCTCAACTAAGAACACCTCTTAATGGCCAGTAGACACTGGTAAATGTTGAGATAGATTTATAAATAGCATAATTGTAGGTTCAGCAATTGCATTTCACACTAATTGAAAAACGCAGAGAGCTGAAGTATGATGCAAACTCTTAGAATTTGCCTAGCCTCCAGATAAGGGGATCATGTTTATTCTTGGTGGAGGTTCAAGGCCTTCCTTCTCATTCAGAAGTCGCTCTACGTTCAAAGGTCAGGAAAGCTTTCAAAGCCAGTGTTATTTACTTGATCCACAGCAGCTTTCCTTAAAGTGAGAATGGCAGAATGGACACATGGCATTTTATTTCATTTGAACCTACACAAACCACAAATTCTTACCTGTTGTTACAATTGCATTCAAAACCAGAGTAGTTAGATTTTTATCTGTAGTAACCACAAAGCACATTTCTGTCCTTTGTTAAAACAATGAAAATTATCTAAATTAGTCTAATTTGATTACATTTTTTATAAAATTAATTACTACATTTTATAAAGGTAATTGAAATAAATTACAAAATAAAATCATTGTTAATTAGGTCATTTAATGGGTTTAATTTTACTTTTAAAGAGATTATTTTAAAATAAAGTAAATTTAAAAATAAATCAGCAACTTTAGAAGGAAAAAAAATTTTAAATTAAAAAAAAAAAAAAAAAATTACATTTTACTCCGCTTTTGAGATTTGTATTAATTAAAACTTATACATTAAAATTTTTTTATACATTTTATACATGTATTTAAATGTATTTATACATTTAAATACATTAAATATTATTTAGTTTATTTTTAAATTAAAAGTTGATTCATGAAAATGACTCATTTAAATATAAATAAGTAAGATAGGTAATTTAACAATTTTTCACATTGATAATAAATAAGTGTATTTTTAATAATAATAATAACGTTATTATATAACTGACTACAGCATTCAGGCTTTGCCATTTAGGAATGTTTAAAAATGTTTATTATTGTTATTATTATTATTATTATTTTTTATTATTATTATTATCATCATCATCAATAATTTACCAGTAATTATTAATGAATGAATTTATAATAATAATAATAATAAACATTTTAAAACATTCCTAAATGGCAAAGCCTGAATGCTGTAGTCAGTTATATAATAACGTGACTGATCTGGTTGATGTAGTGCAGTGACTCACTGACCTTGAGGAGGATGCTGACGGCGGCAGCCATTCCTACCATCCCCACACCCACCACAGTCACCTTGTTAGTGGGGCCTGCGGCTTCCTCCTTGCTCACGTGAGCAATGAGCTTCTCCTTTGTAGATGCCATCTTCAGCTGCAGGAGACAGAAACTCATCAGCTAGGATGCATTTCAATGCATCAATGATTTGCTTTCAAGAATGGAGCGGCAGCTTGTAAATGATCTGTAGAAGCGGTTGCTCATTTCATGACACAGAGGGGTCCACTAAGGAACGTAGCCTATTTATTGGATCATGTCAAGGGCAGTGAGGGAAAAGGTTAAAAGGTGTAAGAGCAAAGTGCTATTTTCATCCGTCACGTGACATCCTCCAGCCTCTGCAGTGTTGTGTGTGCAGACGCACGTAGAAGAAACGATCTGCAGGACTCATACAAATTAAATCAACAAACCTCCTTAAAAGCCCCTCGCTCATAATTTATCACAAGCACTTTAGAGACGGTCCCTAAAGTCTGCAGTCATTCATCACCACTAGAAAACTAAACATTGTAATGAATTGTGTTAATACTTCAGAGACCATATAGAACATGCATTTAGGAGAGGATTGAAACTGCATTCATTATTTTAAAACGAACCGATAAGTAAGAACATTTTAGAGTTGTATTGCTGGATAAATACTTAAAAAAAACATTAATATTGACAATTTAATATTACATAGGAACATTTTCACAGTTGGCATCGTGCTGTGTGGGTTTCATTTATTTGTTTATTTATTTTTAAATAAAACTTTGCTAGTATGTCAACTGTAGACTTAAAACAAACCCGATTTCCAGTCGATTCTGGTTGATTTTTTGTTGTAAATTAAATTTCACCGGAAGATGCTGTTGTTAAGCTGACGCAAATTGGGCAATTCATTTCGAGATCATGAATGGGGAAATTCTACACGTGCTTGATGAAGTACTGACTCATTTCGCGAAAAAATTGTGCAAAACGGGACCTTTATGTAGTCAAGGGTCTGAGCGTCCCTAAATGCACCCCCCTCCCCCACCAGAATCCTTTGCAGTTCAGGAAACGAGAAGTGCATCAAGACAGCTGCATCGGTCCATGCCGAGGATTTCTTGAAGCACGTAGGCTTCAGGTGACTCACAAACACGAATAACACTCCAGCATCCGAGAAAACAGAAAAACGTGCTCCAATATACGTTAAAATGCTCGCGAATAATGAGCGCATGAGAGAAATGCGTTTGTTTATACGGCAATGACCTAAAATATCCGTTATTTTGAAACTAGCAGGCAACAGGTCGTGTTTGGGTTCACGGAGAAGTGAAAAACGCGGTATAAATCGTATTTATGGTTGTATTCGTGATGTGTAACGTTAATGTTATAGTCGATTACGTAACATCGGACTGCAATGTTGCTTTCAGCAGGAATGAATGATGTTTAGCGTTCAGCATCATCTCCATGCAAATTACAGTAAATGTGTGACTAAACAACCATCCTAATAACAGTAAAATGTCATATATAGAGTCAAAATATTATTTTACATGTATTACGATGAGAAAATACCACCCCCAAACCGCATTTTCTGCGCTTTAAGACTATAGCTTTTTTAATAAATGATTAAATTAACTAAACTAACTAGTGGCAGCTCGTGTCTTACCTGTCTGTGGTTGTGATTTGATGGTGTAGTTTGGACTGCGTTGTTACTCCGCACTGATGCTGAGAAGAAGGGGCCGCGCGTTTTATAAAAGGCGGAACGTCCTCACGCTACATACGTAATTTGCATATTAATCAGATGGGCGTGGCTTCGCGTCTCGTGGTGGAAGTCACGTCCATCTGAGGAAGCGTCATGAACGCGGATGTGGTTCGGCAGTTCTTTAACCCATCACGTCGCATGCAAAAGTTATTAGACACGGAAAATAATTGTATGTTTATTGCAAATGTAGTAGTTTTATTATTTATTTGTTGGCGAACAATAAACTCAGCGAACAGAAATATGTTGTAAGAACGTTATGCCTATATTAAGTTATACAAAATGAATGAGACACGTTCAAAAGGGTCAAGGGAAAAATGTTTTAGAAGCATTCTAATTTAGAAATGCAAATGAGTATGTGTGTTCAATAAATAAGTGTATGAATAGTGTTGGGTTCCACATTTACTGTCGAGTGTAGTCTGAGGAAAGAAACTGTATATTGCAGGCTATTGGATGTAAATAATGAAGATGCATGAACTTGAGAAAAACATCCATGGAGCGATTTCGCAAGAGGATGCTGTACATTTTTGTCTGCGCAAGTATAGAGTGCTTCAAGAATAATGAGCATCAGAGTCAGATGCGCTGTGTCATGGTTAGCTTGCATGAAGATTTCATCAAAACTGCCCAAGGAAATGGATGCACAGGGAAAGCATTGAGTAGCTAAAAGTGTTGTAGCAGTACTGTTAAAATGGGAGTAACTTTTTGTCTTTTAGAATAAAGAATGCATTAATTATCTCATAGCCTACACGATGAAAACGGAATAATTGAATTAAATAAATAAAATAAAAATAAATAAATAAATTGCCTATAGGTCGATAACCTACAAACTGACAACAGACGGATTGTTAAGTTGTAAAAAGAGCATTCTGTGATATGTTGAATATGTTTTGTAATAAAACGGCACGCTCTAGTGGTGAGAAAAGTTCATTTCATTAAGAATTTAGTAGCCTGTGTATGATGTGGGCCAAGTTTTGGGTTTAAAAGATTCCAGTTTAGTCGTAGTTTATGACTGTTCAGGAAAATTGTGCCTTTTTGTGGAAGTAGTAGTGTTATTAAACCAAGTATGACAGGACAGGTCATGACAAGTTACATGCTGTTGCATAATGCCTCAAGGATTCCTAATGTATGTTTCATTCCCAAATGGAGTAAATGAATAACACTTCAGATAAAAACAATGGCTATTATTTGGATTTGGAACAGCATCCTCTCTTTACACCAATTTGGTAAGTGGTAAATAAGAAATAAAAGTGCTTTTCATAGTTGAAATAAAATAATTTGTCTACTCGCCACTGGGGGGCATCTCACCCCGTCTTTGTGGGTTATTCTCAGTGTTGCCAATTTAGCAGTTAGGACTCTGTAACAGAAATGGAAAAGATACTAGTAATTTTCCAACACATTATCCATTATCTTGTTACCCTGTAACCCAAAAACACGATGTGTAGTAAAAAAAATACGGAAATTTCTTTCATATCCACATAGTACATTTTTACAGACTTTTCTTGAAGTGTGGCACAATAATACAATGCTTAAAGCATGATTGCTGAGAGTAGTTAGATAGTATTATTACTTTACTAGCTATATATATATATATATATATATATAAAAAACACTCTAATCATTCAAAATTGTTTATGTGTTCAATAATTCAATGTATTTCATTAAAAATAGTTATTTATGTTTTAATAGTTTGTGAATTATCTTTACAAACAAATCTAAATTAACATATGTGACCCTAGAGCAAAAAAAAAAAAAAACAGTCGCTGGGGTATATTTGTAGCAGTAGCATTGTATGGGTCAAAGTTATTGATTGTTCTTTTATGCCAAAAATCATTAGGTCATGTTCCATGAAGTAACTTCCTATTGAGGGACGGATTACGGAAAGGGGCCAGTGGGGCCCTTGATGTGCCGGGGTCCCTACCCGAAAATTTTGTTAAGTGGAGACACAAGCGATGTGCGAACGTTGTCTAACGTTGTGCTAACGCTGCCGTAACGGTGTCAGAGGGTTTTCATTAGCCCAGGGGCCCGTGTACACCATAATCCGTCCATGTTCCTACTGTGTATGTATCAAAACAGAATTTTTGATTAGTAGTATGTATTGCTAAGACTTTAAAGTCCACTTTCTCAGTATTTCAAATAGTTGTATTTCAGCCAAATATTATACAAACCACACATCAATGGAAAGCTTTTTCAGCTTTCAGATGGTGTGTGTGTAAAATGTAGTAGCTTCACTCTAGTTTTACATGTTTCACGTCACTTTTTTCACCTCAAATGCTGAAAGGACTGTTTACTGTATATGCTTCTGAGACTGTCCAAAACATGTGAATATGAGATATGTGATAGGTTGCTAAGCATCGAGCCATAAGCAGTTAATTCAAACTGTGCGAGTTTGGCTGCTAACCATTTTTTCATGTGCTTTGGCAGCCTGGTCTCGAGAAAATGAATAACCTTAATCCTACCCATCACGTAGCATCCATTTCCGCGTATCTATACCATGAGTTTTCGTTTGCATCCTGGCCAGGATTTCTGTATTGCTTTGATTCAAAGTATTTTTAAAATATAGGGAACCGATGTTATACACTGATCGGTCTGCACATGCAAACAAAGCCAAAACCTACATATTTTAGGCAATGCAAAAAATCCTGGCCAGGACACGTCCTGGGAAAATAGCACATACAGTATGGTCACCCTCAACATGTAGCCTAATGTTCGTTTGACATAACTGTTACCACAAATTTGTGTGTTTGAGACGAACAAGTGCTTTAAAACATTTGCATTTTTAGGCCAAAATGTTGCTGCTGCGTAAATGAACGGGCAAAATGTATTACATTTTTCTCTTTTTTGATGAAAATGGTGTCATATAAACTCCCTAAGTTTACTCGTGAATCTAGATCTTGTCCACATGCACATTGTAAAAACAGTCCATGTGACATCAGTGGCTAAAATTCAGTTTTGCGATGCTAGGAGACCACTGTACTGTAAATTAAGCGTGAAACGTTTCTCTACCTTAAAAGCAGGGTTTAGAACAATGGGAATAAGCGCGGTGTGAAAAGCCCTAAAAAGAAAACAACACAAAAATACCTAAACAAACAAACTTTATAGAAAATCATTTTGTTCCCCCTTTGAATCCTGAGCTGTTTTGCTATATACAGCAAGTTCAGACATGATGTTTGCTCTGCTAACTCGAGAGAAAAGAATTCATTTATTTCTCCAATGTTTACTCTCAATCCATCATGAGACATTGGTTTGTGTCTTCGGGGTTAGCTGCCATAACATGGTTATTGCACAGAGTTTTGAGACTTTTCTCAGCTGATGGCAACAGTCACATGGACTTGGTTGAAGTGAGCAAATAATCACATCACAGCTTTCGGAAAGTCTCATTTCAGTCTCCAAACGGCATTGGACCACACAGGTGCCACATGCACCAACATTTGTCATTAAATGTTGCAGTTCCATGTGCCTCTACATCCCTCTGGTCTTTTTTTTTTATTTTGTGCTTCATTTCCCCCCATCCCTCCTTCTGTACTTGTCTTTTCAGGTGTGCAAAGCTCACAGCAGCTCACCATGTAATCTCCTCATAACTGCAGCGTTTCAAGTGAGATTATTTTAAAGCCTAATTAACCCCAATTAGACATTGATAAAGACTATCCGGCTTTGCAGGGATGCACCATGGTAGGTCAGCATGGTTAGGAACTGTAATCTTCATGTCATTAGCTTATGTCATATTATGGCACCACAGGGAAAGCAAATATCCCCAGGGGTTTTATCAAACTTCTTTTTCAAGTCAGTTATGAAATCAGTAGTTAGTCCATGGTATGAAATTAGGTGTAAATGAAAGCAGGGTTTGATAATCAACCTTAATTGATGCCCTTTGTGCCATGCTGGGAGTTAAAAACAAACTGACTCATATCAGAGAAATTTTAGCTGGACAAAAAATAAATTCATTTTCATTTACAGTGCCCTCCACTAATACTGGCACCCTTGGTAAATCAGAGCAAAGGTGGCTGTGAAAATAAATCTGCATTGTTTATCCTTTTGATCTTTCGTTCAAAAAACTGACAAAATTCTAACTTATCATTGAAGTAAAACAATTGAAATGGGGAGAGAATCTCATTGTGAAATAAAGTGTATTCCCATTCATATTCACAATTTTGAGCACTCCAGGGTGATTATGAACATGAAAATATCCAGCCCTGGCTTCCTGT
>JAUMHG010000079.1:13062044-13078023 GCA_032359395.1 Enteromius anoplus | reverse complement strand
CACTTTTTATCTAGGAAATAATTTTCAGTGCAGGCTTGATACAGGTGTTTATGGATAGATTCTCAGTGAGGGTGTTGATGTTGGCAGGTGTGTTTCCTCACAGCGGTTCCCTTCACATCTTAGTGAGATGATCCAGGAAGTCAGGGAGGCTCCGGCGGGCTCCTGAACACGGCCCCTTCAATTACACATTCAACCGCTTCCATCACTCTTCCTTCATGTTCAGTTCTGTCATGCAGTACTGTGCTGAAACTTATCACTCCGTACTAAATCTCTGCTCCCATCCATCCATCAATCCTTCCATCCATCCATCCACTGAGAAGAGATTCCCCACGTTTCAGATCCGTGACCCATTTTTTGCATCCGTTTTCCCATGCATCTCACGCCACTAAAGTTTCACATCTGTTTGGCGTTTTGTTGTGGCATATTTCATGAGGTTTTAATCCTATGCAAGCAGTCAGTATGCATAAACATATTTACACACCATGCGTAGTCATGAGGTAATTTGAATAGCCAATTTGTGTCAATCGCTGACTGAAAAAAACTAAAAAACATGATCTTTCATATGCATAGACATCTCTACATATTGATATTTTCGGAATAAAAATTCATTTTAATGTTTTTGGGAGACATGCAGTTAATATGTCAGGGTGATACAACTGTCCTTGCGTAATAAAAGTTGATTAAATCATGATTTGTACCATAATTTTAAAATCTACAAATATTGTTTAAAAAAAAAAAAAAAAAAATATATATATATATATATATATATATATATATAGGATATATGGATATATGCATGTTGTTTGACTTATAAAGTCATGTGTTGCAACTAGTAAAACAATATATAAATATAAAAAAAGGAAATGATCTCAGAAATATAATTTGATATTGATAATTTTATCTCTATAGACCATTGTGACCTGTGTATTAAGGTTAATAAGATTTTTAAAATATAAAAGACTTCAGAGAGATGTACAAAAGTTGATGATTAACCCTTTTTTAATCAAAAAAAAAATTGCTTTTTTATTTTAAAATATATTTACATACCTCTTGGGAGTAATTAAAAATGTGTACAAGAAAAAAGGATATTGTTGTTATTCTTGGTTACACCAAATGGCACATTTCTTTAAAAATAGTTCATATACTTAAAAATAGTTTGTTTCCAAAAGATAGGTCCTCCATTTTCTTTGGTCCTCCATTTTCTTTGGACTTTCAACTTTTTGGATTTTCTTTTGATTGACACCAACCTCCCATATTTCATTAAAATATATTAGTATTTGTTTTGAAGATAAACTAAGGTCTTGTGGGCTTGTTTAAAATCAAATTACAGTTTTGCTGAAGTTTCTCGTCTGTCATATTGCTTAAGTTTGGTTTGACTTGGGCATCATTCATGCACCTCTTACAAATGCACAACGTAACTGCCATTAATCCACGCTCTCTCTCTGTCATCACTTTGAGCGATTCCTGTAGGCACCTGAAATGTGTTGTGCCAGCAAGACGCAAGTGGTAATCACGTCCATGATTTGTTCTACGCTTGTAAGACAGATTCACAGACATTAACATGATATACTAAAGCCGTGTCATCGTTTGCTTGTGTGTGTGATATACGATTGCTCGCTATCTGAGCCTCTAAGCCGGACTGTTGTAGCTCAGCAGCTTTGAAATCCATAAAGACGGTGAATCATCTAGACACACACGGATCTGCTCAGTGCCAGTGTTCTGGGAGATTTGACTTATCAAATGAAGTTTGAAACTGACACCCTCTGTAGGGTTTAGAACCAAGTTCTGGCTCTTATTTAGAGATTATTAATCTATTTATTTTTAAGAAAAAGAAAAAAAAGTTAATGTTAACAGTTCTTGAACATATATTCTTCCACCAGGTTGGACAGATAATGTACACAACTCAAACTATGATATTATGGTTTCAAACAGTGCAGCCAGGTTAGTCTGATTAAAAAACGAGTGGGTCTCTTGGGTTACGTGAAAAAAGTAATCTTTGTGTTATTTGTAATGCGCTACCCCCAACACTGGTTACTTTACTAGTTACTTGAAAATAGTAATTGAGTAACGCGCTTTACTTGTAATCCGCTACCGTTAATTTACTAGTGTTTTTTCAAAAAGCCATCTGATTGTGTAACACTGCTTTTGAAGTTTACATTTACATTTACATTTATTCATTTAGCAGACACTTTTATCCAAAGCGACTTACAGGTGGGGAAAACATCATTCAGTTTAGTCCTAAATAGGCAAAAACAACATTGGAAGTGCTCATAATACCGTATAACAGGCAATGTTCAAATAAGTACAAGCTAGAAGGGTTAAGAATTTTAATTTTAATTTATTTATTTATTTATTTTTTATGTCAAATAGTGTTGAAAGAGATGGGTCTTCAGCAGTTGTTTGAAATTTGTAAAGGAGTTGGCATTTGGGATAGTGATGGGAAGATCATTCCACCAGCCAGGAACGGTGTAAGTAAATGTTCTGGAAAGAGATTTTGTGCCTTTTTGTGATGGTAAGATGAGGTGTCGCTCACTGGCGGATCTCATAGTTCTGGAGGGAGTATAGATTGGTAGCAGTGAGTGTAGGTAAGCGGGTCCTGAGCCTGTGGTTGTTCCATATGCAAGCATCAGTGTCTTGAATTTGATGCGAGCTGCAATTGGGAGCCAGTGTAGGGTGATGAGGAGTGGTGTCACATGGGCCCTTTTGGGCTCGTTGAAGACCAGTCATGCTGCTGCATTCTAAATCATTTGTAAAGGTTTGATTGTACACGAGGGAAGACCAGCAAGAAGAGCATTGCAATAGTCCAGCCAGGAGATGACCATGGCCTGGATAAGAAGTTGTGTGGCCTGCTCTGTAAGAAAGGGCCTGATCTTTCTAATGTTGTGTAGGGCAAACCTGCAAGATCAGGCAGTTTTAGCATATGGTCTTTGAAGGAGAGGGGGTCATCGAAGATAACTCCAAGATTTCTGCCAGAACTTGATGGGGTAATAGTTAATGTATCCAAATGGATGGTGAAATCATGCTGTAGAATTGGAGTTGCAGGGAAAACGAGGAGCTCAGTCTTGAGCTGTAGATGATGATCTTTCATCCACTCCGAGATGTCCGCCAAGCAGCCAGAAATCCGTGCGGCTACCGTTGGGTCATCTGGTTGAAATGAAAGATAGAGCTGTGTGTCATCAGCATAGCAGTGGTAAGAGAAGCCATGTACCTGTATGACGGGCCCCAGAGATGTAGTGTAAATGGAAAAAAGGAGGGGTTCAAGGACTAATCCCTGAGGAACCCCAGTGACCAGACGATGTTTTTTGGATACCTCCCCTCCCCAAGCCACTCTGAAGGATCTATCTGTGAGATAGGATTCAAACCAGCGAAGTGGAATCCCAGTGATACCCAGTGATGAGAGTGTAGACAGGAGCATCAGATGATTCCCCGTGTCAAAAGCAGCAGAAAGATCTAGCAAAACGAGTACTGATGATCTGGAATTGGCTTTTGCAACCAGCAAGGCTTCGATGACAGACAGTAGTGCAGTATCAGTAGAGTGGCCCCTACTGTAACCTGATTGGTTAGCATCCAATAAGTTGTTCTGTATGAGAAATAACGATACTTGGTTAGAAACGACTCGTTCAAGGGTTTTGGCTATGAATGGAAGTACTTTTAGTTTGAATCAGTGTTACGTATTTTAATATACAAATTTGTTGTAATAAGATTTATTACCAAAAAGATCAAAATGAGTACCAAAACTACGTCCAAGAGGTAGTATCAGTTATGTCAGACATAATTATACTGTATATAGTATATAGTTTAGAGCACATAGTGTTCTACATTCTGTTTTTGCAACCGATAAGTGAAGTCTGAACCAAAATTGTTAATTCATTAAAATTTCCGTCCATAACTAGCCATGGCTTTTTTTCTGTTCTTTTTTTTTTTGTGTGTTTTTTCCAATGTCTAAAACACCAGCGAGACCTCTTGTAGTCAGCTGGGGCTGTGATAATGCTGCAAGGATTATTGCGGAAATGCTTTATGTAATGTATTTGGTTATGCAATATGAAGAGGCACGCTAAACCCCTCTTGCATTCGGAACCGAGTAATTTTCCCTTCGGGGGGGGTGAAGTAGCAATAACTTGGTTATGAAATGTGTTCTCTAATTAATGAAAGTGTGCACAGTGATACCACAAACCCCCTACTGTGTTCCACCCACTACTGTTATTTTAGCACCTGTAAACAAACAAACAAACACATAAACAAATTTGCATGCTGCATAAATTGGCACAAAATGCTTTTTTATTCAACCCCTCTAGGTGTTGCAGCTCTTTTTTGATGCTTTTCTCCTTTCCATTTTCTTTTGTTCCACATTCAATTTTTTTATATAATTTGTGCAGGCTTTTACAGTTTAATTGCATCTTGTGAAGTAAAAATAAAAGTCACTATTTACTCTTTTAAGGCTCTTTCTTTATAAAACGTATTTTTACTGATTTTGTCCAGACAGTTAAAGTCATTGGGGTCCAAATTTAACATTATAATGACAATATTTTTCAAAATGCTTTTTGTTTTTTTTAAGAACAAAGAAATGCATACAAGTTTGGAATAAAATGAAGGAGAGTAAATGATGACTGTGCTCATTTTGGGTGAACTATCTCTCAACAAACTGTAGGAATAGACTGAGATCCAAATACAGGATTTCTCTGATCATAGGTATATTTATTTTTCTTTTTGAGCTTAGCATGCCCTACCTCCATGTTTCTTTGTAGAAAAATGTTCACTTTTTTTAGATGCATCTTTTTAGATTTGTGACTAACATTAGCTTTAGCAATAAGATGGTTTGCATTTGAAGTTCGGTTTTGGTCTCAACAGACCGTGCAGTCATCCTCCAGGTTGTTGACTCACTCATATGCCTGTGGGTAAACTCCAGCTGAGATGTGATTTATAAAGTAGGTTTGAATTTACACTTTATTTTATTAGATTTGTTGGTTAAGTCAATCTGTCAGTCTGGTGAAATTCAAATGTGTTGCATTTTTTTTTTTTTCTCGGTTTGTCCATGATGAACCTCACAGTGTTCTAAGCATTAGACAGTAATGCTGACAGCAAGCTGAGAATGTGTATGTGTGTTACAATTCATGCCATGTAATTGCTCCTTAGGCCCTGTTCAATATGACAGGCAAACATCAGTATAAAAGGCCCCTAAAGTAGTGTAGAACAGATGTCTGTCTACCCCTGTTGGGAAAACAAGTAGAATATTTCTCTCTCTCTCTCTCTCTCTCTCTCACTTGCTCTTTCTCTCCTCTAAACACCCACCAGCAGACTTGCAGACAAGCTAAGAAAGGTGAAACTCATGACTTTGGTATGTGTAATGTCACAAACTACATTGAATTCTTTCCGGATGGCTGTGTTCTCCATTGAAGGATTCATCTTTATGGGTGACCTGATGACATTCACAGCAAAGTAGAAGTCCTCTCTGCCATTGTCGTCAGGAAATATCCTGAAGGATTGGTTATTTCCCATATGAACAGAATAATCCCTAAAATCCCTGGATTTCAGATTGCAAACACCGATGGGAACGTCTGGTACCATATTGAGATGATCCTCCTTGTGATTCCTCGGAAGGCAATTTGACCTTGCATAAGCCCTGAGCATGAGGACCTGTAACCCTTAACCCATAATCACAGAACTGCAGAAATCCTGTTTGACACAGTTACAATATGGTTTGACAATACAAATGCTGAGGATGCACGGTTCTCCTGGGAGATTGTGAAGGCAACTGGAAAGATCATATGAACAGATCTACCTTTCTCAAGATTAACTTCCATTCTAACAAGATCCGCACCATCATTCAAGGTTCCAATTCCTCTGGTAACATCCTACGGTCATTACCTGGATAAAGCCTGCATTACACTTATTGTATTATACTTATATAAGTGCTCGCTTGCAGGTTAGATTATTTCATGATTTCACATCACCATAACCAAGCATCCTCCAGGATTTTTTTTATCATGATTTTGGTACAACTTAAAGATGTTGTACTCATACTCTTCAAAGGTATCCAGTTGCATCATTCTGAACTCTTATAGCCCTGTCCTAAATGCCATGCTTTATGTGGACTTGTGGTTATGTGGTCTTCACGTGAATCTTGTCTGTGAAGTACATAGGGGTTCCACTTACCTAACCAAAGAGGCAGGCTTGAAGCATTCTCCATCCATGCTTTATGAAGACTATGTTCCAGAGTTTAGTCGTCAAACATCCAACAGTCTATGTATGTGGCATAATTTCTCCAAAGTGTGGACACAAAGAAGGACAGTAAGAACCAAGGGCAAACTTAATCAGCTGACAAGCTGGTAGATGGCAAGGACTTTTCTAGGTTATTGTTGTAGGGAAGGTCTTTTCTAAATGTCGAGTTCCACTAATTTATGGATGTTTAATCTTGCTTCTGGAGAGCAACTGTACTTTAGAGTTTATCTCTGATTGGTTAAAGTGTGTTTCATTTGGATTAATCAAGATCTTCAAGAAAACCAACTTCTAGGCAAGTGTGTTGGAGCACGTTGGAGCTGAACTCTGCAGAACATTGGTCCCTCAGAAGCAGGATTGGACACCCCTACCTCAACTGCTGTCTCTGGATAAAGAACTGCTAGTTTGAGAAGTTAAGAAAAATATAAGTTCTAACCCCTCGGTAGCAGAATCAGTTATATTCAGAAAAGGCAAAAAATAGTGACATTAATGAGAAACAGAAACCACTCACTGTGATTCATGGAACTCATGTTCATGTGTTTGGGCCTGTGTAATTTTTTTTTTTTTATATTTGCTGAGACAATTAGGTAATAAACAGAGGTGCACAAGTCTACATAGGTCTGACATGCTTTTGTCCACCAGAAATATACCAACCGGTAATAAAGATGACAACTCCAGGCAGGTGGAGTATCACAAAGCAGGCCTAGCATGTCTGTCGAATTGTACTCTGTACTCTAAAACAGAGGTCCATCACAACACTGCTCAGTTTACATGTCTCCTTAATTAAACTCACCTGATTCATCTCATCAGCACATTAGTAGAGACCCCATGGCTGTGTTCGAAATCGACCCTCTCAATCACTATTCCCTGCTTTAGTTCACTGGTCTATTCCAGTTTGAAGGACTGAATGAAAACAAGTGAGTGTATTTGGAGACCGAGTGCATTGGAAGGACTGCTGCTTTCAAATAGTTTGGGTGGTTTGTGCTTGCTGTTAGATAATCATTTGAAATGTTGCAAGCTGGCAGCACCAGCAGTAATGCAATAAATAAATAAATCATCTCATGTCCTCACTCCCAACTTGTCACATATTGCAGCTTGGTCAGGACCGTTTGACTTCACTTTTTGGTGCACGTTACCCCTTTAGCATCTTATTGTCATGATTAAATGACATATTTGTTAATACTATTGGTCTAATTGCATATATGTTGGGGAGTGATTTTTCACACATTTATTTATATTACTTTATTTACATATTTATGTGCATGTCACCCAACTCCAGCACCTAAACCTACCCAGCACCAGATATAACAGGCAGATACAACTTATGTTCAAAAAAGTTTAATGTTCCAAATCTTCTGAGGTGAAACTATTACTTTGTGAGGGGAATAGACACGATCGCTGTCTCCCTCCAATATAAAACTGTGCTTTTTTTTTAACGCAAATTCAATAAAGGCCTCCAGAAGATGGCTTATGTCAGCCTTGATTGTGAGATGCTAATAGCCGTTGTATAGCTTGTGACGGATTGCATCATTCTACGGGACAGTAATGAGATGCGAGCACGTTAATGGAGCGGGATGATTTTCAGCAATTAAAACCTTGTGATTAACTCTCTTCGCATAAAGGCATTAAATGGCTTCAGAAGACTTGGAATGCAACTTGACTTTTGTTTTGTAATGCTTCATACTGCTTGTTTGTAGTCCGGGACTGCCCTTATTTTTGCCTGTTATGTTTTTTATATTGTTCAGAAGTGGGTATGTTTGAGTTCTCCAATTAAATTATACATTTATATAAAACTATTTCTTTTTTTTTTTTTTTACAAACACATGCAAACTATTAAATTAAAACAAAGAACTGAAAACAGTGGTGGATCTTTTTGTCGAAAAATGATGCTAAAGGGATACCTTGATAGTCAAAAAGTGAAACCAAGTGATCCTGACCAATATGTGACAATTTAGGCACATGCACATAAGATGTAACAGGTGGAAAAATACTATATGTGCTCTCTTTCTTTGCGTTTTCCATCCTTTGGAGAGAAGAGAAACAGAGAGGGAGGCTAATAGGAATTCTCAGGTTGGTTCATTAGCATGCAGTAGATGCTGAGGTAATGAGCCAGCTGCAGTGCCTGCATAGATTGAGGTGGTAGGGCCGTACTAAAACGAAGCGCCCCTCCAGAGGGAACTGTCAAGGGCCCCAACAATGACTGCAACAGTAATTACTTCCACCCAAGCTGTCCGTCCATCCCTCCCTCTGTGTTGAGGACTGGGAATTTTTGACGATTTGATGACGATAAACAACCGGGTAGGAAAATGGCAGTCAATTTAATCTTTCACAGCCATTCTGACAGTCTGACAGTTGTGGCTGCCATTCTTACCTACACCAGCATCTTTTATTTATCAGTTATGCATTCTAACTTCTACATGCTCTCTCGTGTTGTATTAATTTTGTGGCTGATCTGAGCAGATTTTGAATCACAGGTCATTTATTTACACCCCTTGCCTGACTGAGTATTTAGTAATGCTGATGCTGCATTGGAATGGATGTTGAAAAATGTCTAGTTAGCTTACTGAAAGCGACTCTGTTGTTATATGAAATATTGATTTTACAGAGTATCCATCCATCTAGGCATCTGTCTGCCGGTACATTCTGCAGTCTGTCCCAGCAAACCATCCATCCATGCTCTTCCTTTGGGAATATTGTCTGTCTGATCACTGTCTGCATGTGGCGTGACTTGTGGCCGAGAGAAAGTAAACCAAAATCATACGAACACAATCAGTAATAAGGGACTCAAAAGGAAGCCATTGTAGGCAATACTGTCAATATATAATCATAGGAGGGTTTATGAATATGAAAAGGTTTGAGCTAGAGCTTCCTACTAACAATGCTAAAGGTTATTTGTTCAATTTTCCAAGATTTATAAAGCATTAAGATTTTAAAGCCCAAAAAAGTGCATCCATCCATCATAAAATTGTTTTAAATGAATAAAGGCCTTAATCAATGCATTTGAATAAAAATAAAATTCCATATTTTATAAACTGCAATTGCTGGTTTACACATGTTTGCGAGAGATTAGCATTCCAGTGGATGACTTATGTGTAGTGTAATCGCCAGTCTCGCAAGAATTTAAGTTAAGTTTACAGTTAAGGCAGACTTTTAAGAAAGTCTCCTTTTGGATTATTTTGAAATCCTCTGAAATCTAATCTGACATCTTCTAACAACAGACTCGAATTCGCATCATGAGAGGGGCTTCTGCCAGTCGGCTCCAGTCTTGTGCATTGGTGAAGGGGAAAACAGCAAAATGTGCAAGATATTTCTGTTATTGTGCCGTGCAGTCTTGGGTCCCTGCTTAGACTGCTGCCCCTGCGACCCGGTCCAGGATAAGCGGAAGAAAATGGATATATGGATGGATGGAAATGCAGGTTAGGGTTAGTTTGCTTGGCCGATTTCAGAGCCGTGAGCTCCACGTGAACACCGTATGCTCAGTGCTTGCCACTGCCTCCTTATGTGTCTGTAGTGGTTAAATAGGAGGTAAAATTTGTTTTGGGTACATCTCATAGGCAAACTTTGGTTTGATAAATCTATTTTTTATTTCCTTTTTATTCCTATTTCTATGAAAATACGAAGATGTATCAAACAGAGATGATGACTTTGTCCTCCATAGTTTCGGAATTCTGCCTCCGCTTGCGGTGTATTAATCACGTCACTACTAGAGCAAGCTCCTGATTGGTTAACGCGGCGCAAATATTCACCAAACTTCAGATTTTTCAACTTGAGCGATCAGCACGAATCACACGTTACGCGTTACAAATGGCCAAATTGCGTCACTCGTGCCGCTTAATTCGCAAGAATAGCAGCATTTGCGCCGCTTAATTCGCGTGAATCACGCCACAGGATGTCTAATCGCATCTTTGCATTGGCTTAATACGTAAGTCACTCGCGCTTAAGGCTTAATTCGCGTCTAGTGTGAACTTACCATTACATAAACGCATCAAATCCTTTCAGAAGGACTTTATTAATCAACAGGAACCGTATAGAGCACTTTTTCTGATAGGTGGTTGAATTTTTAGGGGATTTTTTGGAGAAAATCAACACTATTCACCGCAAAGTCAAAGTTAAGCCTTGGACCAAGGAGACATCTCAATAGAAAAACAATATTGACAGAATAATTTGGTTTAGGCCTTATCTTTATACGAAGGGCTACCACTGCATTAATTATTCTGCTTAACAACCTTTCCAGACAATGTCGGTGGGTGACCTTCAGCACGAATGCTTCAGAAAGTGTGGCTTACCTTTTGAAGGAGAGACTGCGATGAGGTGGGGCGAGACCCCCTACAGCGCTGTCTGTTTTGAACATGTTCGACCACTCTGAGGTTGAAGGGATTTTTGACATGTGCTCTTTCTGCTCGGCAGGAGGTTATCACATAGCGTCCAGACTCGACCCAATTAAACCCACATGCATGCAAATGCATTCACACACCCTCACGCCATTCCCCAGTCCACTCCTGGTCTTATGTGTCTCAAAGATGATAGTTTCTTCACAATTTCTGCCAATGTGTGTTAATAACCTTCACTGCATAAAAGCAAAAAGCTGAGCTTTCGGAATCAGCAACATTTTGGGGAAGTTTAAATATTTAGCCTTGCTGAGATTTATCCGAGAAAAGTTCTTTTTTCATGAGTTTGCCCATGTTTTCTTTTTTATTTCTTTTTTTTTAATTCATTGGCTTCTATATCACCTTTTAATTAAAATCTCCTGTTAATTCATTTACAATGAGTTAGGAAAGACAGATTGTGACATTGCGCGAAACCAATATCCTTCCCCTTGTGGTTCTCGCGGTCTAAGAAATGAGTTTTCAATTAAAGAGGCGAGTTTGACTTCCTGTACCCCTCTTGATGTAGAGTCTCTTCATTTTCAGAAAGTCATCTAATTCTCACATGAAAGTAGCTGTTGAGAGCTCATTAAGGAAAGCACCTCACCGCGGTATCCCATAAGCCCTTGTGATGGTGGTAAATAACTCATACAGAACAATGGAACAAAAACACCATTAAAGAAACAAATGAAGTTGACAAATAGATTGGGAAGTTCGGAGCGCTTGATTAATTTCACTGCACCATATGTGCATGCTGATATCGGGGATCTATTGAGCCCTGAGATCGAGCTTTCCTTGCTTAGCCATTCTAACCCCTCAGGCACTTGGCAACAATAATCGGTACGCATTGACTCGTTATTCAAATTTAAGTTGACCTCGTGAATTGTAGTGGAAGTTGAGCTTGTAATTACCTTGTTTATGTGCGGTGAATGTGTATGAATGTCCATGGCTTAGAAGGGCTCTGGAGGGCAAGAGCGCATTGACAAGCACCCCAAATAGTTCAGGTTTGGAAAAATTTTAATTAAAGCTGACATGAAACGTGGTTGTTTTCCTAAGACTTCTGAAGGATCTCATCTAGAATTCACCTGGGATGCAGCAGAAACTACAAGATGGGTTTTTTTCAGCTATGGGCTCTTTTGGTCCTGAGGTCTGTCGGAGAACTGTGTAAAACACACTTCACACTCTCACTAGTTCATGTAATTTGTCTGCTAATGCTGTCAAGCAGTGTATATACATGTATGAGAGGAGAAATGTGTCTTTTTGAAATGTGTTGAGCGTTTACACCTCAGTGACATTTCCCAGTGCCATTGTTTCGTTTTGTAGTGGAAAATACCAGGTTCTTTTGTTTTGGCAGATTTCAGAGCTAGCATATGTTCTAAATACACACAATTATTTGCATCATTTTGTATAATTTAACAAAATTACAGAATTAATTAGTTGGGAATGACACAATTTTTTTTCTTTGTTCACACTTCAGATTCAATTCAGCTCAATGTTTTAATTCAAACTGTTGTATCCCAGGTAAACAAGTAATGTTTGAGAACAAAAACTTTTTTTAATTTTTTTTTATTCTGTTGAAAATGACAGAGACAGTCATGGTTTTTTTTTAAACAAATCAATCAATCAACCAACAAACAAACAAACATAAATAAATAAATTAAATATTTTTTAAATATTTATTGGTAAATAAAATAGATTTTTGAAGCTTGAATTTCAGAGAAGAAAAATCAATACAGGTATAGTATATTAAAAATAATAATAAAAATAACAATTTAAATACATAATATACTTTAGTGTACATAGTATACTGTACACATCAAATAAAGTATTAAATATTTTAAATTATATATGTATATGCGGATTGGTCATTGACGTAATGTCAAAGTGACTGACAGAAAGGAAACTCTTATTTTGGATACGATTAATCACGATTAATCGTTTGACAGCGCTAATAAAAATCAACCTACCAACTTCTAGACATAGAAAACATTTTTCAATATTTTGCATTTATTTTCTACTGTTTTATTTTTTTCTTACTTTCAAATTTAGCTTGTAAGCATCAAATAGATTTTCCTCTAAAAATGTATTGGCAGCCCAAGTAGCCAAATGTAATAGCTTGCATTAACTTGTTAGCATCTGATAGCACTGGGCCCATCGTGTCCGAGCAGGTGTTGTATACACATTCTGATCAACTGAACATCAAGCCAGGAAATCAATTATGTTAACAGTGTTTGCATGAGGTATCAAAACTAAGATCCATTCTCGATGCATGAAAGAATCAAACGTTTGACAAGCACTGAACAAAGTATTTCATGGCTGAAAAAGTCATAAGCTGCAGCCTTATAACCTTTCAGGAAACTTTGTCCGATTAGCTGTAATGCCATTGTTGAGTCAGTAATGAGGTGTTTAACAGGAACAGAAAGATGGCAATGAGTGAAAGCTGAGAGCATGTGAGAGGAGAGATGAAGTGATCGAAACGTTCAGCATTCAGATGTTAACAAGAGAAGGATTTTGCAGTTTAACTTTTTTTAAGCCATACGAATTCTTCAGTTTCTCAAAATTGTGTATTCAGAAAGGAGCTTTTCAAAGGAGCAGTTGTTATGAAATGTATAGGCCTATTACAAAATGGATAGTTCTGACTCGTACAAAGCCATTGTGTAACACACACTTTATATTAATTCTCCAAGTTGCTACGTTGCTCAGCAACCATAAATGTCAAGTTAAAACAGTAGTCCTTGGCAGAAATAATTTTTGATTTGTTTGGTTTCATAGTACCAAGTCCCAGAAATGTTTTCTGGTTCCTTATGGACTAATCCATTTCGCCAAGCACTTACACTTGCGTTCTTGTTGTAGTTGTAGTCCTAATAGAATTGTAAGTACGCAAGCATCATATTGCTGTTGCCACAATTAAAATCAAAGAAGCATTGTCTGATTTTTGACCAGATGTGAATTTAATTTAATTTAATCACGACACGACACGAGACGACACGAGACGACACGACACACGACAAGACACGACACGAGACAAGACACGACACGCGACACGACACGCGACACGACACACGACAAGACACACGACAAGACACACGACAAGACACAAGACACGACAAGACACGACAAGACACGACAAGACACGACAAGACACAAGACACGACAAGACACGACAAGACAATCATCCAGCGGATCTTACTGGCACTTCTACCCTGAACCGTTACATAGCCTCCCCTTAAAGGAGTGGCCTCCAGACGCTCTACTATAGGAGCTGGTGGATCAGACGGCGGAGATGCCGACCTGGCCGGAGTGAACGGCCGAGTAGGCCAGACTGCAACAGAGAGCAGATTAATGGTAGCCTCAATGGCCGATATCGTACCTGCGCCTGGTTGATAGTAGTGGGTCCCTGTAGCCGGGTCAGGTCCGAACAGGATTTCAACAGTCTTCGTAGCCGGTTCAGGGCAGGACAACTGTTCCGTGGCCTCCATGGCCAGTCCAGGACCAGATGAAAGTTCAGTAGCCTCTGTGACCGGTACTGAGCAGGTTAACAGTTCGCTGGGCTCCAAGGCCATACCAGGGTTAGGCATACGTTTCAGGGGAATGTCTAGAGTGGACACAGGGTGGTTAGGGGATTGTTCAGCCACAGGTGGAACCTCGGTATGAATAGGACACCTCAGGTGGTTGTGCAATAAAACCATACTGTGGAACCACCATACCTTTAGTGGTGTAGCATTTGATCCAATCAGGCACAAACTATTTGTTAGATTTAACAAATGTTAACAATCTTTAGTACCGCTTTCATCAATCCAAGAGGTAACTCAAACTGCAAATACGAGTGTCTGTGTAACCCGGTGTATATACAAATTAGCATATTAAGAACAAAGAGCCATAAACAGTCCCCTCAAAAGCATCAGCACACCTTTGGCCGTTGACCCACGGGTGTGACCTCAACAGGTTACAAAAGCCTGCACATCAGAAACTCCCATTCTCTTTCTACTTTTTCTGGATGCTGGAACGCCAGCATTTTTCTCTGGTCTCCTGACCAAGGCCCTTGGAGCCGATGCCGCTGCATCAGCTTGGCCTAGATGCATCAGAAGCTGCAGAGACTGAGATGAGAAGTTAGCTCCATGGCAACACCTAAGCTCTGAGCCAGACCTTTGCGGTCTTGTATTTTACCATTTACCATGACAGATCTCTCTTCTAGCTCCTCTTTTATCTACTAATCACCAGCGTCAGGACACCTTTTGGGAATGCATCACTCTTCAAACCAGGAGGACATGATTGACAATCCTAAACCTTGTACTGTAACCATCCGGACTTCGAGACTTCATCGGACCCTCACTCTCAAAGAGGCAATGCAAGTATCGTACATATAACTAAACAAAACAGAGGTTTTGATATTAGTTATGGCACTGATGGTTTTACAGGTGGTCAACTGACTCTCTTTTCATAACTCCAATTCTAGCTCTTTCTTAATGGTTCACCCTTAAGCCTTGCTTGGCACTTTCCCTTTAGTGTGAATGTATTTATACATTTGAGTTAACAAATGCTACAGTTACTACTGGCAGCTAATATAAATAATTGCAATTAATCATAATTAATAGTAATTATTTATATACCTATCTATATTTCCCTTATTGAGCTAAAATATGTTACAGTGGGATCCATAGACACCTCTGAGAGTTGTGCAGCCACCAGTGAAACTTCCAGAGACTCCAAGGCAGCGCAAACGACGGGACAAGCAACGTGCTGATTGCCCCTCCCACCCCCAAACAGACGAAAACTAGAAACACGCACATTACAAACTAAACAGGTTTTAAGAAAATGTTAAATGTTATTGAGCCCTCCTAGCACTCAAAGAACAGAAAGATTGTGACCTTCTTTAGCTGAAGCACAACAGCGGCCCGTGTGTTGAAGACACGATCTATGCTGTCTGAAGAAGATGTGGACACTCTCATCTTTCTGAACTTTAACAAAAAAGAAAACCTTAAAGATTGATTGAAACGGAGTTCCATTTAAAAACAAAATTGTTCTTTTCTTGCTATTAGTTTATAACTACTACAACAATACATTTAATTTTTTATAAGGAGCATTTGGTTTTGGTTATAAAGGAGGTCTTGTTTTATTTGCTGCTAAGAAGAAACCCCAGAAGATATGTGAAGTACAGCTCCATTGTTGTTCAAAGTAAAAGAAAAGAAAACAAAACAAGATCATACATTTATGTTAGTTTTAATGAATAAAAATGTGAAGAAAAAAATAAAAGAAATTCTTTTTTGTATTGTATTTTTGCCGTATCGAAAACATACCGAACCGTGACACCACTGTATCGTATCTGTCACGACGCGGCGCGTGGAGAGCTCGCGCCCTCGCTTCCTCAGCGAACACGGGCACGGATAGGCAGGACACGG
>JAUMHG010000079.1:13007009-13020318 GCA_032359395.1 Enteromius anoplus | reverse complement strand
CCCCCCCCCCCCCCCCCCCCCCCCCCCCCCCCCCCCCCCCCCCCCCAAGAGAAGAGACAAACTCTGAGAAAACAATCGCAATAAAATGTAACAAAAAAAAAATTAATAAAATGATTTGTGAGAGTTGTGAGATATAAACTCGCAATTAACAGTTTTATTTATTTATTTATTTCTATTCTATGGCAGAAACAAGCTTCCTAGCATCCTCCTCCATCTCGTTGAAGTGGCAGCTTTTCTCTCTTGACGTTTCTAGTGTTTCTGTATGCAGTCGGAGTTCTTCGAGTAGAATACATTAGATGATATGCCAAAGCTCTCACTAAAAGGATATTCATATTTGCATAGACGCGGGCTTGTGAAGGTGTTCGGGGGATCATGGGAGATGCTGACAGCTCACTGAGAAACTCTCCAAATAATATGATTAACTCTGAACGTACCTGTTTACCTTCCAAAAAACACGTTCGCACTTGCGTCGATGGGAAGAGTGTTATGTGCAGATACACCGCACTGGTGTAGAAGAGGATTTGTCAGAAAAGATGTCAGCTGGTGAAACAGGAAGTGCCATCTACATTTTGTGACCCTAATTACTCTGGGAAGATGTTGTCGACGTCTTTAGTGTATCTTTCTCCCTTCAACCAGATCTTGATATTAATCATTCTGAGCCAACAGTATCAGACGTCACGGATCAGTGCAGATAAGAAACGTCTGTGGAAACTCACAGCACTTTTACTTCAGAGAATTACAACTTGTCTTCTGTGGCTTTATACGTTTTTTTCTTTCTATCGATCTATTTATATATTTATCCATCTATCTATCTAGACATTCAAAGTAATAATTAATTGTAAAACTATTATGAAATACAGTAGAAATGTAATGCACTGTATTATGTACTGCAAATCAGTATTTTTAAATACTTTGTTTCTGTTAATCAGTTTAAAATAAGCTCGAGAATCTTTTTTAAAAATATTTTATTAAAATTATCTGGTAATTTTTTCGTTTCAGAGCTGCCAAAAAATTAAGATAAAAAAAAAAAAGATTTATTCTCCTACACTACATATTTATTACATGTAATTAAATGTCAAATGCTTTAGAAAATCATATCTATTATTTAGAATAAAAAAATAAAAAATTAATCACTATACATTGAGACAATTTGCGGATGGAAAACAACTTAAATTTTTACAGATTAAATATGTAAGTGTTTTTTTTATGTATTGCTTTAAACATTTTAATACTTAGTAGCAAATTCTGTAAAGGATAAAAAAATATTGTAAAATTATGTTTAGTTTGAGTGCTGCAAAAAGTAATTCATAAATGCTGAATATTGATTACGTTGTAATTAAGTGTAAATGTTTTATTAAATTCAATTTATTATTAAGAATTAAAAAGGACTATATTTTGAAACATTTTTGTATGGACTTTATTACATACATTTTTTTTTACAATTATAATATTTTAATGTACTTAACAGCAAAGGCTGTTTAATGAAGAATAATTTTTTTTTTTTTTTAATTCAGTGCTGCAAAAAAATTATAATTCTCATACCCTAAATATTGATTACATGTAATTAAATTAAAAATGTTTTATAAAATTGTATTCATTATTTATAATGAAAAAAAAATCACTATATATTGAGACATAGTGTATAGAAAATTGCTTTTTTACTGTAAAATGTCTTGATTTAAACATTTACCCCCAGTTTCACAGACAAGGCTTAAGCCTAGTCCTAGACTAAAATGTAAATCTGAGCTGTTTCAAGTGAAAGAAACTGGCAGTGAGTGATCTTAAAACATGTCAGTGCCAGTGTTTTATAAAATGTTATGTATTATTTTCGATTTTTTTAATGACTTTATATTGAGACATTTTGTATAGAAACGATGTAATTACGTTATATTTTAACAATTATAAAATGAAATTTGTATTGTAAAATTGCGTTTTTACTGTAAAATGTCTTGCTTTAAATGTTTAAATGTACTTTTATAGCAAAGGCTGTTTAATGTTCTCATAGTCTAAATAGTGATTACATGTAATTAAATATAAATGTTTTAGAAAATGTTATTTATTACTTAGAATTAAAACAAATCACAATACATTAAGACATTTTGTATGAATAACATTATATTTCTACAATTATACTATTTTGATTATTTTGAAAAAAAAAGAAAAAAAAAAAGAAGCTTTTTAATGTACTAGAGAGCAAAACCTTTTTAATGAAGGAAAAAAATATTTTATTGAAATTACATTGTAATGTTTTTCCAGTGCTGCAAGAAAAAAAAAAAAAACTAAACACTAAATATTGATTGCATGTTATTAAATGTAAATGTTTTAGAAAATGTTATGTATTTTAGATTAAAGAATCACTATATATTGAGACATTTTGTAAAAAAAACAACATTATATTTTTACAATTAGAATATTTCATCTTTATTGTAAAATTGCATTTTTACTGTAAAAAGTCTTGCTTTAAAGATTTTAATGTACGGAGCAGAGGCTATTTAATGAGGGGAAAATGGCAATAAAACAAAATTAAAAATAAGACACATATACTGAGTGGTGAATAGCAGTGATTACTGTGACTAACTCAAGCTGATGTTGTCTCTTCACAGATCTCCTCATTACGCGTGTCCTGAAGTCATCCGGGTAAGTGTCGCCCAACTGTCAGTCCTTCTGTGGATGAATAAAAAAGTGACCTGATCTAGTTGCAGAAGGACTGCATGTTGACTTTGTCCCGTCTCTGTTAGGGAGAGAAGTATGACGGAAGGAAAGCAGACGTTTGGAGCTGTGGGGTCATTCTGTTTGCTCTGTTGGTGGTGAGTCACTCTAGACTTTACCTTACAGGAATAGTTCACCCAAATATAACATTTTTATCAACAATTACTTACTGTTCTAAACTGACTACAATTATCCTAAGAAACATTGAATATTAAAAAAAGACTATTTCAGTTTTTAGTGTATGGTGAAGGGCAGCATGAACATGACCACTTAATATCTCCTTTGGTAAAGCAAAGAAAGTCATAGAGATTTGACAGGATTTTAATTAGTTTCTTGATTATTGCAAATATCTTCTCTTGAGTTTGCTTCAATTCTGTCACAGCAGCATACAAACACATTTTGTTGTGTGCCGATGACTAACGTTAAACTCACGTTTTCAGAATCTTATATGCCGCCCTTTTACATCAGAAATGGTATTTTGTGGAAATGAACAGGCGTGTTTGAATGAAGGCTGGGAATTGATGTTTCTAAGTCCCAAAGACAATGAAATTTGGAGCAAGCGTGGGACGCACCTCTGCACTGCATTATTAGCCGGTTTTATTCTAAATGTTTTACCTGCACGTCTGAGCCGCACCAATATCCCCGAGAGTTCCAGCTCATTTGAAATGCTCTTGTTCAATTTTGAGAGTAAAATTGAGACCCTCGAGTATGAGAGGTTTATCTCTTCACACAGAGCCACGCACTGACCTGCATTTTAAAGCCGAGCTGGATTGTTTTTGACGTTCGAGAAATGATGCTGACTGAGTCCTTACTTCAGAGATCATTCAATGAGCTTCTGTGACTTCTTTACGTTCAAACAACCATTCCAGGAACTTCAGATCAACTTTTCTTTTCTTCTCTTTTTTGTCTCCTCCTTTCGTCTTATCTCGTCTTGTCTCATCTTGTTGTATCTCTCATGTTCTCATCTCATGTCACCTTGTCCTCTACATTTCTCTGCTCTTTTATTTTCTTTTGTCATATTGTCTTCTGTTGTCCTCTTTAACCTCATTTCATCTCATTCTCTCTCTGTATCTCGTCTCATTTTTGTCTCTTATTTTGTCCATCTTGTTGCATCCCTTTTTTTTTACTGTTTTGTTTCTTTGCTTTCTTTTCTCATCTTATTGCATCTCATCTTCATCTCGCATCATCTAATTGCATTTGGACTCATTTCGTTTGGTCTTGTCTCTTCTGTTTTCCTCTTATCTCTTATCGTCACACGTCAGCTTGCACAATCTATTGACATCTTTTATTTTGTCTCGTCTTATTCCATTTCATTTTGATCTTGTCCCATATTGTTTTGTCTCTTTTCTTCTCATCTGATCTAATTTCGTCTCATCTCATGTCATCTTTTTTGATTTTGTCTCGGCTTGTTTTGTCATCTCTCCTTATTTGAATCCGTCTATTATCTCTATTTGTTTTGTCTCATCATATTGCATCTCTTTTTTTCTTGTCTCATTGTGTCTCATTTGGTCTTGGCACTGTTTTCATATTGTCTCAACAAATCTAGTCTCATATATTGTAACTGTTTGGCCTACGTGTGTCCGGTCTCCTTTGGTCTTGTGTAATAGTCTTGTCTCTTCTGTTTCCTTTCTAGTGTCATCTCGTCTTGTCTCGTCTCTTGTCACCTTAACTTGTCTCATTGTTGTCTCTTATTTTGCTTCATCTCTTTTTGTCTTGGCTTGTTCCTCCTTTTCTTGTCGCATTTTAGTTTCTTATTGCATTAGTCTGATTTTTTTTTTCTTTTTTTCCATTTTGTCTCATCTGTCAGTGTCTTCATATCTCATTGTGCCTTTGCCTTTTCTTTTCTTTTCTTTTCTTTTCTTTTCTGCTGAAGTTCATTGGGTCGTCCCTTTATGAAATATATATTGCCCTGCTGTGGAAAGGCCGACAGCACCAAAAGCAAAAATAAAAGTTGACTTCTGACAGACTGTGCTTTGGCAGACTGACCTGATGCTGAACGCACAAAATCCTTTCAGATCCGAAGTGATTGGAGTGCATTTATGCTCCCATCCTGTCTCTTTTGGTTGTTGTTATTACTCTGTTTTGTTTTTCATCAGAAAGGAAAATGAAACCTCATCACCCTCATCTGTAGTGTGTCAGCAGTACCGACAGACCCCTTACATAAGAAAAAAGCAGTGAAGCGAGTTATTATATGAAAACTTAGCCTCAATCCTCTGAGCACTTTTATTCTAATTTGTCCTTCTTCAGAAATCCTAATTTTCTCAGAATTTCTCCTTAGACTGATGCGTTTTACTTTTGTTGCCTGTGTCTTTCATTTAGGGTGCCCTGCCGTTTGACGATGATAATTTAAGAAACTTGTTAGAAAAAGTGAAGCTGGGTGTCTTTCACATGCCCCATTTCATCCCACCGGACTGCCAGAACCTTCTGCGAGGAATGATCGAGGTCAACGCCGGCAATCGGTTAACGGTAAGATGGATGAGACATCTTCATGCCGTTTGTTATCTAACATCAGTTTTATACGGTACATATACACACTAGATTTCATTCAATTCATTCACTTTGCACAAAAAAGTGCTGCCAACTAACAACTAATTAGTGTAAAACAAATTCAACTCTTAAAAATGGTGTAAGAGTTTTATTGCCTCTAGTGTTCATTTCTTTTGGAAACTGCGGTAATATGTTCTTATTGGTACATATTTCATGTCTCGCTAAAAAGTGCACCGAGGTATGTTTATGTCATGAGACCAGGTAGGCAATTTGTTCTTACAGACATGGGTTACAAAAATCGCAACAGTACACTGACCCTTACAGGTACAGTAAAAAACAATGTTTTGGGCTTTAGACAATAATGAGTCAGACCACATGCTGTGGATCTTGTTGCTTTGATCACAGATGTCTTTTACGCATTTTAAATGTATGATTAATGTGATGAGATGCTAAATAAGATGTTAGTGGTTAGCAGTCAGAGAAAGGTAGGATTTTCTCTGGCATTTTCTGATTCCCTTGTTTTGGATTCAGTAGGGAATCTTGATACTATGACTCGTTGATAAAGAGAAAGAGGGTTTGAAATGTAGGTCTGATGTGCGGATAGTAAAGCTGCTCGGACAGTTCAAAGGTAGTGCGTTTGTGTGTTTGGAGATCAGTTCTGCGTGTCCAGACACATCTGCTATCACTGTGACCTTTCTCTCCTCACAGAGGACGCAGATACTAAACAAAGAAAAGCTGCTTTTAACTTGGATAAATGCTGAAATCAGAGTCTGATATCTGTCAGTTTGTCAGGCTGTGATTCCTGTTTTGACACGAGAGACGGGGGACACAATATTTGCTGAACTGCAAGTCGATTTTGTAGGCATTAAACTACCATCATTTTAAAAGATATCTCAGTTTGCATTGAACTTTCAGCATCGTAAAAATTTTTTTATCTCTCATTTTTATGTTTGTACATTGGAATTTGATGTATTTTTTGCTTGCAATTTTGATTGTGTGAATGTAAATAAAAAAGTTAGTAATTTGTAAAATATTTACATATGATGATAGTATTTGTTGTCTTGAAAAAAAAGGCTTCATTTTCTTTAGAAAGAGCATAAATCAATATTTATAACATTTCCCTTTTGATTTGTTTTCTGAAATGTCACAGTAACCTTGAGGAGCTGAGGTAGTTTTTGTAGTTCTTATGAAATCTGTTCGCTTTACATGAGTGACTCCTCCATCGCGATTACATCACACTGTTACAGTATATAAACATTCACTCGCTCCACAGGAGAACAGGAAGTGGAACAGGAAGCTTCTGTATTAATATTTCCATTTATTCCCCTAGACTATAAAAAGGACACTTTGCAGAAGATATTTTAGTCTAATTTCTTTGTGATTTCAGAAGAAAAGTTAGAAAAAAGCTTGCTGAGAAAAAGAAAGCGTGCTGAGATCTCCTGCGTGACAGTCGTCTCGCTGCAATCTCGCAGAACATCGTCTCGTGATCACGTCCCACGTCTCATTAGCTTGTTCTTGTTACCTTTTACGAGTGTGGCATTTTAATGAGTCACGGTGACTTTGAAGGACAAGCCTGCAGGAAACAGACGTCTTTAAGAGCACTGAAGGCGTTTGATTGCAGCTGAATTGTGAAGACAAAACATCTTCAAAATGAGCAATGATTCATTTTATCAATGCAAAATTCACAACAAACATTCCTTAAAATATAAGTTGTATCTTAAACAGTAGCAAATTTGCAATTCAATCTGTGGCATGATATTATTAACAGTTTAATTGAATATGAATTTTAGTAATAAACATAAACAGGCCTTAACAATACACGATACATCTACATATTACATCTGTTGTTCCCATTTAATGTTTTGAAAAAGTAACCTTATTTTTCTGTGGCATATTGAATCTAGGTCTGTGGAAATTGTGAGAATGATTTTTGAAAGTTATTAAAGCTTTGGGTTGGAAATATTTGGTATAACTGGTACTTATACTTAATTAACAACAAAAAAAGTATTATTATTATTTACAATAGAACATAGAGAATATAACTAATGTTTAAACTGAGAAATTGTACACTTTTATCCTCTAAATGAGCCAATTTCAAACTTGGTGTCTGCTACAGGTCTTAAAAAATTTGGCATGGGGGCAACAAAGCAAAAAAGCTTGAGTTTTTTTTTTTAAAGATTCAGCTGGGAGAATATCTAGCAACTAATTAAATTAATTGCCATCAGGTCTGTAACATGATTCACTATGAAAGGGATGTCTTAGAGAGGCAGAGTCTCTCAGAAGTAAAGATGGGCAGATTTCTTTCACAGATTCACATCTGTGAAAGAGATTTTGGAATATATTAAAAACAACGTTCATCAACGTCAAATTACAACGGCGTTGCAAATCTCATCATCTAAAGTACATAACATCATCAAAAGATTTAGAAAAATAGGAAGGGACATGTCCTAAATCTTTGTTGATGCTCGTGGTCGCTGACGACACTCATCACATGATTCTATCATTGACTTCACCAAATGGGCCCAGGAATACTTCCAGAAACCACTGTCTGTAAACACAATCTGTGCTATCTGCAGATGACAACTAAACCTCTATCATATGTGAATATGGTCCTGAAGTGCTGTTGTCTCCTGTGGGCCAAGGATCATTTAATATGAAAAGTGTCATATGGTCAGACGAGTCCAAATTGTTCACAGACGCTGTGTCCTTTGAGCTCCATCCATCCACCCATCCTTCGTTCTTTAAAAATATATATATTTTTAAATTATTGACAATATTTTTGACGGTTTTATTATTACTTTCAGTTTATTTACTAATAAAAACGCATCCCTTTCCAGAGTCTGTAAATAAACACCTAGTGCCTTTGGAACCTTGTGCTTTCGTTAAATACAATAAACGTTCAGTTCAAAGCAAGATGAACACATGCATGTTTTTACACAAATCTGTTTGAGAATGTTTGTGAATAAACCATCAAAGTTTTTAAATAGCCTCTGTTCATTTTCCTAGGTATTGATGGCTGTAAATTGTCATCTTTTTAAGGATTTTGCCACATGCTAATGAATGTATTTGCTTTTCGATGTGTGAGGCGTATGTAAAAATGCATATCATAAAAACAGATGATTGAGGAAAACAGTAGACAGCAGTTATGAGCCCCTCAAGCACAGATATGCAAATACTAATCAGATCTGTGCTCCCTCATCTCGTTTTTTCATCAGACGCTGCTGTATCTGCTCTCTGATCAAACATCTTCATTATCTCTGAGCTGGACTCGCTCTGGTTTTCATCATCTGGAGCCAAGTTTTAGGTGTTGCTCTCGTGGCCTTTACTTACACTTTTCCATGAAGGTCATGAGACTGTAGCATGTGTCCCACTTGTCACTTTTTAGAGTACCACAGGGGACCACCGCACTTAAGTCTTCAACGACTGCTGGTCTTTAAAACTTCTTTTAACCAAAAGCTGATGAGACTGTCTGACTGATATTTAAAAAGTGAACAACCTTGCGTGTTTTATTTTTACGTGTTGGGTAAATGTGAAATCTTGAAGTCTTTCAAAGATTTAATTTCGTGAAACTCACAAACTCCAGATCCAGCCTGTCATAAATCACATGAAATAAGTGTTTAAATTGTGATTATATTTAAAACAAAACCAACCAACTACATATATATATATTTTTTAATTTCTTTATATATAATATATATATATATATATACATATATATAGTTTAACTTGATCCATAATAAAATGGAAATAAAAAAATAAATAAAATCATTACAAAATGACAAAAACTTTATCTAAAATTAACATTTTAATAAATAATTAATAAGAACTAACAGAAAATATGAGTAGGAACTTGAATATTTAATAATTAAATGATACTAGAAACAGGGGTCATGATGAGTACGCAGATTTTTTCTCTCTCATTTAATTAGTGACACTACAATACCATTTTAAATTGATAGCCCTAATTATTTGACCATATTAAAATTATAATGCTACAAGGCCTAGGGCAATGCAATTTTTTTATTTTTATTTACATATATGTATTCATATTCAAATAATTAATTTAATATATAAAATGCCTGTGTGTGCATAATAAATACACAGTACATACACATGTATTACTGTAAACAAAATCTTTAATTTTGTGTATATAGATTCACTCTATTGTACTTTTACTTTTACTGTATTTTACTTAAAGCACTATTCATAATTTGAGGCTTTGGTTGTCCAGTTTTGTTTTTTATCTTAACGTTATTTTCCAATTTGACTTGAAATTCACAATTTGCAAGTATAATTTCGAGTGATTCCTAGAGACCTTTTCTTTGAGTGTCTAACCGTGTTTCTCTGTGTGTTTCTCTTACAGTTAGAGCTGATCCAGAAGCACACGTGGTACATGTAAGTACTAAACTCAATGCTTGTGACACAGACACAGCGTCAGGGCGTTAGGGATGGATCAGAAGTGTGTGTATGTGTGATAAACATGACAGCAGCAAGGACACTCTTCATCGGGCCGCTTGCCTCGTCTTGCTTCCTCCAGAGACACAGACAGCAGGCGAAGGCCGGCCTCTTTGGGGTCAAAGACACGTTGCCCGCCTTTTTAAGCAGAATACTTATGCTTTTCGCTGCTCCACCTTCTTTTCTAACAGATGGTGACAGCAAATATTTGGAGTGGGTCTTAGAGGGAAGGATATAGGGTCAGAGCTGGCTGTGTTTGTTAGGATCGTCTTTATTAACTGTGATGGGACACAGAAAGCAGTCTGTTCACGTGCGTATGTTGATTATGCTGTGAGATGTATGGGCACACAGTTAATTAGCACACATTGTTCTAATGACAAAATTGTTTGTCTTTATAATCTTTCATTAAAAGCCTTTGAAAAGCCCTTTCACTGATATCAGAGGGCACACAGGCTCTTGGATCATTTTAACTGACCTTATATCAATGTATTCATATTTTAAATTGATGTTCATTAGTGAATGTGCATCTGGTGTAACATATTTTCTTACACTATGCAAAATGATGGCTGCATTTAGTTAAAGCAAATAAAAATAAATTAGCATTAGAGTAAGTACTATTGTGTTTTTTTTACTTTAATGGATTGGGCTTGACTTAAAATTACTACTTGACAGTCCAATTAATAAGGTCACTCCGAATCAATCCATGTTTTTTTTTTAGCATTTCCAGATGTTTTCTCTGAGCTTGTGTTGTTGTTGGATGTGCTTCAGAGGAGGGAAGAACGAGCCGGAGCCGGAGCAGCCGGTACCCAGGAAGGTAGCGATCCGCTGCATCCCCTTAGCTGACGACATCGACCCAGACGTCCTGGAAAGCATGCACTCGCTGGGCTGCTTCCGGGACAAGAACATTCTGATGAAGGACCTGCTGTCAGAGGAGTGAGTGACACTTACATCTATTACACCGTTATTTCTGTCCAGCTACAAGGCAACAAAGGGGATTCTGCATTTTATTTACTTGGTTATTTGTATTTTTTGATGAACGGCTGTTTCTTGTCCCCGGTCTCATCAGTGAGAATCAGGAAAAGATGATCTATTTCCTTCTGTTGGATCGTAAGGAGAGATATCCCAGCCATGAAGACCAGAACCTCCCTCCTCGCAACGATATAGGTAATAAATAAACCAAATATGATTACCAAAGTGTATTTTATATACTGTGTCATTATTAAATTGTATGTTTATATATCGTTTTTAATGTATTATTTATTTATTACATTTTTGAGTCGTTTAAAAAAAAATATATATATATTATGAACAATATGCATTTTAAATGTAATATACTGTAATTATTACATAATGTGGCAAGCAATTCATCTAACTGCAAATTAATCACATATCAAATTTAGCTGAGAAATGACGCTAAAAGATAAGTAATTTATTGTGTTAAATGACAAAAGCATGAAATGCACAACACACATGAAAAAAAAGTTGCATTTGAATTCGTATACAGACCATTTATTGCAGCCGATGTGGTGGCATGAATGCATTTACACTACAATTATAGTTGCATAAATAATGGTATGAGGTTAATGGGTTTGTATGGGTATTAAAGGCACAGCTCAAACTAAAATAAACCTTTTGTCATTATTTACTCACCATTTCTTCTGTGGAACATATATACTGTTATAACTATTATATTTATTTAGAACATTTTTTAAAACAAATATTTAAATGCTTAATTTAAAAACAAATATATTTACAAATGATCATTAATTATTTTGTCAAAATATATGAATGAAAAATATATGTAACGTATATTTATATATTGGTGTATTTGCAGCAAGAGCCAAAAATATGTTGCTTGGGTCAGAATTATAGATTGTCCTATTATGCAAAAAAGTAATTAGGATAAGACGTAAAGATCATGTTCCATGAAGATATTTGATCAATTTCCCACCATAAATATAAAAAAAAAAAATCATTTTTGGTCAGTGACATGCATTGCTAAATTTGGTCTTCATTTGCACCTTCAGATTCCAGATTTCTCTGCTAAATATATTGTTCTATCCTAACAAATCATACATCAATGGAAAATTGATTTATTCAGATTTCATTGACCCTTATATATATTATATATATATATGTATATATATATAAGTTTTTCTCATTATTGCAGCTAGTTTTTGTTTTCCAGACCAGTAGTCGGTGCAGATGCGGTTCACTGAAATGCCCTCAGCACTTAAACAAATGCATTAATTGCAGCAGGCACTGGCTAATGATTAATTCACATAAGAAGTGGCGCTGAGAGTGGCTTTATAGACAACTGCTTTGTATTGAAGATGAGCACAGGCGTTTTGAATTGGTTGTGTGTGTGTGCAGACCCGCCGCGGAAGCGCGTTGACTCACCCATGCTGAACAGACATGGGAAGAGGAGGCCGGAGAGGAAGTCTATGGAGGTGCTGAGCGTTACGGATGGAGGTTCACCTGTACCTGCACGACGAGCCATCGACATGACACAACAAGGACAGAGGTGCACAACACACACACTTCTGATATTCTCAGTTTCCATCCATCAACACTCACGATGATACTTCTGATGATGACTTCCACTGTCTCTTATGCTCAAAGAGGCTTCATTTATTTAAACAGAAATGCAGCAACATTACTAATATTGTGAATTATTATTACAATATATTTCTATGTTAGTATATTATAAAATGTAATTTATTTCTGTGATCAAATCTTGTTACATGACCCTTCTGATTACTGTGATACAACACCATTAAAAACTTCAGGAGTCAACCAAATAACGTAAAGATTAAAAAAATGTATTGTATTTGCTGTATTTTTTGATCGAATAATTGCAGCCTTTGTGAACATAAGAGACTTCTTACACAAAACATTTGATAAAATCATAATTATTCTAAACTGACTGTTTATTTTCTCTATATGCATGCAAGGTCAAAAATCACTTTTTTATTGTCTAATAATAAGCATTCAAAAAGATATTGTCTGCTTAATATCTTCTATCTATCTTCTAACACTTGATTTTGATGGGTCCACAATATACTACAGACTGACTATCAGAAACTTTGAAGGAATGAATGTATAAGTCATAGAATAAGACATATACTTGCATTCATTCATTCAATGAATATGTCTTATTCTAATTATATGACTTATTCTACTAACCCTAAACCTACCTCTAACAGTCTATTCTGAGAGTTAGTAGACATGTAGTTGAGAATTAATGAGATTTTAGTTGAGATGTAATTACAAACTTACTTATAGTTCAAATATAGTCTTGAAGTAAAGTGTAACCAAAAATTATTATATTGTTGGCTTAATATGGACACACACACACACAGTTACTGGAGGAAGGAGCAATAATCAAAAGATGAACATTTGTTATTAAGAAAGAACACATGGACAAAATGCAAGACAAACTGAATTTATTTGGGTGAATGCAGCATAGTTCACAATATTACATACATTTAAACATGTTTGAATAGCATTTTAGAATTTGAAAGTAGCATTTTAATTTAAATGTATTCAACCCAGAAAGGTTCAATCCAAACAGTGCTCATTCTTAGGGTGCTTTCACACCTGTGGTTCGGTTCATTTGGTCCGGACCAAGGGCAACAAATGATACATTGTAGCATTT
>JAUMHG010000079.1:12956488-12984799 GCA_032359395.1 Enteromius anoplus | reverse complement strand
CTTGGAATTTGTGCTCTGCATTTAACCCATCCAACGTGCACACACACAGCAGTGAGAAGTGATCAACCACACACACCATGAACACACTCCAGGAGCAGTGGGCAGCCAGTGCTGCGGCGCCCGGGGAGCAGTTGGGGGAACGGTGCCTTGCTCAAGGGTCATACCTCAGTCTTGGTATTGAAGGTGGAGAGAGCGCTGGTTATTCACTAACCCCAACCTTAAGGTTACAAGCCCAACTCCCTGTCCATTAGGCCACGACTGCCCCCAGTGTACAGGGATATCCTGGATGAAAACCTTCTCCAGAGTGCTCAGGACCTCAGACTGGGTCGAAGGTTTACCTTCCAACAAAAACAATGGCAATACTTAGGACCATGTGATATTTCAGTTTTATTTTTTTTTATAAATCTGCAAAAATGTCAACAATTCTGTGTTTTTCTGTTAAAATACATTAATGAGGAAAAAAAAAAAAACTGAAATATTTTTAGCAAATGGCTGCAATATAACAAAGAGTGACAAATTGAAGGGGGTACTTTCCGTACCCAGAGTATATATTTTCTTATATTTGATAAACATACACATTTTATTATAATATATAAAATATTTTATTAAATATATATATATATATATATATATATATATATATATACATATATACACGCACGCGCGTCTCATTCTGTAAAATTTAAGAATATTATTAATATTTAACAGAACTTCTAACAAAAAATTTTCTGCCTAATCCACAACACATGTATTCGGTCTGAACCGCATTCTTTTTTTTATGTATTTGGAATTTTATAAATGATCATCCATGTATCCAAAATAAATCATTTGCATAAAACACACCCAAAACATATCCATATAAGGACTTTTCTAAAAAATCCTTTCTTTCAGGCTCCGCAATAACATGAAGCGTATGTATAATTAAATATAATTAAGACAAACATGTAAGTATGTGCATACATGGTTTTAGTTGTTCCAAAATCTTTACTCATTTACAAAATGTTTGTACGATTTCATTCACAAATTGGTGCTTTAGCATAGTTAGTGAATAAGACCCATTATCCCATTATAAGATCATTCCTGACAGTTTTAGGTTCAGCCTTGACAGGATTTTTCTCTTGCCCTCTAAGAAACAATTCTTACAAAATGTTCCTTTTAATTCACAGAACGAGCCAAATAGCCTCTCACGCACTTTATCCCATCGGTATACTGCATATCACAACAACAACATAAGATAAATAAAAAGGCTAAAATAATGCATTATTTTGTGCCGTTAATATCCATTATGTCTCCTCATGATAGCGTCAGCAGCAGCTCTTATCCACTACAGCACGCAGGATGTTAAATAATGTTTTTGTCCAAGTTACAAGTAGAAATTCCTGTTAGATTCTCAAAAGGCTCCTGTTTTTATTTAGTCTGTTTTTCTGTTGGAATGCAAACCAAGTTAATGAGTACTCGATTAATCGGTATTAAGGAAGCCCCGCCACAACTTCCTCTTTCGAAATGTCAACAGGGTTTTATTTATATGATCTGTTATACTGTATTGTAGGTCCAAGCCGGCGGTTCAAGCGGGTGGTAGAAACGATTCAGGCGCAGTTGTTAAGCACACACGACCAGCCGGGAGTCCAGCAGCTGTCTGGTGAGTATAAATCCCCCCCCGTCCCTTCCCCCACTCCGTCCCGAGCCCCACGATCCCTCTCATGCCTGTTTACACCCCTCCTCCATCATGCATGTATGTCAGCACACCACAACACAGCAGCACAATATTCTTCACATGATCCCACCCACCGGGACGCTAGAAGACATGAGGAGTTTTTGCAATTCATGGTGATTCCCTTCGGCCACACAGCTGCTCCCATTTCTCAGACGGCATTAACGATAGATTTCCTGACAGGTCTCCAAATCACCTCAGGTTTGTGATCTCTAGTTTACAGACACGGTGTCCTGGAAGGGTTACGTAGAGGTTCCCTCTACCTTTTTAGGTCGGGATACCCTTAAACCGATGTCTTCCTCTGTCTGCATCAGCTATTGTGCAAAACCAACCAGAGCACACAAATCGGGGACATTATTTTAAAATATCAAGTTCTGGAAAAGTTTACCTCGGTATATACTTCCTGTGGGCTGTCCAGAGCTTCAAGGACGAACAGCAGAGTATGTTTTTATGTCATTTTTTAAATTTTTTTCAAGGAGAATCCCAAAGAAAAGCCACTTTTCCATCCTATTCTCTCTCTGCACTGTGCACATCCTCTCTCTTCTTGACACATGATGCTGATGGCTGTGTCCCAACCATCTCCCTGATAACAGCTCCACCTAGTGGTCTGCAAACAACAGCATCTAATACTAATACAAATATATAAACACCAAGATGACCAGTAACTTCAGTAACTACTGGTAATGCATCTCCAGGGATATTTAGTTATATAATATATATTTAGTATATAATTATCAACTTTGGTATTTGTTCAACAACATATGGTGGGTCTGTATATGGCAAAAAAAAATTAAATAATTGAGCAATAATTATATAAACAAAAGGCTGCATTTATTTGACTGAAATACAGTAATATTGGGAAATAGTATTAGAATTATTAGAAAAAATTGTTTTATATTTAAATGTGATTTAAATGTTATTTTAAGCATGATTTAAATGTTATTTATTCCTGTGATGGCAAAACACTAATCCAGCCTTCAATGTCACCTGATTGTTCAGAAAGCATTCTGAAATGTTAATTTGTTGCTCAATTATGATTCAATTATGATATGTTTTTGCTGCTTAACATTTTCTTTATATTTTTTCGGGATTTTCAACGAATGAAAGGTTCAATTGATGTGACATAACTTAAGTGTTTGTGTGTTTTTAAAGTCACTTTTTGTTTTATTATTTTTCAATTGAATTAAAAATATTTAGTTGATAATAAAAGACGTTTTTAACAATTCAATATGTTAATAATTACTTCAGCATGTTAGAAATATTCCTGAACAAGCATGTTACATTGAACACTGCAGTGATGGCTAATGATAATATTTAATATTTATTTTATTTTAATACTTGTATTATATTATTCCAATGAATTCTCACTGAAGTAGTTTGGCTGATGGTAATACAATTTATGCAATTAAACATGTTTAAAAAAAGCAAAAAATATACTTACTGTATAAAAAATCTCATTGGTATTTTGAACCCTGCTGTATATGTATGTTTATTAGTTATTAATAACGTAAAATAGCATATAATAATGAAGCACCACTTAATAATGGGGGAGGTTTCAGGGAGTGTTGGGCAACAGGAAGACATCCCAGACCATCTCAAGAAAGTAGATCCTTGCTTTTTCTCCTTCTGTCGTCCTTCTCTGTTCCCACCCCAGTGTCTTTCACTGTCTTTCTTTCTCTCTCCTTTGCTTTCAGTTATACATGTCACATTCATGCGCTCCGTGTCTCATTCAGTGCTGTATGACTCACTGTGGTTTGAACGCACTTCTGCACTGCAGATGAATACACGCTGCAGTCAGATTACACTCACCGCTCCAAAAATAGACGCTTAAATTATGGACTTAATTATGTTACTTTGTGTAGGAGGTTGTGTTTATGCAAATAACTAACCTCCCAATGTTCTTGAGATTCATAAAAACTTTTTTTTTTTCCAAACAAGCATAATTATCTACACAAACTTGTCTAATAACCACCCGACCGAAGTCTTCTTGCCCCTAATGTAGTCTAGATAGAGACATCTGGCCCCATGCTTGTTAATTGGAAATTGCTCATTTGCTTCACATGGGCACGATGAAGAGCGTACACAGCGGATCTAATGAGCTAATGCGCTGATCCAATTTATGAACCAAAAAAAGATTTAGAGGATTTCAAACTTTTTTTCCAGGCTGCGCTGATAGTGTCAATGTGCATGTTTCTCTCTCGCAGAGAACTCTCAGTGTGCTGCAAAACCCGCTAAAGTCTCAAAGTCAAAGTGTGGTAAGATTCTTACGGCTTCTATGTTAAATACACCAACTTGAAGCACAATTACAGTGGCCCAGGGAGTATTTAGACACTTGAGACACACTTAAAAGTCCCCGAATGTCGTTGCATTAGCTAGCAAAATTAAAATTGGCCAAAAATGCCATCACCCTCAGGCCATTCAAGATGCAGATGAGTTTGTTTCCTCATCAGATTTTGAGAAATGTAGCATTTCATCACTTACTCACCAGTGGATGCTCTGCAGTGAATGTGTAACGTCACAATAATCCACACCGCTCCAGTAAATCAGTTAACATCTCGTGAGTATATAGTATAGTATTTACGACACTTTGTTCATGCATGCTACAGAATAGTGTTGTATTAACTGTTGTGAACTAATAAACTTTAATAAATATTTGAACGCACTTTAGTTTTTACTAGAGTAAACTGTAATATATATTGTAGTATAATTGTAGTTGTAAAAAACTTGAAGTACAGTATTGGGTAAAGTAATGTTTATATTACTATAGTTGTTATATTACCACAGTCCCTATAGAATTACCACAACAAATTAATTCAAGTACCATACTTTACTATAGGTATGGTAGTGGTATGGACTATTGTGATAATTTTATCAGCTGTTTAAGTTTTTCAAGTTTTTCAATAAGTTGGATGTATAAAATGTATTAATGTTTAGTTTCAATCCTGTGGCTCGCTGAGGCCCCTTGTTTAGGGGCCACTAGTCTAATACAATGACATTCATTTTTAGTGTCCAACCCAGGCTTATGAAAATACATGCCTCTTTATACAGTTCTGCAACACTGTAATTACTGTATATTACTGTGCGTTTCACAGCAGTGAAATGTTGAGAGAGTTGCTAATACACACGTTCTGTACGTTTTTATTACGTTGGTACAGGCACATATTGCTGCATTTTTATTATTCTACTATTAGTTTTCAAATCGTGCAACATGTTCAATCTGTTTTGACGTCATAATAATATTCTGTTTGTAATTTTGTGAAAATTAATCGAAACTTTGTACCTGTAAATCATACTTTGAGTGAAAACTAATAAATCTTGAGTCTGAGTTTTACCGCCTTTAGTGTTAATTTCAACTGGAAACGGCAGTGATTCGTACATATACCTTTTGTTTTGTTTTTTTTTGTTTTTTTTTTAACTGCAGAATTTATAGAGGCACTTATTTTGAACGAGTCACTTAAGTGTGACTTAAAGGGATAGTTCACACAAAAATAAAGATTCTGTCCAACAACGTTTCGCGACCAATTTGTACGTATTCGTACAAGGTGGAAAATTCGTGCTAATTCCTACAACCTCACTTGTACAATTTTGTAGAATTTGTCCAAACTTCAGTTACGGGTAGGTTTAGGGGCGGGGTTAGATTTAGGTTATTTATACAAATTCATACAAATTGGCAACTTTCGTATGAATTCATATGAGTGAGGTCGTACGAATTAGCCACCTCGTAAAATATGTACGAATTGTCATGAGACTGGGCTGTTGTGTTATCATATACTCACATTCATGTTTTCCAAACCTCTATAGCTTTCAGTCATCTGCGGACATGACGACAGAATTTTCTTGTTTGGGTGAACTATCTCTTTAAGTGTCCAAAAGGTTTTCGGAGTCACTAACTACTTTATCACGCGCATGTCTTCAATATAAACCTGTGATAATCACAGCACTTGTAAAGATACATGTCCTTAAATCATATTTAAAGTGCACCCAACCCCATAAATATCCTTTCACATTTAACATAACTGAATTAGTAAGTGTGGCACAGTATTTATTTATTTATTTTTTTTCCGGTTTTGCGCACAGCATAAAATGGTTGTTACCTTCTTAGTTTGTACAGTATGTGGCTTACAAATGTGGTCTAAATTCCTTGACTATGTGAGCCATATGTACACCAGAGGCTCTGATGTGCCCCTAAATGTCCAATGAAACCTACACCACAGTGTGGCGGATGGTGTAGCTGTGCAGGTTTGCATGTGTATTCATGAGTTTGGAAGTGTCCTAAGTCAAGTACACTAAAGGGGGTTTTCTCATGCTGTCAGAGTTAGCTCAAGGCTAGTTTGAGCCTCAGATGGACTGTTCACAGACCGTCTGCTACATATTCAACACAAACGCCAATAAAGTTTGAAAATTGCCATTTCCAGTCACCAGTTCCAGCAATCACGATGCACAGGTTTTTAATAGCCTCTCGGAAAACAAAAAGTTTACAGAATTTTTTGTTAGAATGAGTAAAGGAACTAGTTTCATTTGCCAAAGTTTGAGGTTTATGCCATTTGGTATTTGAAAGTTATTCAAGAATTTGAAGCGGTTTAAATTATTTAATTAAATGTTGCATTGTTTTTATAATGTAACTGCACGACGGATAATGTGTAAATGCTAATAACTTAAGCTTCTGATATATCAAGGAAGCTTGCTTTTGCCACAGGAAAAATGGGTTACACTTGACTAAAGTGTTTTGTGATCAACTAATAGATGTTTATTTTACATTCAGATTTATAATAATGAGCCAATTGCTTATAGCCTATCAGTGCTCAAGTGCACACATAAAGCTTACAATGTTTTGTGCCTGTGTAATATGGTATGTAATTGAACCGGACAGATGACACTTCATAGGCTTTGGTGAGGAGTGAGCAGAATGAAGATTAAAGAGTACATTGTACCCATGTGTGGGTTTCCTACATGTCATTCCCTCTGCAGTGACAGATATACAGTTGCCACATCGCTTCTCTCATTACGTTAGAGCCTTTTCTAATTATCTAGCCTTTGTCATTTATATAAAGCCAATTGAGCCCATGTGCCTTACCCCTACCATTGCTAAAACCATATTTAAAATCAACATGAAGTCAAAATCAACCCTCTTTACTTTAGTAATACATGTTCCCAGTTTAATTTGAAATGATTTACAAGTACAACCCAATAATAAGAAGTTTGTCTTTCAGCAAAATGGAGCAACTAACCTGGAACTAAACTAACCCTGGCATGAAATAATGTTATGTAAAGCTAATTATTTGTTTTCGGTGTTGTTCTTACACCAATCTAACCTGTAAACAAACCTGCCTTTTAAAGTAGTAGTTGTACTAATTTAGAAGTATCAAAGATGCTCTTTGGGATGGCCTTCAACCATCTCTAGGCCAAATAGCCTCTTCAAAAAGTAGTAGTCTGCAACAGTCAACTACAAACTCACGTTTTATTCCATCTTAAAGCTCAGAAAACTCTTGTTTTTATGGAGGAAATTCACCTTAATTCTGTTTTAATTTGAAATATGTCCTGGCTGAAGTAAAATGGGTTGCAAATCCTGTTTCATGTTGAATATAAGGTGGTAGTTCTGCCAGGGAACATATCAGCTTGTTTCTAGCTGGTTTAGATGGTTGACCATCTGAACTACTTGTCATTGGAGACCTGGCTGAGCTGGTACACCAACATAACATACAAGTTCTACCTTAATTTTTGGAGGGAATGTTCTGTGTTGCTCAGATATATCTCGTCAGAACTAAAATGGGTTGTACATGATGTTTTACGTTTATTTTAGTGTGGTAGCTCTGGTATAGAACACAGTAGCTGGATTATAGGTAGTCCCAAACTGGTTTAAGAGATTGACCAGCTGAACTAACTTGATCCAAGGTCATACCATCATACCATGAACAAGTTGGTCAAGTTGTTTTTAGAACATGCAAGGTAGTTTATTGCTGGTCCAAGTGTGTTAATTTGGCATCTAATGGGAACCTAGTTGAACTTTGGCTGTAAAAGGCATATCAAGCATATTTTTGGCAGTCAAGTTGATTTACACATTTTGTCCAATATGTCAGCTAGCTCTCAATTTGGTAGTCCAGCTCATCAACCATCTAAACTGCTGCTAATAATGTTGCTGTGGCTATGTTTGTGTTGCTCAACTAGTAGAGCACAACACTAGCTGCAACACCATGATTTTTAATTCCATTTGCAAGCCATCTTGGACCAGCTAATGGCCACCTAGGACTGCCATTTTAAGCTGGTTTTATCAGGTTTAAACGACCCTTATATCCTATACACAAGATTCAACTTTAAATGTTTTTATGGCCATCAAAGCCTCTCCAAATCTTAGTCTTTACCTTTTCCTACTGTTTCCCCTCCGTCTCCTATCTCTTTCCCCTTTCTGCCCACTTCTCCTCATGTGAGCCCATTGTTCATTTCTCTTTGTTCTCTCTTTGTCTCTCTTTTTTTTCCTTTTCTTCCTATCTGTGTACCCAGGCAGCCCATTGAGTAACTTCTTTGACGTAATTAAACAACTTTTTTCAGACGAGAAGAACGGTCAGGTGCCTCTTCCACCTGGCACGCCCAAGAGACACCCAACTAACGCCTGTCGCCACGACCCTCAGCCTAGTGACTCTAAATGCCCAGTGGGCAATCCCAGGGACAATCCCAAGCTGGTGGCATCAGTTTGGACACAGGAGCAGCCCTAAAACTTTATTTGGACAAACTTTTGTATGATGGAATAACTGTTTGTAAAAACAAATTCTGACACCAGTCCAGACACATTTTCCCTTTCACCACCTCTGCCATGTCGTTGTGCCAGTCCCCTTCCCGAACCCCTGTCGTTTCTAACCCCAGATATTTTCATATCTTTATGTCTGTCTTCCCGTTTTCCTCACCTTTGTGACGGCTTGTCTTTGCTGCTAGGAATTATCCAGAAAACGTATTAAAACTCCGCCCCCCACTTCCCTGCACATCCTGAGATGGACAGTTATTGACAGACAGCACTTTTCATGATGACCAAGCAGGTTTCCAAGGAGATGGACGCTTCATCCTTCATCATAATCTCTACTTCCCGCTCTCCGCTCTCTCCGAGGACTAAAATACAAACACCCACACTTGTTCCCATTCAACCTGTGTGCTCCCCTGCCATCATCTCAGCACACCAACCACATCAAATAGAACCGACTGCAAACAAAAAATAGTCTCTGTTCCAAAATGTAGTGAGCTTTCTCAACCCTTAATGCAATGCAACACACTTTATATAAATGAACTAAAGATGACAGAGAAAACACTTAAACTAATCTAAAACCGAGGACTCTGTATTTGTATGTTATGTATTTTTATGCACATTAAACATTATCACATTATAGTTTGGAGCTATTAGCATAGCAACATGCTAACGTCAAACTGAAATCCATTAAACGTTGCATCTTATTTGTTAGCTTAGCAACATGTTAAATGCAAACTGTACTAAAGTCAATTGAGAAACCAGTTTCTTGTGCAAATACTTGAGGAGAGCCATGTGTCATATGGACTTGTTGCTTATGATAACGTGTTAGCTTAGCAACATGCTAATGGCGAACTCTACTATAATCAATTAAGTGCAAGGAATGCCATTAGTATGTCACATGGAGTTCCTAAACAGTGGTAAGTTGTTAACTTAGCAACATGCTAATGGCAAACTTTACTAAATCTATTGAGAATCGAGTTGTTTGTTGTATGTTAGACAGATTTACTGAATCTGAATTATGGAAGCTTATTTTTGCCAAGACCCAGATAGCACACGTATGTCTGCAAGATGTCTGTTAAAAAATCTCTTGATCTGGAAAGCATCTGCTGTCTACAAACGTCTGGCAGACGTCTTACAGATGTTAGTTTTACATGCGTTCTAATTCAAAACATAAAGACATCTAATATACATCTTTTTGACATCTTAAAGGAGACGTCCAATAGACGTCTTGCAGATGAGCAAACTACCTAAATAATAAATGTCAAATAGACGTCTCCTCGATGTGCGTGTGCTATCAGGGAAGTATTTGTGACTTATCTCAGATATTTTGTAAAAAGCAATTCTGACTTTTTACTCCCATATACAATATTTTTCTTTCAATTGCGAGTTTTATATCTCACAATTCTGACTTCAAAAAATTTGCAAATGCAAACGTTCTAGCAATAAGATATTTTTATCATAATTGTTTATATCTTGCAGTTCGGAGTTTAAAACTCACATTTCTGAATCGTGAGAATTGTTATTTAAAAGAAAAAAAAGCCACAATCAACTTTTTTCCTGCTGGAAATAAGCTTCTTTAATAAAGCACGTGATTTTGGGGGTTACAAATGAGTTGAGATACTGCCTTAAGCCTGTATGTATCCTGGTATGGTAACTTTTAGCCTTGATTTTGCCATATATATATATATTTTAAAAAAGTGCTTATTGTGCTTTAGAAGGCAGCTCACTAAGTTTGGAACAGAGTCACATTTAAAATACTAGACATAAGCACACACTCACAACTCTTGGATGTTTGACGCAGATTCATAAAGACCAAAAAAAAAAAAAAAAGAAAGAAATCAAGAAGGAAAAAATGACTTCAAGAGCTTGTCCTGGAGGATGTGGACTTTTTCAAATTGTATCGTTTCCATTTGTGCTCTCTTTTATTTGATTTATTTATGACTTTATGTTCAAAGAACATCACTTGATCTGAAATCATTGCTGCAAAAGGACTGAAACGTTGATTTCAGTGAGTTTGGGGTGGGATGGGGTGGGGGGGATAGTACTGAATGAATTTATCGTAATGAATGAATCTCTGTTGTACAGATTGAACATAATTATGTACAAATAAAACGCCTAGATGTGACACTAGCTTTAGTTCTGTTGTAGATTCAGATTTAAAATATTGTGTTGCCAGTCTTTATTTAATTATTATTTAACCCTTTTATTTCTGTATTTATTATGTGATGGAACAATTTGTTTCATTTAATCAGTAGACACTGAAATACAGTGATTGTTCTGTTTTATTTATTATTATTTAGATTTTTTTTCCGATCATTCTCATGTTCGCTACCAGCAGATAAAAAAAATGTTGAATACATTGTGGATATTTTTGTATTTCTCCTTCTGTTTTATCTCTGTCCTTATTTATTATCATCTAATTATATATATGAGAACTTGAATGTTATTTATGACAATAATGTGTTTGTTTGTATCAGGGCAACACAATTTTGTTTGTTTAAAGAACCTTTCTCATGTCTTAATTTGTAAAAGTACAGTGGACTTTACGAATCTTTCTTTCTTAGCTTCAGAAGAGAACAAAATAGTATGTAAAAACAAACGAACCACAAAAAAGCAAATTTAACAGTAATTGAAGAATGTAGTGTAGCCTCTGTGGGGAGGAAATGAACTTCTTGATATCCATCTCAGCTTCTTATCATTGTGTGTGTACAATGGATAACTAAAAAGCTGTTCTAGGATCACTTCTATTGTAAATATGATGTGTGGCCTTCGGGAAACTCGAAGGCCGTTCCTGCTCTTTGCTTTTTACTTGTATTGCTGTGTGCATGCACGCATTTTCTTTGCATGGCTTTGACGTAACAATTCTCAGAAATCACGCTTTTTTCTCAGAACAGCTTTCCTTACATTGTTTAATGGAAATCAAGAAAAACACCTGGCTTCAAATTCGTTTTTTGTTTGTTTTTCTCTGTTAGTCTCTCTGCAACTTTTTTTTCTTTCTTTTCTTTGTTCTCTTCCTATTTTCCTGCCATGGTTTCTTCTATCTACGCTGTAAGCAAGCAATTTTACTCCGCTTTCACGAACTTGCAGTGTCTACATGGTAGGCTATCAATTTATAAAATGCTTCCTTTTATCTGTACCATGTACCTCGAACGAGAAGGTTTCGGATGTTCACGTCCCCGTTTACAGACAGCTTGTTTAAACGAAACAATAATAAAGCAATACCTGTTGTTAACTTTCCTATTTTATACAGTTATAAAGCAAGACTTCAATGAAGAAAAAAAAATTGTCCATGCAGAGCAGGAACATGCATAAAGTTGTAAAAAAAATCCCCTTGTATCATACCTGTGAGAAATTTCAGAAAGAAAAATAAAACAATAAACTCATTCACTTAATAGGACGATAGTGACTGTTCATGTTTGCATTTTACTGAGTGGATTTTTTTTTTTAATCTTTCAAACAATTATTATATACGAAATACGAAATTAACTTTTGTGATTTAACTAGGAATTATCTTTTAATGTAAACATACTTAAGCTTAACATTTTAGATATTCTCACAGTTGTAGATGTTTTAGAACTGTTTTACTGTGATATACAAAGTAGCCTTATAGCTACAATGGAGCAACTGTTCAGTTTGTCACTGTTGTTATAGCTAGATCTAATAACACACATTAATCTTGTTTATATATATATTAACTTTAATACAACGAGGTTCCAAAAACTAATGCTAAGCTAGTCCTCGAATTTGATTGGCGCGCGCGTTTCGAGAGAGGTGATGCAGAATCGGGACTTATCACTTGTTTGTATCACTCCGCTTGTTCGTGTTGATGGCGGTTAATTCGGCGCTTCACGCGATAAAAGGTAAGTTATGCAGAGTTTCTGTTCTATAACCAGCTAGGATAAAACATTTAATCATTGTTCGTGTATCAGTGAACGCCACTTTTGTAGCTGCTATGAATTGACAGTGGATAATTTACCTCAGAGCCTAATACATTGTGTTCAGTTTGAGTGTTCTTGTTTCCTTTATATTTAAACAGGTGTCGCCTATTCAGTGTCTGTCAGAGGCTGTGCCCGTTATTAACTGTAATTTAAATAATGTTTCAATGACTTGTTTCTTATTACTTGGCTTCCTTTCGTTTCGTTGCTGCTTGCAGAGAGAGTCAGCAAGAGTTTGATTAGTGAGTGATTTGTAGCTGAAATACAACGATTCGGTGTTTAAAATGCATAAATGAATGCTTTTCCAAATATTTTGTCTGCTGAACCCATACAGTATGCCTACATTTTCAAATGGAGTATTTTGTATAAAACAATTAGGCCCGGTTTCACAAACGGGGCTTAGCATAAGCCATGACTAGGCATTAGTTAAATTAAGATATTTAAGCAACTTTTGCAAAAATGCCTTATACAGGTGTGCATCTTAACACAGAACAATGACACTGACATGTTTTAAGATATATCAGAGCGAGATATTTTCATCTGAGACCGCTCAAACATGCAATTTAGTATAGGACCAGCATAAGCCTTGTCTGTGAAACTGGGGGTTAATGTTCTAATCTAAACCACTGGTCGTAAACTCAATTCCTGAAGGGCCACAGCTCCAACCCTAATCAAACACACCTGATCCAGCTAATGAAGGTCTTCGGGATCACTAGAAACTTCCAAGAGGACCTGGCTGGAGCTGTGGCCCTCCAGGAATTGAGTTTCAGACCACCGTTCTAAACATGTGTCATACACAATGACTCATTTTTGTAGACAAGTTAATGTCAGATAACCAAAAAAACGGTAACCCGGCATATTTCTATATTACTTGTAATTCATACATTTTTTCTTGAAATACGGTACCTATCAGCTGTATTGTTGTGAACAATTGAAGATACATCAAATGCAATTATTTGGACATGATGTCGCATTGAGATTCCCATATATCTGGGGTTGAAGCATATAAGAAATAAGAAGCCCGAGACACCAAGATTGCTATATTCCTAATCAAAAGTGTGCAAGTTTCCATAATGAAAATGAAAAAAGAGAGACTTCGATAATACTTGTTGAGTTTCAGGCATTGGTGAGATATATATATATATATATATATATATATATATATATATATATCTGTGACATGTAGTATTTATTCTTTCATCCCTATTTATTTTTGTTTGGCAGGAATATGTAATCAATCCAAATGTGTGAGCCGGTTGGTTAAGTTGATAGACTGACCCTATGTTTTGTTATTTTGTTCGTTGTGTTGTTATGGCAGTGTTGGACTTAAAACGATGCAGAATATGTTCTATTACTGAAATGTTCAAAACGCACAACAGCAGGAACTGACCTTCATTTATGATCTCAGGACACCGGTTCTGTGGGATCTTTATAAATCAGTTTATATTAAGCTGCCGACCGGTCTGGAGTCATCTATTCTTGTGAGCAAACATGAAAGTTATGGTTAATTTTTCTTTTAAAAATGAGTGAGTACAGCATTTAGTATTTCTATAAACACCTGCAGTTTTATTCCCTTTAGGAGTTTGTGAATTCCCAGTTTGGAAATCAATGTATTTGTATATATTCTTCGGTATTGAACGCGTTTCTTTCAAGCTAGGTAAGTTGACATCTATTTTTCTTCCCTTTCTTTTCTTTGATTGTACACTTATGAATCAGACATCAGTTTGACCTGCAGTGCTCTGAGTAACCAGAAGGCGGCAGCACAGTCTAATTTTTATTTTTATTTATTTTTTGACATAATTCAAATCCAGCTCATACTTTCAGTTTTCATCTTTCTGCTGTCCAATAACTTTGCACGCAGTACTTCATTCACATATTTTGGAGATCGTTATAGTGTTGTACTCTGTCTACCTATATACACTGCCAGTCAAGAGTTAAAAGAAGTCTCTTCTGCTCACCAAGCCTGCGTTTATTTTATCCAAAGTACAGCAAAATGTAAATTTTTGAATTTTTGAAATTTTTCTATTATACAAAATTTTCTGTTTTCTGATTTGAATATTTTTAAATATAATTTATTCGCGTGATTTTTAAGCTAAATTTAAAGCATCATTACTCCAGTCACACAATCCTTTAGAAATCATCCTAATATTCTTAATTGCTGCTTACAAAAAGCTTTTGTATATTACACACTGTAACATTCAAAAGCTTGGAGTCAATGTAAAACACACACTTAATACTTTTGAATTATACAAATTAATAAATACTTAGCAAGGATTAAATGAATCAAAGGTGATGATAAAGGCATTTATGATTACATAACACTTTTATTTCAGGTAAATGCTGTTCTTTTAAATCTTGGTTGATCAAAGAAAACCGAAAATTTTATCGGTTGTTTTTTACAATATAATAATGTTTTGTGAGCAGTAAATCAGAATATAAAAATGATTTCTTAAGGATTGTGTGAATTCTGTAAACAAAGAAATGCATTTAACTGTTGTAAATACTAAATATAAATTTCTTGAACAGCAAATCAGAATGATTTCGGTAGGATCATGAGACTGAAAACTGGAGTAATGCTGCTGAATATTCAGCTTTAATCACAGGAATAAATTATATTTGAACTTACATTCAAATATAAATGCATTGACTAACATTGGTATAATGTTTGGATAAAATTGTAGACACACATTATTTGTTATATAACTTTATTTGCTTGGCAAGAAGCAAGAAAATAGCAACTTAAATAATCTCACATTTTTAAATAGAAAATGTCCTTGTCTATAATATTCATCAAGAGTCATCCATAATAGCTTAAAATAAAACAATGATGTATTTAAAAAAAAAAAAAGATATGCTCTAGCCTCCCACTGTAGTAGAACAGAATGGCATGTTGAAGTGTGGGGAAACTGTTGTCCACAATTTAACACAATCATAAAATACTTTACTCCGGATAGCTTTAGCTGCACAAATACTGCAGCATCTTACATCTTTTTTCACACGCTCCCAAAGCTTGTGTCCAATAAATGATTTGTATAGAACTCATGAAACTGTCCACAAAGCTCCACTTCAGTCAGTCCATTTTTTTCCCCAACAGCACTTTCCTAGTTCCTCAGTCTGTCTTAACATCTGCACCTTCATGTGCTTTATTGTGTGCTTCTTTCTAGTTCTCCGATCTCTTCCTTTCACACCCGAGAAGTAACCAGCAGGGAGCGTAGTCTGCATGCTAACGCTGCTTCCATCTCTTCCAGAAGAGAGTCTTTTCCAGACCCGCTCCGTGTCCCGGACCCCAGGATTAGCGTCCGGAAGGCTTCCCTCTCCAACAGACCCGCCGTGTTCTGCAGGAAGTAACCTTCACAGTACGCACTGAGCTCTACTGCTCCGTGAGCCTGGACAAAAACACAAATTCTGTTACTGGAGACTCACTTTGGTACAGGTTTTTTTGTTTTGTCTTAGTTTGCTCTCCAATTATTTTTATAGCATGTGATTTTACGATAAGTTTATGCACTTTAATAATATACTTTTTTTTTTTTTTACCTTAGCAGTGTTGTAGATGTTCACAGCATTGTCGAGGTCAATGTTTTGAGCACAGATAATTTCACAGTGCCGCTGTAGCGCCCCCAACTGGAACAAACTGGCTGCTGACAGTAACTAGAGAAAACAAACAAAGTGATTACTTGTGTTTTATTACCTGCTTCCAGCCTGGTTACAAACTGTCTTTAAAATATCTTTCCGTCATCTTAATTTTTGGGTTAACTGCTCCTTTAACTTGGCTTGGCCTGTGTCTTGTTAATCTTACCTCCAGTAAATCTGGAACGCCCATCTTCAGAGACTCTGTCCCCCCGCAGTACAGGTATGACATCATCATCTGGATAAGCACAAAAAAAACACGGTAAACCCCTGATATGGTCTAGAAACACCCTGTTGTGTGAACGAGGATTCATCTGATCTTACCTGGAAGACGTTGTACTTGACGTTGCTGATCTCGATTTCCTTGCATGGCTGAGTGCTGTCTGTGCCGCTCAGTGCCAGCAGAGCTTTGAACCTGAATCCAGAGATAACAACAGCCTTTATTCTTAACGGTTCAGGTATGTTTCAAAATGTCATCAGCATAGGACGCTGTGCTACGAGATAACATTCCTTTAATTGCGTACGCAAGGTAACAGACTCACCTGTCGGATGCCGTAAGCAGCAGAACTCCATGAGCGTAGAACGGTTTGCCCTCCACTAGGAACACCACGTCAGACATCTCTGGGTTGTTCAGGAAGTGAGGATCTGAGGAAAGATGCAACTGAGACGTCAGCCTTGCTCGAGATTTTTCCAGAGGAATCAGTTATAGACAAATAAAATAAACTGCAACTATAATGTCCACTATGGAAGCCCATTTTACCACTGAAGGATTGTGAGATATAAACTTGCAATTGCAAGAAATTATTGCAAAATATTAGGGTGTATCAATGGTGTGACAGCAAAAATATATACATATATATAAAAACCTCTACCATTGAAGATAAACCTCTTTCATGATATTTGTAATTCTAAGAATGAAGCTAAACATTTCTCATATCATTTGTATGTTGTATTTTTTTCCACTATATTTTTGCTATGCCACACAATAGGATAATTTTTATTCGTCAACTACCCAAAAATATGCATCTTAAGAAAAAAGTAAAAATTGTAAGTTTGTCTCACAATTCTGTCTTCATAACTTTCAATTGTGAGTTTATATGTCATAATTCTGACTTTTTTCTTTAAGAAATACATAAACTCACAATTGTGCATTAATGAAATGGGCTTCCATTGTGCACTACCATGTAATTTGAAAAAAAGGATCAATATTATTGACAAACGTTTTTGCTTTTTTTAAATCAATGCTGGGTAATTTATTTAACCAGTGGATTCAGTCAGTGTTACTAATTCATAAATGTAACAGTGCTAAGATGGAGTGAATTACCAAGTTGAGCAGAGAGAGCGGCTTTCTTTTCTTGGATAGGAGGAAGTGGAGCAGGACCGTAACAGTGACTAAAAATGATGCCCAGCTGGTGGATGATTGCCTCGTTCTGTAGAGAAAATGGGAAATAATTAGACATAAGGTAGCTTAAACTAGAGTACTGTAATTTACAGATCTTGCCACACCAAGTCTGAATATTTGGCTGAAAAGCCAAATAAAAATATTTTAGAACATAAATGTCATTTTCAGTTCCTGTTCTGAAATTTAAAACTATATTCATCTGTCATGCTTTAATTCAAAGTTGAATTTTTAATTGCTTACCAACCACTGACAAATCATTTTTCCATACACAGGCAAGTTTATGAGATCAAAACAAAAAACGTGGACATTTGAAGTACCTTGCAATTTTTCAGGATGTTAAACATGAGAGGAAAGCCGACGCTGACTAGTTCCTCACAGTAGTCCTCCTCTTTTATGGAGGTGAAGTCTCGCAGAAGAGAAAGCATGACTCCAGCTCTGGACTTTTGCTGAGCGCTGCGCAGTGACTCCAGCCACACATGAAGTTTCCATGGCACTCCTTCAGAAGCAGACAATATGTGAAGAATTACTTAATAACAATTAAATGCTTTCTAGATAGCTTGACTTATAACCATATCAAAGGAGGAAGATTCATACTTGATAATGACTAAATGAAAATGTTATTTTGTCATCTTTGCTATGCATGTTCTCTGTAAATTATTGGCAACTTTGTGATTAGCCATGCATCTAACCTACCCAATGATCTGAGCTCCATGGTGACATCCAGGTAGCCGTGCTCTGCGCTGTAGAAGGATGACTCCTGCAGAGCTTTCATACGGGCTTTACACAGTTTGGGCAGGGCGTCTTCTGACACCAGGCTGAGGTTTGGGGATGGAGGAGGGGGTAGGGTGTGTCCATTCCGGCCGGACGCCCGCGTCTCGACCTCCACACCCTCTGCCAAGATCTCCTCCAGCGAGAGCACATCTTCCCTCAACTTCTGAGGCTGAGAGAGGAGCTTCCTCAAAACATTCCTGGAAAATAATGTACGTTTTAGTTCAAAACTAGATGGGTGGATACATATTCTGTTGAAAAATCCAGCATATGCTGGTTAGTTCTATTTAAGCTGGTCATCCTTAAACCAGCTCATGATCAGTTAAGAACCAGTTGAAACCATCAGCCACGCTTCAGAACATACCTAAAAAAAATCCTATGCTGGATTTATAATATAAATATAGATAAACAGAAGGATAGATGGATGATAAACGAGTAGATGGACATAACTAGCTGGACATAGATGGATGCTGGTTGGATAGATAATGAATGGAAAAAGTTAGACAAATTCAGATAAAGCTAGATGAACAGAAAAAAAGTTACATAGCTGATGTGGTAATACACTTAAGTATGAATTGTAAGAGATCATGTTCATAGTTGTGGGGGTGAGTATGTTAGTGTGATTTGTTCCAGGCTGCTGGGGATGATGGGACGTATTACCTATGGCCATGGGCGGCAGCGTGACTGAAGCAGTTCATGTCCTCATAGAGTGATGATGTCAACGCGTTACTGTCCTGGGACCTCAGCAGGGGGTCAGCACCACGCGCCAACAGTAAACTAACCAGCTCATAATTCCCTGCGAGATTGCGAAAGCAGGAGAGTGACCAGAGAAGTACAGGAGAAAAGGGAAAACAGATGGTGAGATCGCAGAGAATAAGTGAGGAATAAATGCAAGAGAACCACAATAAAAGAAAAGAACGCAATTTGTGATCATTACTGTAATGATTGTAGTAGGGTCATGTCTTGAGGAAAAGTGCTGGATGTACTATGAAAAAACTTCAGGACTCACAACATCCTCCCTTATGCAACATTGACTCTACTTCTGACACCCCTAACATTAAATTAATATTAACACCCACATTTACAATAATAAATGCCTGTTGAAGTTCAGAAACTTGGCACTTTCAGTCACGATGAGGGATAGACTTAAGGGAGCTGCCATATTTGGTTTCTCATGGGAATTAAATTAGGTTTAGAGGCATAAAAGTACAGTGCATTCAAATTTTCTATTGTTTAACTATATATTTTTTTCCCCACAGCCTTGTTTACCTCCACATTAAATTCAATATGGCCAAATGGCACTTGGTAGTGAGGACAATCATGGCAAACACAGTGAAGGGTAGCTCCAAATTAAAACTAGCCACTTCAAAGGATTCTTCAGAAAAGAGTTTAAAAGGTACAACTGATTTGACCTTTGATTTTTTTTATTTTTGAATGTTTAATTGTGTGATGACAACATTAGGCTCCGCCAGATGGAACAGTTCCAAAGAACAGTTAACTGGTCCCCCACACAGTGGTTCCCAATCCTGTAGTCCTAACAATGCACGTTTTAGATATCTCCCAAATAAACCACACCTGACTTGTGTCTGACTTCAAGACCGCAACTGTTTTCAGATACGGGGGTTGTAGTGTTCTCCAGGACCAGGATTGGGAACCACTGTCCTACAACTGTCTTCAAAGCTCTCACTCTGGAGGGTTCATAGGGATTAGGCCATAGGGATGAGCTTTTCAGAATGGAATGTAGCAAAATGATGACAGATAGGGTCGTAGTTTAGGTACTGTTGGATAGACAGTGGTAAAGGTTCAATAAAAAAATTATTTGACTCCAAAACTTCTTGTTGAACGTCCCCAAACCTAAAAGTTTTAAAACCAAACGCATGCTCTGAACTGTGGCAAAACAAGTCTTCCTGACCCAATTCCAGCATGTCCACCATTTGAGGCCTGTACAGTTTGGCTTTGGTCTGCCAACACAGGGCCATATTTTTAGGGCTTCCTGTTTGGGATGGGAGTGACAAGCCTTCTCTTGCAAGCTGTAAATCTGATCTGGTGGAGGTTGGGAGAGGCTGGTATGAGGGAGTTGTGCTACACACACCTGCTGCAGATGCCTGCTGAAGAGGCGTTTCGACATTGCTCTGTCCGTTACGGATGGCTGCTCCTTCCACATTTGCTCCAGCATCTAACAGAAGCTGAAGATACAGGCACACATGTGGGTTAAGAGAGTAACAACAAAAACTTATAACAGTGTACCTATAAATTCACTTGTAGAGTAGTTGCCATTTGAAAAATCAGCTTGTTACCTGCACTACTGATATATGTCCATGTAACACAGCAAATGTGAGCGCCACCCAGTGACGGCTGTCTGGATGGACTGAAGGGTGTTTGGGAGAGCAAACGGGTACCTGAACACAAAAGACCGTCGACTTTCATACAGGCTTTGGTACAGAATAAACATCACAAAAAGATTCACAACATGAAATAAATGTTTTTATATATTAAAACTATGCACTGCATCCCAATTCAGTGGCTGCATTCAAAGATTGTATGGCCGCAGTTTTATTTTAGTTGACAAACTAAAACCATAAAAACATGTAGCTTTAAAATAAAACAAAACTTTTCAAACATTATTTCAGCTTCATGCTAAGGCAACATTTGACAATACAAAATAATAAATCAAATGATGTCATAAAAAAATGACTACAAAAAAAAAATAATTTCAAATAACAGTAACAGTATATACTCTTAACATTTACAAGTTTTTTAAATAGAATTATGAAAATCCAGTTTTATTTACATTTTATTCAAATATTTCAACATTTAATTGCATTGAACTTGATTTAACAGGCCCCAAAATAGTGCCTGACTATGAAAGTAACGGGTGGTCCATACCGCTACATCCAGATTGGCTCCAGCATCAATCAGCATCTGGACTAAAGCTTCATCTCCAGCTGAGCAGGCGTACATTAGCGGAGTCATACCCTACACAGATGCATCCAAAATATGATATCAGTGTCACAGAGTGATGTATAGTTTGGTCTTGGGGGCTGTTAACATCTGGTTTGCGGTTCTGAGCTCACAGTACCTGGTCATCCATACTGTTGACACCATCTGGCCCCAGCAGCTCGATGGCCTGGCCAATCAGGTCAGTGCGGCCGCAGTTCAACATGCGGAAACCCAGGTCCAGCTGGAACTTATCTGTGGCGGCTTTGGCATCCAGCCGCCTGAAGGAGCTAAAGCAGCACTCGGGCCTACAGAAGAAGCGTTAGAAAACACACATGAATGAAAAAGAGGAAGTGAGTGGGGAAAGGAGTGATGGTGTTCAGTACATGCTTTCATGGGTGGAGTGCTGTATTTTCCTGAAGTGTTTTCAAATCATTAAGTGTAAGGCTGGGTTCTTGAGGATCAGTAAAAATCTGAGGCTTTGCTTAAGGTCTTTGCCAATGTTTTTTATGCAGTTTGATGGAAAGTCACAAATAAGGAGGAGCATGAGGTCATGTCTGATAGCTTCAGCTCTGGGACATTTTTAGTGCTGTTTAAATGTCTGTTGACATTTTATAAAATAGATTTAATTAGTCTTACAAGATTGTGATAGAAACATTAAAATATACTCCTAAAAAAAGAACCTAAAAAAAAAACACCTTCAAGTTCTGAAAATATTAATTAAATATCATCTCTACTTTTTTTTTTTTTAAAGATAAAAGTTGTTGTATGTGGTTATATGTTCTGATTGGTTGCTAGGGTGTTGTTATGCAGTTACCAAGCTGCTCTTAGTTGTTGCCAAGGTGTTCTGGTTGCTAGGGCATTGTTATTCAGTTTCTACGCTGCTGTAAGTGGTTGTTAATGTTCTGATTGGTTTGCTAGGACACTGTTATAGAGTTGCTAAGTTGCTGGAAGGTGTTGCTAAGGAGTACTGGTTGCTAGGACATTATGCAGTTGCTCAGGTGTTCTGATTGGTTCGCTAGAGCATTGTTAGGCATTTGCTAAGTTGCACGGTGTTGTTAAGGCCTACTGGTTACTGTTATGCAGTTGCCTAGCTGTTTTAGATGTTACCAATGTGTTCTGAGAGGTTGCTAGAGCATGTCTGAGTGATTGTTTGGCTGTTGCTATTCAGTTCCTAAGATGTTCTGACAGGTTGCTAGGGGATTGCTGTTTGGTTGCTAGGGCATTAGTATTGTATGTGGTTGCTATGCAGTTGTTAAGGTCTTCCAAGTGGAATGATGTAGTTTCTCATAAGTTGCAAAAAAACAGTCGGAACGCAACACTTATTGGTAGTTAAGGCATTTCGAATGGTTGCTAAGGTGTAACTGTGTGGTTGCTAAGGTGTTCATTGTATTTTTCGTTGTGGCTCTTTTTATAGGGACCTTTGATGATCATCAAAAGCATCCATCTGGTTTTCTGCTCTTTAAACGTAGCTCACGTTCTTAACTCGTTTATTGTTCAGCAGGAATGTATGTGTGAAGGTTGTCAGGCAGTATATGTTGTGTGTCTTACTTCAGCAGTCTGGGCTCACAGTCCAGTCCGGGCAGAAGCAGCCGCGCCGTCTGTCTGACATCATCGCTGTCCACCAATAAGCTCCGGCGATGCTCCGCGTGAACGATGGCCACACGCATCCACTCCATCAGAGGGGGGAGGAGGAGGAACGGCCTGAGGGCGAAACAGCAAGTTTGTTTACCAATCTATTGTTGTGTTAATATTGCAACAATATTTCATTGTTTTCATTGCTGTTGGAAACTACAATGGTTCATTGTACTCTCTTGATGATACTGACAGCCATGAATTGATTTCAGATTTGAAATTTGTGTTTTATTATTCAAGATTTAAAAAAGGCAGATTTGTTCCCAAAAGTGAGCTAAAAACTATTGTTTATATATGGATAAGTACATATAGTGTGCATGTGGGTGTGTGTAACAAGCCTGCTGAGATCCAAAGTTGTGTAAAACAAGTTGGGCCACACCGCACTAAATCTGCTAGTGTTTGTAAAGCAGGGCTTGTGCAATAAGAAAGCACAGCTTTGACGGAGACGGCCCGTATCTTTCAACAGCCAGTCATTTCAGAGAATTCATGCTGAGGATGAGGTACAGCTGCTGAATTCGTCCTGTTTTCAGCACCTCACGCACACTCCCTGCAGACATGAATGAGTTTGTATGTGTGCAAGCCTCTATATGAATAGATAGAGGCTGTTTACTGGAGGACTATGTTACGCAATGATAATTCAGAGTTTAACAAGTTTCAGCTTCTGAAAGGTGAAACACAGGTGAAAAAGAGAAAATACACTTACATAAAGTCAGTACTTTCACTTTATGTAAGAGAAAATGCATTTACTTGAAGTGGGTTTAGTGTCAAAGTTCAACTCAAAATGAATAAACTTTACAAAAATGTTGTTTTCAAAGCCAGTTTATTGTAAACAAAATGGGGTTTTTTTTCTAAAAAGAAAGACTGGAGGATTTAATAAAACCATCTTATTCCTTCACAAATTAAGAGATTAATTACTAAACAATATTGTTTAATAATATATTAATATTATTAGTATTAAAATATTTTATACTTTTAATATTAATACTTTTTAAATATTTTTACTTTTAACATTCATCATCCATGCAAAACATTAACATATTAATTAATAAAATGTATGTATAATAATATGCTAATATTAATATTTTATTCATGTATTTATTTATTTTTTACAATCATCTTCCGCACAGAAAATAAAGATGTTATAATTAGTGTAATAATTCACTAAAATTTAATTTCTTAAAAAAATAATCATTGGTGTTTCTTCAAATATTAGATTCTTAAAAGTATTGTACACGATTTTTAATATCCTGCTTATCCTTCCATATTCCAAAAGGTTTAAGGGTTTAAGCGATTAAAAAATGTTTGGGCCATCCTTTAAAAATGAAGATAAAAAAAAAATACAATAGACTAAAATTTTATGCATGCTTATTCGTATAAATTGTTATTGATGAAGCGATTCTCTTAATGTTTAAGAGTTTCTGGTTATACAAAGCAACAGTTTGAATAAAAAAGAGAGATGGTTAAAATAGGACTGAAGTGAAAACACCCTAAACGTACGTACTCTTGCTAGGGGTCAAGCAGTTCACACCTAATGGTTGATATCTGAGTTGCACACTGAGATAGTTGCATACTTCTGATAGCCCTGCAGCATTTTTAGATTTGTTTAGATAATATAGGAGATATAAAGACCATTTTTACCAAAAATGGTCACATATTGTGACTATTTAGCTGTACTTAGCATCCAAATCAGCTTCAACCGCGAAGTATCATCACCAGACGCTGATACAAGTCCAACATCTCCTTCCCAAATCCAAATCTAATCTTTTTCTAAGTATAACCCTGATAAGAAGATGAGGATACCCGCAGCTAGTACTGCAGGTTTTTCGTAACGTCTCCGCAGCCTTCCATCCCCTCCGAGAAAGTGAGCTTTGCATCGGATTTAGAAAAAAAGTTGGCCCCCGGAGCGCTCCGTGCACAGCAGGAACACAATGACGTCAAACAACAAACCAAAGTAGTCCCGCCGAGAGTCTGTCAGCCCGGCAAGACATGCAAATGAGACATACAGAGAGGAGCGTGAAGCTCATTAAACACACAAGATATGCGCAACCGAGAAACGCATCTCCCGAGACCTACAGACGCGCTCAACCACAACAAACAGATCAACTTTGCAGATGACAACTTGAAGGGAGCCATTTTGGTTCAAAAGAAAAGACTTAAAATTCTGAAGTCAGCTTTCAAGCGTGAAACATCTGAAGCCAAAGCTAAATTTAGAAACGCTATATTTAAATAGTAAGGGAGGATATGAAAAGTGCATCAAATTATGTTTTATTTGCAGGTGATCATTTTTCAGTTTGTGTTGTGCCAGTGCTGCCACTAGGGGTGCAATATCAGTCAATAGTGGTCTCTGAAAAATTTTAAAATAACACATTTGGCAAAATGTTGTAAACATTTGAAGGAAAGTTTATTGCCCTGGAGTATAATGAAAAAAAAAATTATAATTATTGTATAATTATTCACTAGAAGATTTGGTGTTGAATTTGGCTTTTCACAATTGTTTTAGTGTTATATATCAATATTGGTGTTTCGCTCAAGAGATTTGGTGATTCACTAAAAATGTGTGTTGAATTTGGTATTTCTTTCAAATCTAGTGTTTCATTCAGCATATTTGGTAAAGAATTTGGTGTGGTGCTTCATTAAAATAGTGTAGAATTTGGTGTCTCACTCAAGAAATTTTGTGGTTCACAAAAACTGGTGTTGAATTTGGTATTTCACTCAAGAATTGTTGTAGAGTTTGGTTTTTCTATTTAAAATGTAGTGTTTCACTGAAGAGATTTGGTGGTTCACTAGAAATGTGTGTTGAATTTGCTATTTTTGTAGAATCTGGTGAATTTTGTAGAATTCAATACACTTGGGGTGCTCCATTCAAATTTGTGTGGAATATAAGACAATTGGTGGTTTACAAAAAAAATGGTGTTGAATTTGGCATTTCAGTCAAAATTTGGTTGTTCGCTAAAATGTTTAGTCAAAATTTGGTAAAGAATTTGGGTTTCACTGAACATTGTGTGTAGAATTTGATGTTTCACTCAATAAAAGTTCTTTAAAAAGTTTTAGAAGTTAGTTACTTACTTCTAAAAGTCTTCTAAAAAGTAATTTGGTATGATGTGTTGAATTTGGTATTTCAGTCCAAATTTGGTAAAGAATTTGGGTTTCACTGAAAATAGTGTGTAGAATTTGATGTTTCACTCAATAAAATTGGGTTTAGAATGGTTGTTAGATGTTTTTACTTCTAAAAGTCTTTATAAAAAGTAATTTGGTATGATGTGTTGAATTTGGTATTTCAGTTGATTTCGATGAAAATTTGTGTTTAAACAAAAAAATATGTTTCACTCAAGAAATTTGGTGGATCGCAAAAAAATGGAGTGGAATTAAGCATTTTGCTCAAACTATGCTTCTTCACTCAGAAATTGAAATATTAAATAGTAAATTTCAGAACAAATTCAGGTAACAATAAAGTAACAAAAATAATGCGAGAACTTAAAAAAAAGTTAACCTACAGTAACCTTTGTATTGTCATATAAAATTTGGGGGGGCTTGGGGGCAAATAATGCAACTGTCCACTACAAACAACAGATTTGTGTAGTTCATACCAAAAAAGCGGTGATAATATTTGCCTGTCTGAACAAACCCAAAGATAAAACTGAAAGAGTGGCGTATTTGCAAGCAAGAACGCCTACAGCCAGGAAAACAGATGAGCTTTAGTAACATTTGTTTGACTTGTGGTTGTAAAACAGCTCAACCTTAATCCAAGTGTAAGGAAAGATCTTCATGGGAAAGTGAGGGAAGGAGCATAAAGAAACACACTTAATAACCACACACTTTCACTAAAATAGTTTAGAGAAGCAGTTTTAGTTGCTTACTGTATTGATCAAGGGAATTTTCCAAGTGCTAAGGCCCTTAAAACCACTGTCAAGACTAATAGATGGCAGCCTGCTAAGTGTGTTTACTTTGGTCGCACAGAAGAGGGGGTGGATGGGATCGGGGGAGCTGATATCTGTAAGAGCATACAAGGATTTGATTGTATATCTGTGTGTGTGTGTGTGTGTGTGTGTGTGTGTGATTGTGTGGAAAAAGATACCAGTCAGTACACTATTTAAATGAGTTTGAGATGGGAAAAGTTTATGGGGATTTTCCATACACTTTATATAACTATATGAATAGGCACCTACCCACCACCATTACGGGGAAACGTGACGTAAAAAAAAAAAAATATATATATATATATATATATATAATTTGAAATTAAAATTTGTTTATATTTATATAAATATAAAATGGGGCACAAAAAGTCTAAACTATCAAAGATACATTTCTTTTTTTAAACCACTTCTCTCAGAAATCTGAGGGGAACCATCAGTCTGAATGTGCCTAGCACTGGCAGCAGCTACTAACAGCATCATTAAAAAGCAATATGCACAACACTCAAATATAAAAACACACATGATAATATGCCTGACAGCTCTTTTCCATTCCTAAATGGAATTATTGATCCCTTACATCTATTTGAACAACAACGAATGGCAATAGCACTGTTATCATGTACCGGCCACACATTCAGGAACAAATGTAAACTCCTGATGCGTGTAGTCCACTCCTCTGACCTGCTCTTTTATGAATGAAAAACAAAACCAGCATGAAATGTAAGCTCTTCAACGTTTTTACAACCTCGCCTTTGTTCTCTTGTCAGAGTGCTACACTAGTGAAAAGCAAAAGTCCGTCTGCGTCCCTCCGTCTCTTGTTCGTTTGGCCCTTGGGTCAGGCTTCAACAATGACCCAAGCTTCTGAATCGCGGGCTCAAGTTCAACCCGTGGCCTTCGACCCGAAATCCGAGCTCGGTTTCAGCCCTCATCAAAGCACGGCTAATCAGGGCTTTTGAAAACCGTATAGTGCTTTGGGCTAATTTGCACAGACATTTACACACGTGTTAAGGCTTCTAACGTGACTGGATTACACCAGAGATGTGTAACGTGATTAAGAGTTCACTACTGAGACCACCCCTCGCTATAAACATATATAATGCTGAAGCGTGTCTGAGTCATATACAAACACTAGCGTCTGGCAGGCGACTCTATGGCCGCTGCATATTAAACGCTGTGGCTTTCAAGCCAGGAATGTTTTGCGGTTTGGCAGCGGATGATGATTCATCCCGGCATTACTTTAAATGGTTATTTTGTACATTTGTTACAATTCAAAAGTCATGTGTAAATAGTGCACTACAGCCCTCCATTGAGATTTTGAAAAAGGTCTTTCTCTACATCAGATTAGTGATTTTTCATTAATCAAGTCCTACTATTCACTAATTAAGACCTCAATTATAGAAACAACACTGTAAACACGGTTTAATTAGTGCTCTACAGCTCTTTCGCAATAGCTGCTTTCTTTAATTATAGTTTAATAATTATCACCTTACTGCTTGGCGTAGATATTATGAGTAGATATATTACTCATAAATCCTTACAGTATAATGCAGGATATAAAGGGAGTATAAGTAAGAAAAAAAACTGAACATGAATATGAATTTGAAACATTTTATTGGCATATTTGTTTTAAATTAACATTTTCATCC
>JAUMHG010000079.1:12937840-12956388 GCA_032359395.1 Enteromius anoplus | reverse complement strand
CGCCAAACGGTAATCTTTGTTGGCGCGGAGGGATTTTAAACATAAGTAGTGCCGGCTATACGTTATTACTTTGGAGCAGTTATTATTCGAAAAGAACGAACCTGCAAATGTCTCAACTGACCAATCAGAATCAAGCATTTTACAGAGCCGTGTAATAAATGTTTTTAAGAACTTGGTACTAGATGTGACAGTACCATTCAAACAAAGCATGATAACTATAAAGATAACGATAACTATATTTGTGTCCACACCAGCGAACGATATTTATGTCCGTTATAAGCTTAAGCGCGCCTGCCACTTTAAATTCTCAATGGTAGCAGGATTGATTCTGATTGGTTGTCAATGTTTCTATCGTTCATCAGCTGGAAAATTGTTCTAAAAATGATTCCAGTGATATCGTTTCTCTGTGCCTTTAAAGTTGTGGTGTGGACGCTGAAATTCTTTAATGATTTTTTTAGAACTATATCGTTATCGTTTTCGTGCTTGGTGTAAACGCGGCTTAACAGTCAACAGCATGATATAGCTTTTTCATTTTAATTCTTCGTTTTGTTTTGTTTGTGTGGCTCTCTTTATTCAGTAGGTGAGATCAGAAAAGGTCAAACTGAAAAATGTTAGTAAATAAACCTCCTAGACATGCCAGAAAAACAACTAACATCATGTTTGTTTATTGATTTATTATTATTATTATTTGACTTGTTTATTTTCTGGCTTCTTTCATGTGAGAATGAAACAGAATACAGATCACTTGTTTCAGTAGGTGAGATAAAACAAGGCCAAACAGAAACAAAAATGTTTTATGTTTAATGTAATACTAGAAATGTTCAGTGTGCAGACCTGGAGCCTGTTTCAGAAAACAAACTGACCAAATAAGCCAGGCTTATTTCAGTTAGTCTGACTTATTTTGAACCAAATCAACTAACTAGACTAACTAAAGAAACCTGGCTTATTTAGCAAACTTGTTTTATGAAACAGGCCCCTGATCTACTGTTATAATGATTTACGGACACATTCATAGAAATATGCATTCTTAGAAGTAGTTTTTAAAACGAGGTTCAAACAAGTTCACTTACTCTGAACCTCATTTCAGAAACTTAATCTTCGTATGAAAGCATTCTATACTCCAATTAGCCAGTATGTATGGATGTGTCTAGTCTTCTCTGTCTTGATCTGGGGTCGTGTTACAGAGCCTCCTTGATGTGTGACCACTTACCACCCAGCACTCCCGTTCACCTTTCTGACCCTTTCCTCCCTCTCTCTCTCCACCCACTCAATAGGAGACACATACCCGTCATAAATCAACACTTACTATTACTAACCTCTAGCTCACATAACCAAACTTCACTGGATCCGTAACGCCCCCTTTTCATTTACAGGCCTCTCTCAGGACCACACAGTGCACATGTGTGGTTTCATTTCAAGCAAAGGTTTTATAGACTTTTCTATAGAAGGCGTGTTGAAGAGACCTTAAATAATGATTGAGGCCTTTAACGTAATTACAGCCAGGACTGAAGCACCACCTGTATCCCATTCTGCTACTCCAGCATATACACAAGCGCTCGGCAATATTGCTGGAAATCTTTCTTGGCATGATTGTTAAGAGAGATTCATGATTGGAGTCCTGGAGTCGGCAGTAAGGCTCCATTGTTGTTTCCACTTAAGTTTGCTAGTTGAAGGTCTTACACAAGTGAACCAGCTGCAGCCAATAGCAAGATTTGCCTTTTCCTTATTCAATGTACAACCTGATAATTGCATACATACGTACACGCACAATCACATGTGGACAATTTCGCTCTGCGTTCAACAACAGCACATCAAAGAAGGTAACAAACATCTGAGCCCATCGACGAAAATCTGGATTTACTTTGTTTTTGGATGCAACAAGAGCTTCCAGAAATTGCTGTACCTGTGTGACTCACTTATCATGTAGGAATTGTTTTGGGGCTGTTGTTGTTGTATTTAAACTGCAAAATGCATTATACGTCAAGATGAGGCATCTCAACAAGATTAGAAACAAGAATGTTAGCTGAGCTATGCTACATTTATCAATAGCGTGAGAGTCATTTGGACATTTTCAATATGATTACACTGTAGCTTTTTTTCTAGGATGTAACAGACCAAATGCTACAATGTTAATATATATGTCCTGCTTAGTGAGCTGAGGTAATGAATTTTTCCTTAAAATGGCTTCACTAACTGGGCTTCCATTACAGGTTTGCGCAAAACTTTTGCAATATTTTATAAAGATAGATTAAAAAACACATTTTGGAATTACAAAATTAACGTGGCTTACGTTAGCCACCGCTATGAGACTAAAATATCATTTTTTTACTTTTGCGATAAGTCATGTAGACGAGTGTAAGTTTATGTATATCACACCCACAGCACTACAGTAGCTGTTATTTTTAAATCAAAGGAGAGTGTATCTTATGCGAAGCAAAGTGGGGAGCTGCTTCTGGGACACTTCTGAAACATACCACAGTGAAAAACAAATTAGACATATGTTCATTATTGTGAAATTTGAGCGATTCCATTGGGCTAGTTCTTACTTGTAGCGTGAAGCTACTTTTTTAAATGGTTGGTGCTATTGTTTGATTGCTTCAAAATAAGGTTGCTTTCAGCTTGCCGAGTAACTCCTTCAGCATAGTTACGCCTAATTTTGTATCCTACAAACAGGCATCCTTCCAAGAGCCAATATTTACAGTACAGTACACCTTTAACTGAACCCTGCATAATATAAACCTTCGTACTTACCTTTAGCAGGCCAGTAATACCCTGAGGACATCCATGAAGCCGGACAGGACACCTAATGACCCGCTCTTAAAACCAATTTCTCTTTAAGAACAAGTTACAATGAACTTCCAGGATACAGCAGCTGGAAAAGCAGTTTTAGGAGCTCCTCACATTTCTACTCTATCATTAACAGCTTTAAAGTCCCTTCAGGCTGTGTGATTTCCAGAGTTTACTTACATATCAATGGGCCATTAGGGGTTTGGGCTGTTAATTAGCTTAGCCCCCATTGTGTGAATTGGAGACTGGATTAATGGGAGGGGAATAGTAATGAGGCTTACCTTTCTTTGCTCAGGGCCATTCGGGGCGGATCCAGGTTGGGGTTCTCCATGGACTCCATCTGAGGGCATCGCAGGAAGTAGTAGAGAGTGTGGAGGGCGTCCGGAGACCAGGAGACAGGCTGCTGGCGGGCATGACGTGCAGGACTGAGCCCGTGACGGACAGAACTGAGGCGCTGCATATGGTGCATGGCCCTTGACACTAGGTCACCTGATGATGACAAACAATCAATCAGAAATGTACGGTATTTGCCTCAGATCAGGCTGTTTTACAACATCTTAAATACACATTGTCAGTCACATGTTTTTTAAATGAGCTTAAGTTACAAAATGTCGGGGTGGTACAACTGTCATGATATCATAATGTAAGGGTAAAAAAAAAAAATAAATAAATTATTGTCATTTTTTGTCGTTTAAATCATTATACAGACATTTTGCATGGTGGTTGCACCATATGACACAGATGTGTGTGTGTGTGTGTGTGTGTCATGTGGTGCAACCCCAATGCAAAAATAGTCATACAGTTTTCCTATCTTGACATACATACATTTTTGTTGTTTTAAATCATTATACAAACATTCCAAAAGCCATGTCATGTGGTGCAACCACCAAAAAAATAGTCATAACTTTTTCCTGTCACGAATACATATATTTTTGAAAAAAAAAAAAAAAAGAATGAATGAGAACAAAATTTTTAAAGAAAAAAATATATATTTTCATACAAAACCAACATGAACACAAGATTTAAACTCAATAATAATAATAATAAAAACCATCTTTTCTTCTTATCTCTCATTGACCCAGATATCAAATTCTCACCAACGCTCATATCGGAAGCACACAAGACCTTGGACACTAACTGAAACCAAAAACCACAACTTGGCCTTCATAGAAAATGTCAGCATAGTCAGCACATGTGCCTTCTCTAAACAGCTTTGGGGATGAAACACCCACCTGCTGATGTCTTTCCCTCATGAAACTCACAACTTCACAACATATAAACTTCCTTATGATTGTACCAACAATGCATCCCAAAAAAAAATGTCGCAGGAAACAGCCCAGGTAATAATCAAACTAAATATGGATACACTGATCAAGATGCAATCCGTGTCTTGGTCTACACTACCTTGGGAAGCAAAGTTGTGGGTTGGCCACTCCATTTGTGGGAACATGTAGGCTTCATTTGTGGTAATCACCCCTTGGGTTCATTTTCAAACCACAAAGTGGTTTGTGAGTAGGAAGAATCTTCCGTTATTATCTGAAAGATACCAAACTTGCAGCAATAGGGGCCTTATTGTGTTCTGCCAGGCCCTACAAAGGGTCTTAAGAGAATTTATGAAGCAATCAGGAAGTTTGAGGCTTTTTTCTTCTAATGCTTGCCCTGCAGGCTGAGATCAGTGCGATTGGACTGGAGATATTAAATACAACATCCTCAAAGCTCATGGTAATACTTTCACAATTTAAAGGCTGATATACTTGAAGTGAAGTTCTTTTTTTGTTGTTCGCTTAAAGTAAAACAAAAAAGTTTGAAATACCCGAGCAGCAGTTTAATGTCTCCGGCACTGCCAGTGCTATTCAGAGCGATGTTTAGAAATTGAACGTGTAAATATGTGCGGTGAAACCAACTGGAGCCAACATTTTACAGAAAATCTGCTCGTTTCAAATTCTGCTTAGGCCTGATTTGGTCTAAAATGATGCCACTGTTGATGATGTCATTAGTTCATCTTCAATTTCGCTTTGCTTTCCGCTGTCTACTATGTCATTTCCATGGAACAATACTTCTAAGGTGTATACAAGCTGGGGCAATTTTTTTTTTATTTTGCTTGCTTATTACATAATCCCTATACGTTGACCAATTGTAGTTAAAAGACTTTTCCATGACATTCGCCTGATGTTGTCCGAAATAATGTCACATTGGTGCGCTCTTGGATTTAGCTTGAAGTATACCAGGCTTTTCTTTATCAACCATTTCTCTAAATTCTGACTGAAATAGCTACCAACAGTATTTTTTCCACATGCCAAACTAGGGCTGCGCGATATATTTCGAACAATATATTATGCGCATCTCGTCAGTAAAGCCGGTTCTTTGATCAGCGGTAAATCTCCGTCAGCGGTTTTTAAACGCAGCGCCAGTTTATGAACAGAGCCGTAGATCACTGACAAGCTACGCGTTGAGTTTCTCGGATGATTCAGTGGCGTAGCTTCTCAGTGATCTACGACTCTGTGCATAAGCTGCAGCTGACTGAGATTTACCGCTTATCAAAGAACCGGCTTTACTGATGAGATGGGCATAATATATCGTACGATATATATCGCCCAGCCCTATGCCAAATCACACGTATTAGGTTGTGTAGATGCTGGATTGACTTGCTAGTTGACTTGCTTGCTAGCATTCCAGAAGATGTACAGATGCCCCACTGTCCATCGGTCTCCTGGGTATAGCTGGATAAAACCTACATGAGAGCTCATGGGGAGGCGCCAACATCACAGGCAGTGCACAAAGACAGCTCTCACTGAATTCACTGAGTTTGTGTATGATTGCTAATGTCCTGCTGAACGTTTGGCTTGCATGACTGTGGCCTTGTGCTGTGGGAGACAAGCAGCAAAGTGTTCGGTTTTTGCAGTAGGAAATTCGTGCCTTCCATCGGTAAGCCGCCAACCATGCCACCGCTGGGCCTGTGGCATGGTGGGTAAACACAGGTAAAACAGCTCAGAGTAGGGCAACTCATGCCAACAAAGGAACTCCTTCAGTGCAAGGGAAATATCCCATTTTCAAATGTAAACTCGTGTGAGGAGTAAGCCAAAACACTGTACAACGAACTGAATGCCTGTTGCTCAATAAGGCACTGTAGTCTTTGTATTTATACTTTAAAAAGTTCAGCTAAATTGCATTTGGTCAGCTTTCCTCTTGTATAAAAACCAGTCCAGACAATAAATCCCAGAGCAGATGTTGCTTTTATCAAGGGAACCGTGTTGAGACAGACATGCTTCATTTGAGTGCAGATGAGTCAGGCATCGTGAAGCCAGAGGAGACAATGGTACAGCGGTTTATCTTCCTTCAGTCCTGATAGGAGTGTGTCTAATAACACCATAACATCCTGCAGGAATTATCTAAAATAACAGCCACGAGGCACTTCTAGTCGACTAGGGTCCTTTTTCTCCATTTCCACCACAAAATATTCTGTTAAGAAAACAAACATGACTTCTCTTTGGGAACGGCATAGTGGTGTTTATTCAGAGCATAAAATAATAGAGCTAATCAGTCCAGAAAGATAACCAGCGTCCACATTATCTCCATTTCAAGTTGTGTTTTTTTAGGGATAACAACAAACAATTGTGTCTCTATATGAAACTTGCTGCTATCTTGAAAAATAGTAATCATATTTCATTATTGTGCATTGCTTATATTTAAATAATATGCATATAATAGTATAAGAAATATAATACAAAAAATAAAATAATTAATTTGATGCACAATCATTTGCACTATTAAAACTGAATCCTTAGCAAGAAGGTTTTAAACAAGATACAAGGTTCCAAATATAAAAAGCAAATTAAAATTGCATTTAATATTCAGCATGTGACATTTACGATAAGCGGCAAAATGAAACAATTCTGCAGTGTCCGAATTTCTCATAAGCTGTAGCTTAAATGTGACCTTTCCGAGTTGTAAATGATTCAGTGTGTTTCATAATGGACAGGAGAGAGAAACAGATAAACCAAGAGTATCAGACGTAACAGACAGACAGGAAGGAAGTCAGTCACTCACTCAGTTCGGAGATGCTGCCCACACACGTAGCCAGTAAGGCCTGTTCGAGTGTTCGCAGCTCCAGTTCGGCGTACGCATCCTCTCTGCTCTCCAACCCCGTCTGACGTCCCTCCGTGTACGGACTGAAATGAGCCGGAAGTGACAGAACACCTAAAATACAAAGACAGGAAAGGAGTCAAGACAAAATGTATCGTTGTGGTCACGTTTACAATCGCTCGGCGAAATTTGGGGGAAATGTATTACAAGTAACGCAAGTAATCGGATTACTTTTTTAAAAGTAACTGGAAAAGTACTGCATTCCTTTTTTTTGTTTTTTTAATTTACCAATTTTTTTTAGTTAATTAATACAAGTTACTTAGTTTTTCCACAAAAGTAGTGTAAAGCATTAATTTTCATAAAAAAGTAACTCATAAAACAATGGAATGCGTTAGTTTTAAAATAAGCTTTCCCCAACGCTAAATGGGATCCCCTTGTTAAAACGTGACGTGTTTCCAAAAAATGAGTTAACTAGTTTATCAGGTTTATTGTAAAGATTTCGTTCGTCGTCTTAAAATTGGGCAGTGCTTCATACATCCTTTTTTGATCATCTTTGTGAAAATTCATAATGTGGCTGCACCTTTACTCCTAAACAAAAATCAATCAATGCAAGAAACGGTCTTCTGTGGACTTGTGATTAAACCAAATTGAATCATGGACGTTGCCCATGGAGTGACATCTCACTATCTCTTCCAGGTTCAGATGCGAAAGAAACTTTCTACACTCTTAAAAATAAAGGTGCTTCACAGCAATGCCACAGAAGAACCATTTTTGGTTCCACAAAGAACCATTCAGTCAAAAGGTTCTTTAAAGAACCATCTCTTTCTTACCTTTTAATCATCTGAAGAACCTTCTTTCACCACAAAGAACCTTTTGTGAAGCAGAGAGGTTCTTTAGATGTTAAAGGTTCTTTATGGAACCATTAAGACAAAAATGTTGTCCCATAACGTATGAAGCACCTTCATTTTTAAGAGTGTAAAGACTTGTTCTACACAAAACACTTGTTCATCTGGCGTATTTACCACTTTTTCAACTGCAGTCACTGGAAAGATCCGAAAAACAAAGGTGCCATTATGATGCATAACCCCAATGTAACTACTGTATTGTGCGATTGTGAAACACTTTATGACTAAATCCAAACAGCATTACTTATAAACGTGAATTACATTCAAGCAGAAATCACGAGAATAACAATAAATGGTGACTAAGGAGTTGTCTTTGATAACAATGTCTTTTGCACAATGTTAGGACAGTCACTTCCTCTGTAAACATCATCTCTCACATTCACAATGGAGATTTCTAGAACAACCTGGTGGTTCGATGTCGACCAGTTCTCAGGCCTTTCCCTGCATAATCTGGCTGGATGAGTCAGTTCTCAAAGCAATGCAGTGTGTTATACACTTTAATCTGACCGCCTGACTAATTAAACAGTTGCGTAAGACCAGGATGGCTTTATTAAACGAATGATTTATGGCAGATAAAGAACTGTTACAGTTACGTAACATGAAATTATCTGCCCGGTTCCTTCAGCTCTTCAAATTTCCAGTCTTGTTGAGATGTTTTGGACTAAGTGAGTCATAGTGAGTTTTGTTTAGAAGACGGTCACGGCTTCATCCTACAATTTTCTTTTCTAAATTAGTTTTTTGCTGAGCCATCGTTGGTTGATGTAGTTGAGTTGTCTCCAGTAGTGACTTCCTGTCCATATGGAAGGATCAGGAAAAACAGAGCGATCAAGGAAGGGGAAACTTGTGAAGTTAAGTTTCTCACTGCTTCTTTGTAGTCATGGACAAAGCTTTGCTTTGGCCTTCAGGGGTGTGTGTCCTGCCAAGGAAAAGGAAACAAGCAAGGAACCCTACCAGAGAAGCAAAAACAAAGCAATATTGTTAGTCCTGTTTCTGATTTATGGAAGGATCTTCATAGGAAAGACGGATCCGTATCCCATCTGTGCACTTTAAAGGAATATTCCAGGTTAAACTCAATCGTTAGGATGTGTGGCTTCAAAAAAAAAAAAAAAAAAAAAAAATCCTAAAAAAAGTTAATTATTGTAAAAAGATTTGCCCATTTCAAATCTTTAAAACTTGCTGTGTCCGAAATCGCATACTACATTTAATGAAGAGCTTACATTACAACTGCTAAAAAGGTATGTTGTATATGATACGTGTAGCAATAAATTCTACAAATGTGACCCTGGACCACAAAACCGGCCTAAAGTTGCTCATGTATATTTGTAGCAATAGCCAGAAGTACATTATATAGGTCAAAACAATTGATTCTTTTTTTATGCCAAAAATAACAGCGTGACGATATCTTCTAAATTAAAGCACAATGAAAATTGGATTATTGGATTTACATCCAAAAACTCATTTAACATTGACTCAACAGAATCATGTGATTGGACGACCGAACCCCAATCTTAGTGCACACCATCGAAAAAGTTATTTTATGCAAGTTTAGTTGTAACTAAGACAGCAAGCCCCGCCCCACGACTGACAAAAACAACTGTGTTTAAACTGTGCGCAAGGGTTTAAAATGAGCTCGCTGGCCCCGTTTCTTCGCATGTACATCTGTTTTCCTCTTGCGGAAATTATTTACCGTGCTCGCCAGCATCCGTTGTGCGCTCGCTTATTAATGGCATGGATTTGCCGCCAAAAATTAAGCGGGTTTTTCGCAAGCTGGTTGCCGCTGCCGCGGCGGGGCGGGGCGGAGTATCGCTGTGCCGGGTCAGCATCGTGATGTCTGTCGGCCATCGTCGATGGCATCGTCTATCGACCCAACCCTAACACACACCAAACTTTACATTTTTTTATACCTGTCTATATCCTGAATGTTTTTTTAGAGGGATTTGTTACATTTATTTTGTTTTAAAATATAACATTTTATTTCAAAATGTATTGTTTTCTGTCTGTTTTAAGTGTTTTTCTGAATTATGGACAAAATGAGAAGCTCTAAACTCCCTCTGTACAAAACGTTTAACTCTAATATGTCAATAAATTAAACTGGAATTTTGAGACTGAATTTCATTACATAATTTTTGATTTGAAGAACTTAATATTTTAAAAAAATTGTAATACAAAAATGTTTGCAATTATCAATTCAATCAATTATGTAACTGAGATGATAACTATTAGTTACAGTCCCCAACCAGAATGTTTCTGTTTCTAGATAAGCTTTCTGCTTCTATCATGAACAGGACAAAGTTTGGAGACATTAACACATGAGGGCGGCTCCAGCTTTCATGAATACAGTCCGTTTATAATACCACAGTGTGGTAACAGTAAAGCACTACGGGACTGACTCCTCACACACTCATAAATTCCAGTAGACAAAGCTAAACGTTTGTTTACAGTAAACACCCTCTTAATGGTGTTTGAGATTTACATTTATTACGGCACATTTACAGCTTCAGGGTGACTGACTACCAACAAGTTGACACGATATCAAATACGCACAGAAGAAAGCCGTGAGATCCTACACGAACAATGATATTTGCTAAAGCAAGCGCCACTTAATAGAGCTGAAAGGAAGCAGAGGTTTCAAGAGGGCCTGATTTCCTCTCCAGTGGTTCATGACTGTAAATATGAAACATATGGCTAGGTATAAAAATATACCGCTTGGTTAGTTCTCCATGATTGTCCAATTAAGGGTCCAAGGAAATGATTACTGGACTTCCCGTTTCGATGTCGGTTTATATTACGAATTTCTTCATGCTGTTTGCTACATTATGGATCAAATAGCATGTATAATATGACTCTGCACTAATTCAAATGAGCTGCAAAGAGGCATGCGCATATCTGTCCACAAACCTAGGATGTGGCTGGATGCAGCACGAGAAACCGCCGTTTATGAGAGGCTTTCGGCTCCATCAAATGAGATTTCTAAACCCCTGCATGAAAATCCAACCTACAACAAATTTGTCCAGCTGCAGCGGGAAACGGGTCTGCTTCTCTGCATATAGGGCAGGACAAAGACAGGAGTATTTGCTGATGCTGACTGTTCCTTACAATGGAATCGGCTCTACAATGAGCACACATGCCTGCAATGGCACTCAACACACTCTCAGCACTGTGGCCCGGTTGGCGTTTACTCCCAAGGGTCATCAGGGCTGTTATTTGACAAGCCTGTGAAGTGTAGGTTTCATTAGAAAGTGCAGGTGTCCAGTTAGACAGGCACACATGAGTACTGTGAACACTGTAAAAAGTAGTCGACAGAGTGAAGTTTGAATTAGTTTAATTTTTACATTTCGTTTTTTATTTTAGAATAGTGAATTAATTATTTTGAAATACTATACGTTTCTAACTTTAGAATAGCATGTTTTTTTTCTGAAAGTTAAAATCTAGTGGCCCAATCTACTATGATAATGCAGCATGGAAAAAAAAAAATATATATATATATATTTTACTGGTGTGTGTATATATATATATATATACACACACACACACACACACACACACACATACAAAAAATTATATATATAATAAAGTTTAAATAAATAAAAAACTGGTGTTTTACTGGTAATTTAATTATATATTGCATTGGTTTTTTTATTTCAGTTTTAGAATAGTGAAATATTGTTTTATGAGTAATTAATACAAAATAATGTCTATAAAATAGTAAGATTTTTGTTTTACAATATTGTTTCTGAAATATAAATGTATTTTAATTATTTCGAATAACAGAATATTGTTAATGAAATAGTTACATTTTAAATTTTAGAACAACAAGTTACCAATTCTAAAATATTTTACATAATATTTACAATTTTTTTTTAATCTTAGAACAGGGAAATATTGTTTCTATATAATAAACAAAACAATGTTTATTAAAATACTTACATTTTATTTTTTTAAAGCAGTTAATTACTATTTCTAAAATACATTCATGTTATTTGTTTTAATTTTAGAGAATATTGTTTATTATTACTATTATTTGTTTATCTGTGCAGTATCAATCAAATGAACAAACATATTCATAAATGGTCATTACATTTCACAGCTTACTGACACCATTTTTACAGAAGTCTACAAAATATTACTATAAAATTGAGATTTTTAGCTGACTTTATTACTCCTTTTCTTTTCTGGAAAAGGAAACCAAAGTGCCATTAATAAAATTTAGGTAAACCATAAAACATTCATTCTGTGTTGCCAACAAACTCTCTGGACTAATTCCTCTTATATGAGAGTTCTCAAAATTTAGCTTAAAATAGCAAATGGCACTGTTCAGATCGGGTGTCACAAGAATGTTTATTCAGTATTTCATGCTATGAATGACTGACAGTAGGTAAGCATCCAATCTACTCTCTTCCCAAGTATTCTTAGGACTTCACACATAATTTTCGCTCTTGCACCATGAGAGCACCGCTAGTCGAGCTTCTGTAAGTTTAGAAACTGGCAGTACAAGCTAGAAATCTCCCAAGAGTCCACGCCTCATCTGCCTTTCCCACAGCCCATCCCGACACACTCACACATAAAGAATCTGCTCTGCTCATTCGCCTCAGATCATCACTTCAGGGATAAAAGTGCGACCAGATAGAGAACGAAAGAAAAGAAGATGCTACTTCAATAGAACTGGGGTGAAAATCAATTTCAGAGAGTTTCCTCACAGCTGGAACTAGACCGGCTAACAGGCTATAAAAGGCCAATGCACGCGTTTTTATTTGGGTGTATTTATACCGACAGCCTTTTTCTCGAAGAAACCCATTCCAGTCTCTCAGTAATAGCAGCGGTGTCTGTATAGACTGCATTCCTGATGGATAATTGGTCTGGAAATAAAGATGTGTTTGGTCTAGCACAAGTCAGTTGTTCCTGTGTGTGTTAAACGCAGAGGTCTCTCTCCTTTATGGGCCCAGAGGCCTCGTTCTCTGATGTCTAAGTGGCCTTTCACATTCAACGGAGGCCACCTGCTTCAAAAACAAGCTCTTCATTCATTTGGGCCTTTGGTCAGCACTTTAGTCATTTCCTGCTGACAAAAACACGCCTTTGAGATGATGGTCATTCAAGATCAAAAACGCAATATAAAAAAAAAAAAAAAAAAATTCACAAATACGTCCAAACAGTTTCTGCTGCCCACACATACAGGAACAACGAAATTTCCAGAAGTCCTGATGTCAATGGTAACTTTTGACACATGGCTAATGTTCACCGCACCTAAAAACAGCTGTTTAGGAGGTCAGGGGTCTTTAATTTAATTAGTAATGGTATTAATACGTTAACCTGACCTGAGATCTGTTACTAACAGTAGCTGACAGATAAGCTAATGATGAAGATGGTAGTAAAGTTGATGTAAATACAATAAATATGCAGTAAATGTTAAAAAGTAATACTCATTCAAACAAGTACAAACCTAAATACTAAATTTGACTTAGTATGGAAACAATATACGTATGAATACCCAGCTAACGGAGAACATTTTGGATAGAATTTATCATTTATACCATTTTCGACCCTCGAAAACTGAGATTTCGTGAAATGCCGCTGACCCTGTTTCAGTTGGAAAACTCCGGGGTTGCGTTTTAGTGTAATCGGGACAATTATATTTGATACTTGGCACAGCTGCGCACATTGTAAAACCATGTAAATTGTACTATATAGCTAGTGTATATAATAATTACAATAAAATATATCAAAATTATTATACAAAATGAAAAGTTGGTATTCGATTCCATGCTAATAGTTACACAAAGTAAGCTTGTTGAGAACTATGGAGGTTCAACAATGTTTATAGTTGGGTTAGTAGTCTAGTTACAGTTCTGGAGAGCTTTAATGGTGGTCAGAGTGTGGAGGTCTTTTATACACTGGGTAAAAATAACAGCATTTGTCATGTCAGGTTGAGTCTTATCTGTATTTTGGCATTCTGGGTTATATCATTAAGAGTCCAGGACCGGCAGGCACTGATCACTTCACACATGCTTGCCAGGCTAATTAATCACAGTGAGGATGACTAGGCTGCCTTGTGTCCCGTCACACCTCAGGAGAGCTTTTAAACACATTTGGATCAGCAACCGTGTGACACATATTCCCGGTGATCCAGTCAGTCAAGAACATATGTTTCTCTAAACAAATTACAAAAAAAACAGTTCCCAGGAGGCTTTGTGGCTTTGTTGAGATTAGAGAATCTCAGTTTATGATCCTCTGACTTTGTTTTGAAAGATCTAGCGTCACAAGCAGAACAAATATGAACCTTTATTACGACAAGGCTTCATTCCTCATGTATCTCGCTTTATGAATTCAAGCCAACTGTGGAGCCAGTGGTTTCTTTTCATGTTTGCAACGAATCACTGCAAATTACCTCATTGTTCTCATGTTACAGGTAATAGATTGTATCCCACATCTTAGAGGAATCCATGTTTTATATATTTTCTGAATTAAATGAGTGGTGCTTGTCTGGGAAAAAGATTCAGAAACAGGGCTTTGTCATTTGGCTGCTAATGCCCTCAAGTGATATTCTGGTCTCTAGATAACTTTAGTATTATCCAAGGTTTCATTTTAAGGGTCAAGGGTTTGTTCAAACCACTAAATAAGGGAAACAGCAACAGTGACGCTTGCTTCAGATGTAAAGCAGCATTTGCTGTAGTCGCCTCTGGAACAACTTCCCTATTAAGAGACTCAACACAATTGGCCTGCTGTTTAGCCTCTGAGCGATGGAGCAATGGCAAATCTGATGGACTAGGAACTTCAGCACAGACGAATGGAAATCTAGCACAGTGTTAAATGTTGATTTTATTTTCCCTTCACGCTGACTCACTCTATATGTCTTCCCTCAGATGTCAGGTTTCAAGGCCTACCACTTCATTAAACGAGAACATCTATGAATAACACGCACGCTGGTCAATGCAACGACTGTTTCAGTGTATGGAGCCCTTTAGTGTCATTTACGAAAATAAGGAGTAGTGTGTATTTTAAGTTTGCATAATGTTTAAACTACAGGTAATTAAAAGTCTGTTTTGTTTGTTTAGCGCGACATGAACTCAAAAGATCATGACTGAGGCATATATATATATATATAAAGCATTGAAAATTAGTTTTGTATATAAAAATCATGCAGTTTGTTACAAAAGCCAGTGGGCTGCAATAAGGATTCTGACAAAATCACGTTTATCAATCACAGACCTATTCCTAAGATCTTAAACATTGTGTTATAAATTACTAGTAGTGCTTAGGCGAAACATCACAGGCTGATCTTGTAATGATCGTCCACCATTTTATAGTGGAAACCGGGTTCATATCGGGAAAAGACCCAAACCTCACTTTCCTGGCACTAAGTCAGTGATATTCAGAGCAATTACACTGTTTAATATACTGCCTGTAATTACAAAAGTTACATTCACCCCAGTTTGAGCTCCATGCCGCTTAAAGTCTATTACATTTCTTGCAAAAGCAGTTGAAAACTAGATTTTATAATTAATGATCATTAATTGGATCCCTCAAGTGAAAGATATATAATATATATATATATATATATATATAAATAAAATCTACAGATTGTACTTTTCTTACAAGGATTATTGCTCATATAAGGGGGTTTCCATTAAAAAAAGTCAAACCCCCAAGACGCCCTCACACCCATGACAGGAGGGTGTATCTTGATCCCCCAGGCCTGAGGGGACAGAAACTCACAGATGTGAAAAATCATCCCAACACTCTAAGCTTCTGACCTCTGACCTTCACACCTAAATGAGTCAAACATTCTGTCTTACTCCAGTGCAACCATCAGCACCAAAAGCAGCCCCCGTTGAAAGCATGGAAACAAAGCTTCTTTGTGGCAGTCCACCCAAACATGTCATTCACGAAGATATCATTGTTTCAAATCAAACACGCACATAGCAGAAACTTTGTTTCAGAAGGTTTGTTATTTCAACCTGTAAATTAAGCCCAAGTATGTCTTCAATTACTTTCCTTCATTGCTCTGAGCAACTCTTGTCTGTGGTACCTTTATTTATGCAATACTGTCTATACACTACAATAATCAACATGCTGCATATAATAAAAAAAAATCTAAAAGCATTAAAGGGAATTTTATTATGAAACAACAGCTGCTTAACCTGCGTTCTTTGTTTATACCCAAGCTGACGCCAATAAAGGGTACTTGCCATCTGGTTACAAAACCCCTAGACAAAATACAGACTATATTTGATCACTAATAATATCATTATCAATATCAAGTCCTCACTCCTGACTTGAAACTATCGAGAATTGAAATGTGGTTCCATGAGCTTAACAGAAACCTGGCAAAGAGCTGAGACTCCCAACTTCGCGGTTGTACTGCATGGACATCAATTTGTGTGAGCAGACAGAAGCTTGAGAGGGAATGCCGAAAAATAGGGAGTGGACCGGGAACAGAGGCAATGGTGAGGTTTCCGAACTCGCCACAAATCATTCAAACACACTCATTGCCATCTCTGGGGCTTTAAACTTTCACTCCTCCCCACCCTCACCACTTTCTTTTAGTTTGTGGCTTGCACATCTAGAGAAAGCAAGGCTCTGACCTGTTGTATACCAAAGTCAAAAGGCATAACAACTTTGGACCACATCTTGGCAGATTATCTAAACATACAAACCAGTCATCCGGGGTCTGCCTGCAACCACGTGAACCGTGAGAAACTGGACAATGGGGTGGATTCTTGGGTTGCCTTGAAGGAGACACACTGGGACATGTTGAGTCATGTAGTGGGGACTTTGAGGAACTCAACGACTTTCTTTTCTCAAGGATCACAAAGAACCAGAAGGACTTGCTAAACAGGAAGACGACATGATAGCGGAAGCAACTGAAGCAAGTCCAAACGGAGTCGAAGAGGAAGAGCAATTTCAAAAGAACAATATGAATTAAGTGGAAAGACAACAGGTCACAAACTGGCCCCTAACCTGATGCAGAAGAACATGGACATGGTTAATAAGATCAGTCTGTTCTTCAGCAGATTTGACTTTCAATCACTGGCTCAATCCTTCCCCCTTCTGTTTTCTAGGGGGTTTCTGCTCCCTCATTTACCATCCCCCTTCCTTCACAATTCTTGATCTCCCTGTGAGCCCCCATCGACCACTCTCCCAAACTTCCAATCACCCCAATCCACATCTCCAACTTGGAAGCTTAAGGTGGTGCAAGTGGACACCAGACATTTCAACCAACGGCATTTTCAAAGACCTGCAGCACTCAAACACATCTGTTCAGTCCCTGACATGACGCTAAGTACTTTTTCACGTCAAAGTCAGATTTTTTACAAATATGAGTGTTGACATGGATTTACGTGTATGCACATGTAAGGCCTTGTTTATACTGTCAGTTAACTGTGACCCAATTTTTTCACATATGTGACACAGATCGGATCTGTTCTATGACAGTGTAAACAGGAAAAAAAATGAATGTATTCAAATATTTCAAGATTTCTTTCAAGCCATTTATATGTGGAAATAAATCAGATATGTGCCAATGTGAATGTCATGTAAACAGGCATATTAGATTTTCATTGGGTTGCATTGCATTCTCAACATCATTAAAACTGTGACAATTTAGGCTGAAGGTACATACATCGTAGAGCTAGCGTTAAGCATATTTCGCATTTGGCTACTGTGTGGTGCAACGTGTAGGGCAACATGTAAACCGTTTTAGACCCTTCTCTGTTTTTGAGAACGAAATTGACTCCTAATTCAGAGTTCCTAGAACTAAATACGTTCCTAGTTAATGTGGTGCAAATGCGTTAAGAAGCAAATACCTCTGTCAATAGTTCTGTCAATATATCCATAGATGGGCATTTTGTCTTCCATTATAAACACTCTTCAGTTACCACACTAATAATGCCTGGTTTGAGGAAATCATGCCGCTAACCTTAAGTTGCACAGGACAGGCAATGCAAACATATCATGCATAAATGTCTGTCATACTTCTCTTGGATACACCTGTTTCAGAATTCCACAGCCCTGCTATCTTGTGGACCCAGCTGCCATCACTACAGGTGCCTCTTGGAGTAGCTTTTATTGTGACATGGCAACTATCCTCGTCATTCCTTACCATCACAAACAAACACGCTAGGGTAAACACAGACGTGCTCATTCAAATACCACCGTGTGACCACACCCCACTCTTGGACAGAACGGAAGGAAATATGTTCTAGTCTCAGGGGACCCTGCACTGCTTTTCTGGCTGATTAGGTGGGGGATAAAGACTGAATACTTGTGGACTGACATGGAGAAGTTCTAAATTGAGATTGTTTGTTTATTTATTAATCAACTTTCCAATGCAGCAAAGAATCTCAAAAGCAGAAATCGGAAATGAGAAGAACTGAAGGTCTTGTTAGAGGTCACCAATGTTTATTGGCTCAAGACTACTTCCTTGCAATACCTCAAAAAGGATCGACTCAACTTAGCTAAGTCTACTTCAGGTTTGCTAAGAGCTAAGAGCTAAAAGCTACGGCCCAGAGACCTTTGGGACCACCCACAAAAACCCCATTCAGGCACATAAGCCAGATGAAAAAAAATAAATACATTTAGAGAAGACCACTCCTTCTGAATACTACCCATCTGCCCTTTGCCACAAAATACTCAAAATGAGGCCTTGAGGCAAGACATATACTCACAAAACCCTCCCACAGACGTTCAGAACATAGATGGCTGAATGAATGAATGAATGACGCATTTATATAGCGCTTTACTGTGTATTGCCATACACCCAAAGCGCTTTACAATCAT
>JAUMHG010000079.1:12927694-12937740 GCA_032359395.1 Enteromius anoplus | reverse complement strand
GTACTGACCAGGCTCAACCCTGCTTAGCTTCAGTGGGCAACCAGGCTTGGGCTGCAGGGTGATATGGCTGTGGCTATGGCTATGTTATAGGCGGTTCCTGACATGCACAGGGTAAAGAAAAGGTCAAACCATTCTGTTGTACATTTTTCTAAGACCTGCTATTATGACTTAATAGAGTCTGATAGACTATTACAGTATTAAACAAACTCAAGAGTCTTACCAGAGATATAACACACCCATTTGCGTACAAAAACATATGTGAGGTTAGCTACATTTAACATTATATTGTGGTTAAGTGGGTTCAGTTAGCTAGCTATTGCTTTCCCACAAATGCATTGCCTACTCAAACAACCCAAACATCTCAGCCTGTTATACAAGCCACCTAAATAGCACTAAAATAAGACTGGAGGGTTAGCATCCATCTTTTATAACCACTGCTAGCGTCTGTGCAAACAACTAGTTCCCCTGCTCCAAATTTGTCTTCGTTTCCGTCTTCCCTTGAGGCCTGACAATGTGCTAATAGCCTAGCCAACCCAGATGCCCTCTGCTATTACTTCTTAGCTGTTGTTCTTAAATAAACCGCCGACATATGCATGGCTTGAAAAGCTCAGTTTTAGGTTGACTGCATGCTAAACGGTGACAGAGTCTCATGGGACAGCCTGCTTTGTTTCTTGCCATGTGCTAGTTGGTCTACTGCTTTCTTTGACACTGTAATTATCAGTCTGCTCTGGAGTGTGTTAATAGCAGAATGCTGTAGAATTGGGGGGATGTACAAACGCTGAAAGCTAATCTTAGACTTAAGGAAAATTTCAACCGATGAAAATGTGCAACGATACATTTAGGGTACAACAGCTTTTCACTTGGGCATTACCCAGTGGGGAAGTAATACAATTTTAACATACTAATATGCACCTTTCGAAAGGTAATTTTTGTAGCATTTTGACGATGCATTTTGTGATTTATGTTAGTAGCAGGTGTAAAGTCTTGGCTGACCACAAAAAATGGCCTGTATTCCAGTTTTCTCTTACCAATTGGTCATGTAGTCCTCTTTTAAGATTTTGGAAAGCAGGGAGTGTTAATTACCTCTTCTCTGTTATTTTAGGAGGCCGACTGTGCCAGACTTGTGATCCAACGGCATGGTTTCTCACACGCAAGGTGTATGGAACGCTGTTAGCACAAAGCAAGAGACTTCACACTTGCTCAGTTGCACTTGTAAGATAAACATATACAGACACATAGGGTTAGTATAGAGACATACACATATGCATCATTTATGAAAATCCTAGAACTTCAGCAGGAAATGCGGCAGTGAATCTTTTCTTGTGTCAATGCTAAATAACTGCTTTCCTACTCTTTTTCTCCCCCCCTTCCTTGTCTTTCCCAAGAAACCTCTGAAAATGATTTTCTCCATTTTCCCACGAGTTTAAGTATAACGTTATGAGCCCTTTGTGGTTACTCCATCAACTCTGCCTTGCAAGAACCTGGCTGAGGTCTAACAGGGCTTCCAAAGATAATTGAGAGAAGGGCTTGGACTTGCTTTCAGGATACGTGAGACGAGCCAAGCCTGTCCTCATTTTGAAGGGTGATAATCTTAGAGTACAACCAGGGAGTTTTCAAAAAGCCAACCTCAACTAGTCGTTCTGACCAAACTAGATGCCCTTACAGCATGTTTTGAAGTTACCAACCATTTGAATAAAGACATTAAAAGTACCCACTATTAATGAGGCATGGTCTTGATCTAGACCCCAGGAGAGAGCAGACCTTTATCTTGCATCTGTTACAACCTTGCAATCTGGCTTAATGGGAATTCAAGACGCAAATGTGGACACAAGTTGAGGCTTGGCAGCACAACTTCACTCCAGTAGACCAGGATCAAACATTCATTGACCTAGTTAGAAAACCTAACTATTAGTGTGTGCACCTTAGGTCATATCCCTCCGGTCCTCGCCACTTTGCCACAGTCCTTACTTGGCAGTGTCAATGATTTGGTGACGTAATGCCACATGGACTGTTGGGTAAATTTGAACAAATGGGCTCTTTTTGAATCATAAAATTTTGTTGGCCATATAGACATGAATGATAGTAACCTAAAGAAACACAAATCTTATGAAAACTCTTATTGGTTGCCATGAATTCAACAATGATTTGGAAGCCAGAAAAGCAAGCAGTGGTCCAGTCATCTTTCAACATCCAAATCAACCACATCTGAACCCACTTGAGTTTATTGACAAGTTATATATGAACTCAAAAGTGTCACAATGTTTTCCTGGGAAAGTAATCGGCACGTTCTATCTTGATTCTCATCTACAGGGGGCCACGGGGCCTTTGTGTGGCCTTGCTTGGCTGGTTATTTATGACGTGTTAGTGTAGCAGGTACTGGTAAACAGTTTCGAAACCTCTAAAGCCGTTCTTCTGAAGTTGTCCTGTAAAAAACACAGCTTTCCATGCAAATTAAAGAGCTCAATGATAGTGTGCACTTTACACCTGTTAAATATTGAGGTACTAAGACATAGAAACACAACCAGTGATTATCATCTCAGTTATCACTGCCTTTTGACTTCTGTCTGGAGGACTTCCATTAAACACGACGACTAATTGTCCCAACAAGCTCTCCTGATGTCCAAAGTGCTGTAAACTAAGCCAAAGAGAGTCATTACACTTGCATCATTTACTAAATAGCTCAGAATCCCTTTAATGAGTGCGGGTTAATCAAACTAGGGTCATAACACTGGCTCTGTCCCCATTCAAACCAGATCTGCAGATGTCCCCCATTACACTGCAGTAGGTCAGATACGATGCCTTTCTCCCGCACGTGCATGAGCACAGCTTGGTTTTATAACCATATACAAAAGTGTCCAGTCATAAGTCCGTCCCCAGCCAATTAGCAGAGCGACAAAGAGACACTGAGACTTCAATCCGAGAACAAAGGCCTTCACACTAGAAGACAAAGAGTGAATTAAGAGACTTGGGCTCAGTTTTCTCTAAAATTAAGCTTTTTTATTCCATTTTCAGAGTTCGACAAACACAAAGTAGAGCACATGTGACCCTACATCACAAAACCAGTCATAAGTAACACGGGTATATTTGTAGCAACAGCCAACAATACACAGAATGGGTCATAATGGGTCACAGTGTGCAAACACCTTAATAGTGGTAAAATCACAAGGGGCCTCATGGCTTATTGCTTTATGATATATTTCAGAACAGTTGCATCTGAGTTCTGTGTGCTTAAAAAAAATGGACCAGATGTTTGGATTTTACGTTTGTTATTTGAAACTCATGTAAGACACACACACACCACTTGAGATATGTGGCTGACCACTGACAACCATCAAGGGTCAAGACAATGGTGTCCTTTAAAACTGACCAGCTGTCTGCACTCCGTACTCTGAAGAAGCTTGCCATAAATCCTGTAAATGGCAACTTTTAGTGTCTGAGCTATGTCCAACCTGCTTGTCCGAAATCAGGGTCGACCAGGGTCTCTAAACAATAATAAAGCTAAATCTGTCCTCATTCACGGGCAGCTCCTCCAGACCACCAAGAAAGAACGATCTGGAACACTCAGTTTGTTCTCCACTACAGCAAAGACACAGCGTGCCTCAACGTCTCTCATGCAAATCAGATGAAATCACAATGAACATCACAGAAAGGGAACGCTGCTTGTGCAAACAACTCTTACTTCAACCGAAACTTTACTTTCAGTTAAACAGAAATGTTTACTGGATCATTTCTAATGAAGTATTTTGTATCAATGTTTTCTGTTGGCATTGAGCACTTCTAATACTAAGGCAGATAATAAACCAGTTGTTTCATGCATACTTATGCCCATAGGGTAAATACTTGGGTGAGAGATTTTTATAGTAGATAACTGCCAGAGACATTTCTGTTATTGTATATAACTGAAATGATGTCATAGATTAACCCTGCCTGGGCATGTTTTACCAAAAAATGACTATGAAAATAAAGATTTTGTCCCCCCGAGTTTCTGTAGTTTTGGTGGTGCAGACCTAAATCAATCCATGATTTGAAGAAACTGATGTGAGAAAGCGGAGGGCTGTTTGGTTTACCAGACTGGGGGCACTAAAGAGATAAGAAAGCACCTTGGACATTACGTAAAGAAAACCTCTCAGCAGCAATAAAGCTTTTATAGCTTGTATATTGATCTTCTGTCTTCATTAAACTTTCATTCAACTACATTTGTTTTTAAAACTGAAAAGCAAACTTAGGAGCTTTTATCGTCATAAACAGACGTCTTACTTCAATTACTGATTTTATTGGCTACTGTAAGATCACAAAACTAATATAGCTTAGAAACTTTAAAAATACAGTATGTTATGCAGGTTTATTGACATTTATACAATTTTAAATTGAACTTGAGTGTCCAAATGATTTTGGGGGTCGATATTTGCTTAATTGTCATCTCGAAACAACAGAAATTTGAAAGACCCAACAAAATGTTCAATAAGAGTACAATAACATTTACACACACAGGAAGAATCTTGTTAAAATGGATTTTGTAGACATTTTAAACTATTTTAAGACCTAAATCAGCACTTTACAGACTAAATATGGCAGCTGCAGAATTTAACCCCGACGCAGAAGCCATTACTGTGCATATCTCTACAAGACGGCCTGTTTCCATTTACTGCAACGGCTCCCATTCAGTGCAATTAAATATTACAGGAATGTTCGCAAATGGCTGCTTATCGACAGCGATAAATCATCCCTGCTGCATTTGAAGACAAGAACAGGGACAGACAGAGTTTCATTGGATTATGATAAATGTGAAATGATCAGTCAATGAGAGAGAGAGAGAGAGAGAGAAACAAACCACAGGGGTAAAAGAAGGAATCGGTTTGGTTTGAATAGAACATTAAAATAAGGGCTATTTCATTCATAATTATCATGACAGATGTCGTCGGTTTAAGCCAAAATGATAAATCGCAATATGCAACCGTTGATGGAAGCATATGGGCCTAGTTTTGATAATATCTACACGGCATATGGTGCATTTAATACTCAAATATTTAATTAGTTCAATATGTAATTACAATTGTAAGATATGCAATACTGCCAGAATCAAAAAAAATACTGGCTAAGCTTTGAAATACAAAGCTTTAGAACAAAGAAAAAAGATCTCTGAAGGCTAGTCACCAATAGCTATTTTAGTCGCTGTCTTCTGACAGGTGAATGTGCAAGGGACACGTGAAAACTGAAATGCGGGTGAAATTCCAACACTCATCCACAATCACTCCATTTTATTCTTCTTAAACCTTTCACTGGAAAATGCAAGACTGCATTTTCTCCTCATGATAATTCCCCCAACATTTAACTCCTGCACGTGTCATTGTTGGCCATATTCCCACATTTCCCCTAATTTCCTGTCTGGGGTCAGTGTTTTCATGGCGACAGGCAGAGGATTGACCTATGAGAACGTTTGTATAGAGGCATGAGAGCCAAAACATAAAGCCATGTGCTGACCGGCTTCAATCCGCTGGCTATTCACCCGCCTTTTCTCCCTCTTTCCAAAAAGCCTCCAGTATTTTCACAGGATTATGTCCTGAACTAAATCTTGTGACTCCAAACAACCTCCGACTGCAACACTATTGATGCTGTAGTATTTGTACTATATCAAGTAAAAGCCACAATTCCTCAAAGGATTGCTGTGTTAACAATTGGCTTATTATTCAAACTGTTTTAGCAACTTCATAAAGATAATGAATAGCACATGTGTATTGGCACTTTATTCAAACATGGTTTGATTAGGCAAACAGGACATTCAAATGCTTCCAAAAAGCTAGTGAGCTGCCAAACTAGGGATCAAAAGTACAGTCTAGGATTGGGCGATTGGGTGATATCGTCGTCGCTGTAGCCGGCGGGGGGTGGGGTTTAGTTGTAACTAAAACACCAAGCCCCGCCCCACAATGGACAAAACAGTGTTCGCGCGGGCAGGTGAGAGAGGATTGAGCGCGCATGAGTGCTTGACTTGCGCGTGGATGACACATCAAGCGCACGCGAGGGTTTGAGCTCGCGGCCCCCGTTTCTTCGCATGTACATCTGTTTTCCTCTCGCGGAAATCATTTACCGCGCTCGCTTATTAATGGCATAGTTTTGCCGCCATAGATTAAGTGTGTTTTTCGCGAGCTGGTTGCTGCTGCTGCGGCGGGGTGGAGCATCGGCGATGGACGATGGCATCGTCTATCGACCCAACCCTAGTACAGTCCTGACATAAAAATCTGTACAAGTAAAAGTAGGGGGTCGCAATAGGCAATTGACGGCAATCCCAGAATGCATCATGACAACCCTAGTGAAGCAAAAAACATCGCATAATAGCAGTGTTCAAAATTGCATACTCTGCATATGTACATCTTTTGAATAAGTCATTATTTACGAGAGGATGTACTATTTAGTTTAAAAGTAATCCAGTTTTTTATATATAATATATCGCATTGTCAACACTTGTTCACTATTAATCTCAACTTTTCCCTCAATAAAATTCCTAATTTGCTACTTAGTAGTTAGTTAGGTAGTTGTTAAATGTAGGTTTTGGGTATGTAGAATAAGGTCATGTAGAATAGAGCAATAATGTGATTATTTTGCTGCTAAGGAATGACTCATACTAGTTATGAGACCCTAAAATAAAGTGTTACCTTTCACAGCTTCTGCTTACGTAGGGTGTTTCTTTTCAGTCACTTACTGTATGTACTGTTAGTTTTAGCTAATGGTAGTGACTACATAATGAAGTTATCTTGTTTTAAGGAGCTCTCTTGAAACGTAGCCCTTGAAATGTTTTTAAGCCATCATAAAACTTGTGTTCTTTTTTTAGGCGCTAGCTCAGAGACGTCTGAGGTCCTTGTACAGCTGGGCCTTTGGTTTTGGCTGGAAGCGTGTATAAACAGTGCCACTGACCATGCAAGATGGTGTTTTCCCTGTTACTGCCATCCTGAATCCACAAAGCGTAAAAATAACCTCCACAAGACACAAGCTCACTGACTACTTATGCAAAAACTAAACTGTATTTTGGAGCTGGGATGTTTCCATCGGGGTAGCCAGTGTTCGAAAGCTGTGCCAGAAATTCCAGTACTGTCCCGCAAATGACAAGGGACAAAGTTCACGTCCTGCTCTGGGTCGGGTTCACAGATGTTCTCAATGGCGAGTTTGAGAAAGCACTTGTTCGGAAGCAAAGTGTGAAGATGTTTTCTCCATGAATCACTGAATGTGACGTGTACATCAATAGCAACTATGCGTTTAGCGCTTTGTGTTCATTGGATTTTAAATGGCATGTTGGTACAGTGGGCGCCTTGTTAAAAGCATGTGCGCTCACAGAATCGAGTCCAGGAAAGAAGGACTAAAGTAAATAGAAAAGAGGCAGAGTGTGTGTGTTGGAGAAAGTGGGAGTGACTTGAGTTGGCAAAGAGAAGCAAGCCTTAAAGACTTCCAGATGTGGGGCTGGTTGGCAGATGATAGAGAAGAGCTTTTGTAGCAAACGGGCTATGAATTACTTTGAAAACTTTGTGAGTAAAGGTACTCCTAGCATCAGTTCCAACAAGAATTAACCCGGTTTAGTCATTTACTTTATTATATATAACTGGTTATTAAACGATTGAAATTGTCAGAAACTAGTTTGACTCAGAAAGAGTCGACAGGTAGCTGCAGGCTTGGGGATGAACAACAATTTCAGCAGAAAAAGAAATTTGTTTCGGAGGAAGGGCAAGTTATTACATTTCGACACAATGATAAATACTGCCAATATTCTGCTTTACTCAAGGGGGGGGGGGTAGGACAAGTAAAATACTTCTGGATGCCATTTTGTGTATAATTGAAAGTCAAGAAACCATGCAAACTTACAAGACGAGTGTTTTGATCAAAGTCATTCTCAGGCAGCCAATAAAAGCAGGTCGTGAATTCTTTGCGTAATCGAGCACGTTCTAAAAAGGCCACTGAGTCACGGCTGAAATCATCAATGAGCCACATTTAAGGCATTTTAGATGCAATCTCCTGCACTTGACAAAGGAAAACGCAGTGGATCAGATGCCCATTCATCAACAGTAATGGCACGCGAGGGTTTTGTGAAGTGCACGCGCAGCACTTTGTTAACACGGCCATCCTGAAAGCACATTGATCCACTGGGTCGTCTTTATGGACCGACCTAATTTGATGCCCACATGGGCAACCCAGAGAAAGCTAGCTGTGTAAGGATTATGCAGAGCTGAGATTCTGACTCACCGTGCCAAAAAGAGCTTTTTGCTTGCGTAGCACCCACACTCCTCTGATCTCCTAATAAAGTCTTTCCACTGCTCCAGTATTGTCATGAAAGTAACTGGATTTGGAGCAATATTTAATGCATGCATTCATCCTGCACCCTAGCCGAAGTCAGTTAGTCCAACAATGTACTAAAAATGAAAACATTCTTCCTTTGTGTGTTTTTTTCTTGCAAATTAGCAGTTTATTAAAACTAAAAACGCTGTCCTTTCATGTCAGTCCAGTAGGTGGCGATGTACACGAAACGATCCTGTGCGCAAAACTATAAACTAAACATATAATACGTGTGTGCATGACTTCACCATGTTCACAAATTCATTTTTTTCGTCAACACAGTCTCACGACCAATTCGTACGAGGTGCCGATTCGTACAAATTCGTACGACCTCACTCGTACAATTTTGCATGATTTGCATGAACGGAGAAGAAGACTTTGAGTATGCGCATAACCTTGCGCGCTGTATACGAACCAAGAAGAAGACGAAGTTGGCGAGTGACGCAGCCGACACGTGATTTGATGACATCATCGTTTCACAAAATATATGGATTAGCTGTACACACGAAACCGCAAGGGTGTCGTTTTCAGATTTATCCACTTTGGGACCCGGTTTAAAAAAAAAATAGCGGTTTCAGTCTCCTAAAACGCCGGATCCGTGTGGACGAAACACCTATACGATAAAAAATGTATACGTATACAGCGAAACGCGTCTCCGTGTGGACAGGCGCTAAGAGCTTTTTTATTTCAGCTTGATAACTCAAAGTAACACAGTCTCATTTTTTTTCAGTTTACATTTTAGTATTAAAATAAGCAAAACTAAATTAACTAAACTGTAAAACAATACAGACTACGTGTATATTTTAGTTCAAGTTTTAGTACAAATGTGAATAACACCTCAAATTGGGAGGTTTGTTGAAGAAACATACTTTTCCAAGCAATCTAAGCAAAATATTTTCACTTAATGAGTCAAGTGAAAAATGAAGTACATTATGTTATATTTAAACGGTAATGTCAAGCACCAACATGAGACAGCAATCTAAACATTTGTCCTGAACAGAAATGATGAGCTTTACTCAGGATGAAAGCAGGACAGTGACACATCAGAACCAGGTGTTGTCCTTTCACAGATATAGTTTGTTTTCTTTCCCTGTTGGTCGGTTACGATAAGTTTGCTCAAAGAGGAAATTAAGCGCTTGTGAATGTTTCTGAAAACCTCATGCTAGATGCTGGTAAACCACAGACAAATCATAATGAAAATGCAAGCTAGATGATGCAGAACTTGGCAGTGAGGGGTAATTCTCTCAGCTGAAGAGGAAGTGTGTAATGTGTGTCAATGACGCGATTGACATGCGATTTCTGGAAGCTGGTTTTCATCTTTCAGATCAAAAGCCAAGCAAAATAATAAGGAAAGCTAACAGCATTTGTGTGGGTCTATACCAACAGAGCACAGTTTCGGTATTTCAGTTCAGATAATTCACACCGATTTGTAATTTTGTACGCACAAGTCATAAGACAGTAACCACAGGTGTACTTTGTCACATAATATGATGATTACTAACGTTTCACATCCACAATACTCACTTTGAACGGTTTATGTATATATGTTGAACAAGCTTAAACCCAGCAAACACATTATTATGAGATATTTTGATGAAACGTTATAACTTTCTTTAAAATAATGTACATATTTTACTCATATTTATACTATATTTATATATCATATTTATATATTTATACACTTAAGTGTCCAAAAGTGTTTATTTGGTTGTGTTTTATATATATATATA
>JAUMHG010000079.1:12911541-12922885 GCA_032359395.1 Enteromius anoplus | reverse complement strand
TCTGTAGGTGACTGCTGGCACACATCTGCAGGGTAATGTTGAAGAAACAAATGTACGCCTTAGGCTAATGGTTTAATAACTGAATGAGTGATTCTTAGAGTATATCTAAAGAAGAATGGCTTCTACCATTTCAATACAAGTTGGGATCTAAAAATGTGTCCCAGATCAACTTACATTTTGAAATATAATATATACAGTTTTTAATAGAGCATAAAGGAAACAGATTTAGCGTTTTAAATATAAGTTATCTCTTTGTCTTCTGCTTCCACAACTCGATCTCCAGTGTTGCATCTGAGAAGCCTTAATGCAGACCAGGGACGTGGAGCATGAAGTTCACTATGACGTTATGTCATTGACCGACGTCATGGGGTCTCGCCTGGGAGACCAATCCGCTCTGATCTTTGAAAACAAGCCAATCGGGATTGGCCGGTGAGAGCACGCTAGCCACTCCCAGAGCATATGGGTATTTAAGATGGCGGATCTGAGGGTTACATTTCAGAACCACCTGCCGGGTAAATCCCAACTGGCTCTGGATTCCTCAAAGCGCCGATGCAGGATCGTCCCACAGTGATCCCAGCGTCTCATTCGGTGCCCCTCAAGAGGATCAGATGTCTAACTTTGCATCAGACGAGGGGCTATCAACAGTTTCTGCCGAAAAATAAGCTGAGCAACTGGCAAAACACCGGCACCTGGCGGAATCGACCGCCTCTCCCATCCAAGGCCTGTAAGCTGTCGTCAGCCTTGGCTAGCAAAGCTTACAGTACCGTGGGCCAGGCTGCTTCCGTCCTGCAAGCTATGGCTATCCTGCAAGTACAGCAAGCCAAAGCACTGAAAGAACTGCACAAGGGTAGTTTTGACTGTAGGTTGATGCAGGAACTGCGCTCAGCCACTGACTTCACCCTCCGTGCGATGAAGGTGACAGCGTGGCCCCTCGGTCAGGTGATGTCCACTATGGTGGTCCAGGAGTGCCATCTCTGGCTGAACCTGGCTCAGATGAGTAACGCTGACAAAGTTCGGTGACACTGTTGAAAACTTCGCTCAGCAGTTCTCAGCGGTACGAAAGCAGCGCCCCCGTCTGCCCGTTTCCGAGGATGTCCCCTAGCAGTGGCTTCGACACCTGCTACACCCCTCGGCAGGGGCGTAGAGCCAGAGGGACGCAGATTGTCCCAGACCAACTGGCCGGCGCTAAGTCTTCTCGGAAGACAGCGAAGCGGCCCTAGGACAGGCTGCTCAGAGATGAGGGAACTTGCTCAATGGGGGACAACAACACCTGCGCCCCCTGCCTTGGGGGAGGGCTGAGGCCATCATGTACAACTGTCACCGTCGACCCACGGGTTGGCGGTACCCACCCATTCAATAAAAGAGCAAATTTGCTGGTTGATCAGGACGATCATACTCAACTATGTGATTCAGTTCGCCAGGCACCCACCCAGTTTCACAGGCATTCTTTTCACCTCAGTGCATTCAGAGATGGATGCCTCTGTCCTGCGTGCTGAGATTGCGGTTCTTTTAGTGAATGACGTGAACAATCCTGTCCCTCCAGCCGAGATGAAGGCGGGGTTTTACAGCCCCTATTTAATTGTACCTAAGAAGAGCAGCGGGTTATGGCAGAACCCGGATCTGCGAGTTTTGATGTAACGTCTCCATTCCCTCCTTTAGGTGAACGAGGGTTACATACGTAACCAAGACGTTTCTCCTAACGTTTCTCAAGACGTTGCTCCTCAGACATAGGAGAAGTGTCTATAAACACTGTGTTCAGTAAACATATAAGAGCCTGGAAGTTGGTTATATGCTGAGTGAAAGTCTATCTGCTGAGTTTTTTATTAATGGAGGGTTTATTTGTATGGAAGATCATCAGGTGCCAACTTGTTGAATAAAGTCATTATTTTTGTTTTATTTCAGTAAAAATAGCTTTATAATGTTAAATCAGCGTAAGTAAAATTATCATGGCTGCATCAGTGAATAGGTTTTTAAAATATTTTTTCAAATAGATTTTTAAATAACTTTTGCATTTGTTAACACTATCAGGTAGGTTTAGGATTGGGTTTGGTATAGGGAATATTTCCAACATGATAGAGCTTTAATCTTTAGCGACACTCACTGGATATTTGAATTCTGAACGACCACAAAACATACCACGTAACCTCTACCAATCTAATACAAACATCCCACAGTCACGTATTAAACGTGTTTTTTAGCGTCACTTCACTAAGGACATTTCACCTTGAAACTGCAGCAAAACGCAGTATAATTATGGGGTTGAATAAATGCATGTACAGTGGAGGCACGTATTTCCAATGAGCCTGGGTTGGTTTTGTTGTACATGAATACTTTAGTTTCTGATTGCCTCTTAATGTTTCTTGGAAAAGCAAATGGTTCTGTGTGATTCTACTGAGATAGTGCTGTTGTGGATTTTGCTGGATGATTAAAATGTAAATATATCCATGTTTTTGGCACTAGTGTGAGCCACTGACATAAAAATATAATCATTGTATAGATCATGTGAATGAGCTTTTGCAATAATAGTCATTTTTTTATTATTTTAAGGGAGATTCACAATATTAAGATTGTCTGCACTGCTAAGAACTTGACCCATAATCTCACACTCTGAATTATTAAGGACTATTTTTGGGTTCATGAGTCAGAGTTTGACTGTTCTCATTGCCTCATGTTCAGTCTTGTGTAATACAGTCGTGATTTAAAGTGTACTTAAAAGAAGAATGTGCAGTCAAAGTTATACTGTATGGACAGTGGATTTGCTGTGACTTGTGAAGTGCAGCTTTCACTATGTTTCCATCACCTTGCTTTTATGCGCATTTTGATGATTCTGCATCAGAAAGGAGCGATGGAAACACTTAATTTCAGCTACAATTGCCTTAATTCGCAAAAAACAAAACAAAACATTTTTTACTTTAATTTGAGGTGGTTTTTGAAAAAGGTTAATGCGAATAATGGATGGAAAAGACGGAAATGCGTTTAGCGAATAAATTCCTCCACGCACATCAGAATAAGTCATGTGACTTTGGAAGGAAATAGTGCAAGTTCGCAAATGTTTTTTACGATATTCCAATTTTGGGCATAAGTTAAATTCCACCTTTGGGTGGAAACTCAGTTATTGACTAGTCTTGAACATGGTCTGGATAATACATTTCAGATGTGATGCTTTACAAGGACCTCTGTAACTCTAGTGGCTGATAGCAGCATTGCAATTTTTTTTTTCAAATATTTGTTAAAATTTGGAAGCAGCAGAATTTTAGTTTTAGTCACAGAATATGTATAGTTTATTTATGACCTCATTGTGTTGCTCAATGTACAATCTCAAAGTGACGCTAAGCCTGTTGCGCTAAAAAATAAATAACAAAAATAAAGTGTAATAAAACAAAAATACTCAAGGTGCTTTAACTTTAAACTTTATTTTTCAGAAAAACAAACCCAAAAATGTTGAAATAAAATGCAAACATTCTGAAAAACTTCTACACAACAATTTCACAGAAATTACCTTGTAATGCAGATCCCTGTACTAGGTGTAATGTATTATTATCCTGTCTATGTTTGTTTTAAATAGGCAGCCAGAAAAGTACATTGAACCAGAAGGGATAGAAGAAAGAAACATCTCAATTTAGGCTACTCTTTAAAAAGGTGAAGTTTTACGCATAAGCTAGACTTTATATCTCTCGGTATTTCTGATATGAAATAAAAACACGTCAAAATTTTATGCCAGCTTGTAAACATGGTCGTTTGTACATTACAGATGCTTGTAAGTTACAATGATACATCATTTCATACACTCAAGCTGCCCATGTCAGTGTAAAACATTGTGTTCATCAAAAACATGTAGTCAAACAAAATGCTGTCAAATATAATTTCAACTCTAGTTTAAAAAAATTTGCATTTACAGTAACGCACCTTCAATAGAAGTATGTGGAGCAAGCTATTATGCAATAGCTGAAACTACAGCTGTATTTTGTTTTTAAACCATTTTTGCATAAAAATAGCTGTCTAAACAACTTTATTTATGGGACTTCATTTTAAGGCGGATGAATTCGGCCAAAGGTAGATTTTATGTAAACAGTAGTTAAACATTCGTTTCCGGTATATTTTGCTATACTTACCATCTTTATGTGGTTCTTACAGTTGGAGTAGTTTATTCTACCAAATATTTCTCATGTAAACGTCTCGAATGTAAAATTTTTCGCCCCATATACTTCTGTTTTATGTATTTTACGGTAAATGCATTTTTTTTTTATCTGTACATACTGGCAAAAGAGACAAACCTATTTTCTGCTTTCGAGAAAGAACAGAACCTGGAGCATTTCTTTAAAAATGGAACAAACAATAGCGAAAACTTTGGACAGGTCCAAAATTCGGTTAAAAAACATTTATTTTCTTTCTTAACATGTATTCATTCATCTCCATAAAACGACTCTATTTAGGGACTTACACAACATCAGGACTCCTTCCTAACCCTGTATGGACTGCCATGGTAAATAACATTAAATAAAGGCACACAGCTTCTGGAGAACATCTTTATCCGACGGTTAAACTCTGTAGAAATGGATACTGCATCAATGAGATGGCGTTTAGTCTAAAAATCAGACTAAAACAGCAGTCTGAAGGGGTTTTCTGCATTTGTGAAGCTAGTAAGTAAAGACTAAACCTCTTCTGAAATCAACTGGAAATGAGAAGAGGAAGCAGCTCAGACATACAGACAAATACAAAGACCAATCATTTGAATTTCAGGTCCAGTCATGTCCAGAAGTTCAACAGGACTTTAGAAAGGAGTCGCCACATATCAGATCATTTCTGCAGTTCAAGTGTAAGAAGGCGTCACGTCTGAACAGGAAGTGACATTTACAGCTATATAAAAGCAGACGTCTAAGTACCAGCGCGCATCTAAACCTTTAGACAATCGTTCAGCAGGTAATATCTTAAGTGCAAACCATATTTATGCGACCCAAAGTGCCTGAGCTGCTAGCTTGGAGTAAAATTGAAGCAATTTCCTTTAAATCTGCAGCAATCACTCAAGTTTCACTTCTGACCTAACAGACGGAGATACAAACAAATACACACTCTGTGAAAGAGTCTCTGTCTCTTTCGAGCGTTGAGTTTGGACAGCAGCTTGGCAGTGTCACAGGTCCTGCTGTATGAGACAGGCCTCATGAAAGGGTCCCAGACACATAACGGTTTGGTCCTTTACGGTCCCGTTCTGGTGCAGAGTTAGTCTGAAGTCTCTCATCCAGGTACAGTTTTATCCTTTAGGAGTTTTACTGGACTGTGAGTTCCACATGCCTCTTTTAGAGTGATAGTAGTGAAAGAAGTTTCTCAGTCTTAAACGCTCAACCTCCAGACCGTTTTGCAAAACTCTGAAAAAAAAGAGGGAGATTAATTTAATAATTAATTATATTTTTTAAATTCTATTATTTTAATATCCAATTTCAATCAGAATGTAATTGATAATACCAATGTTTTCAAATAAATTGAATTATTATTATTCAATATAATAATTTTATATAAATAATAATTTTTACTTCATTAATACTAACAACATTCATTATAATAATAACAACAATAAAAATAATAATAATAATATTAATAAGTATTATTATTATTGTTGTTATTATTATAATGAATGTTGTTAATATTAATGAAGTGTAACCTATTAATATTATTATTATCAGGAAAGCTAATATCAATGTCAAAATCAGTTAATGTAATTTTAGCATTCTATATAGTTAATAATAAGATATTCTAATATTTTTTTGTCATGTTTTTTACATTTATTTAAAATTTAATAAAATAAATTAAAAAAAAAATATTAATAAAAATAACATTACTTTTGAAATGTCAGAATAGTTCACTTTAATATATTTCTGATAATAATATGAATTAAATTATTTATTTTATATATGAGAATAATATATAATGATAATAATAATGTCACTGTCAAAATCTCATAATTCAGTATCATAATTTTAACAGTATTAATACAATTATATTGTATATTATCATCAATAATAATAATATTGTCACAGTCCAAATATTTCAATTTAATAACCTAACTGTATTAGTAATATTCATTATAAATATGTATTTAATATGATTGATGATGATTACAATAATAATAACATCGCTGTGAAAATCTCTTTCATAACTGTACTAATAATATGAATATGAATATGAACTTTACTGAACATATAACAACAAACAATATTAATTATTATTAACAAAATTATATTCCAATATTAGTATATAATTAAATATATATAATAAATATAATTATGATAATAATAATACTAATAAATAGTCTCATAAATAACTAAAACAACAACAACATCTGTTAATTTCTGTTAATAATATCTGTTGTTTTGTTGTTGTTGTTAACAAATATTATAATTAATTCAATATCATAATTTTAATAGTAATATTAATAATGACATTATATTTAACATAATTATTATTAGTATTGGTATTAATAATACAACAAAAACAACAAAACATCAGTGTTAAAGTCTCTAAATTATCATAAATAACTAATAAATAATAATAAAATAATGTCTTAAATTGCATAGTAAAAATAAATAAATACTAAAAAGTAAGCTTGTTTCCTGTAGAGTGCTTCTACCTGTCCAGTAGTTCCCAGTCTTCTCCTCCCCAGCGGTCCTTAAACTCCTCCGTGTTCATCCCACCGATCTTATCAAAGTCTGACTTATAGATGCCAAACAGGCCGAAGCCGTTCACCTCCCAGTAACCTGCAGACATAGAGGTGTGATGAAGTGCAGTGCGAGTACTTGTGTGTTTGTGTGTGTGAGCTGTGTCATACCGTCAGGCTCCTGCGGGGAGCTGCCGCAGCCCAGTCTCATGACGATCGGAGCGAAGGCCAGTTTTCCCTCCACACAGTGTTTCCTGATGTTCTCCAGGATGTTCAGAGGGAAGTGAATGTGTAGGTCACACAGAAAAACGATACTGTGACTGTCCTACAAACACACATCAGTCCACACTGAACTGATTAAACACATCCTGCTCATCATCTCTGTTTTCTAAGTTAAATTACAGCAGCAGCTGTGAATCAGCAGCCACATTTACAGTGATTAACACCAAACCGTTGTCTCTGCAAACACTGAATCACTGATTATCACACTCACAGGTTTAATCACTGTCTGGGAAACTGTGACATAATGCTGCGTCATGCTGGAATTGCCACAAGTCTAATTAAACAAGTCTAATCTAACAACTAATTAAAAACAAACAAAAAACAAAACAATTCTGTGATTTTTAAACTCATTTTTGTCAATTGTCTTTGGAAGCACATTTCCGGTTCTGATTAATTATGGATAATAATTAATTAATATAATGATGGAATAATTAATTAATAATGGAATTGTGCAAATCATGCAATTCAAATTTGATTACGTATTTCCAAATTTATAATTAATATCGCCCAATTCTGCTTTTTTATGCAATTGCAACCCTGTATCTCGCAACTCTGACTTTATAGCACGTAATTGCGAGTTTATGCCATGCAATTCTGCTTTTTTTACGCAATTGCAAATTTATATCTCGCAATTCTGACTTTATATTTACGCTTTTTTACGCAATTGTGACTTTACATCTTCCAATTCTGACTTTATAGCACGTAATTGCGAGTTTATGTCACGCAATTCTGCTTTTTTTATGTAATTGAGATTTTTTATCTCACAATTCAGACTTTATAGCTTGCCATTTTCTGACTTTATAGATCGTAATTGAGAGTTTATGTCATGCAAATCTGCTTTTTCTACGCGATTGCAACTTTATATCTTGCAATTCTGACTTAATAGCTTGTACTTGCGCATTTATTTCATGCAATTCAGCTTTTTTTACGTAATTGCGATTTTATATCTTGCAATTCTGACTTTATAGCTCGTAATTGCTGGTTTATATCTCAAAATTCTGACTTTATAGCACGTAATTGCGAGTTTATGTCACGCAATTCTACTTTTTTTGCGCAATTGCAACTTTATATCTCACAATTCAGACTTTATAGCTCGTAATTGCTAGTTTATATCTCACAATTCAGACTTTATAGCTTGTAATTGCTAGTTTATATCTCACAATTCAGACTTTATAGCTTGTAATTGTAAGTTTGTCACGCCATTCTGTTTTTTTGCACACAATTGCTACTTTATATCTCGCAATTCTGACTTTATAGCTTGCAATTCTGACTTTATAAATCGTAATTGAGAGTTTATGTCATGCAAATCTGCTTTTTCTACGCAATTGCAACTTTATATCTTGCAATTCTGACTTAATAGCTTGTACTTGCGAGTTTATTTCATGCAATTCAGCTTTTTTTACGTAATTGCGATTTTATATCTTGCAATTCTGACTTTATAGCTCGTAATTGCTAGTTTATATCTCACAATTCTTACTTTATAGCTCGTAATTGCTAGTTTATATCTGACAATTCAGACTTTATAGATCGTAATTGCTAGTTTATATCTCACAATTCAGACTTTATAGCTTGTAATTGTAAGTTTATTTCACGCCATTCTGGTTTTTTGTACGCAATTGCTACTTTATATCTCGCAATTCTGACTTTATAGCTTTCAATTCTGACTTTATAGATCGTAATTGAGAGTTTATGTCATGCAAATCTGCTTTTTCTACGCAATTGCAACTTTATATCCTGCAATTCTGACTTTATAGCTTGTACTTGCGAGTTTATTTCATGCAATTCCGCTTTTTATGCGCAATTGTGACTTTATATCTTCCAATTCTGACTTATATACTGTAGCTCATTAATTGCGAGTTTATGTCACGCAATTCTGCTTTTTTTTACCTAATTCCCACTTTATATCTTGCATTTATGACTTTATAGCTTGCAATTCTGACTTTATAATTTTTAATTGCGAGTTTTGTGATCAATTCTGATGATTTATTGTTATTAAATTAAAAATCGCGAGTTTATTTCTCACAATTCTGACTTTATAGCTTGTAATTGCGAGTCATTTCATGCAATTCTGTTTTTTTACGCAATTGTGACTTCATATCTCGCAATTCTAAAGTTATAGCTTGTAATTGCGAGTTTATGTCAAATAAATCTGCTTTTTTTATGCAGTTGCGACTTTATATCTAGCAATTCTGACTTTATAGCTTGTAATTGCAAGTTTATTTTTCATGTAATTGCATGGTCTGGGAACTAAAGCTACATTTGTTTATACTGTGTTTTCTAAACACTTGATAACATTGATAATGTGTTTATAAAAAGAAAAAAATATTTCACACTTTATCCAAAACGTTTTACATCAGTATATGATTTCTGGGAATCGAACCTGTGACCTTGGCATTCCTAGATCCACCAGCAACAGGATCAATTTGAGTGTCATTATGCACTTTACCACAGATATGAAACATTACTGAGAATGTCTAAACATCTTGAAATGATAATAAATCTGATTTGAAATCTGACCATCTTAAAGCTGTGAGTGTATGATTACCTCAATAGTGTCCACACCGATCTGTAACCCGGCAGAACGCTCAAAGTTTCCTTCCCTCCTCAGATACTCATATCTGTGTACAAAAGAGTCCAAAAAAATAACAATACAGTAGTAATATGCCTCTGTTTATATGCTAAATACACAAATATCTATATATAATAAGATATATTAAACATTAAAAAAATATTAAATTAATGTAGTATGATATAATCTTGATTAAGTCATTTAAATTTCTAAACACACACACACACACACATAACTTTAACAGAATATGTAATATACAAAATATACTGTATGAATACAAATTTTACATATTAAAATATATATGTACGTTTGGAAAGTAGATGTATAATGTTTCCATTAGACCTTTTTATATTGATAAACACTCACATATAATATTACTAATTACTTATTTATTTTATTAAATTAATCTAATGTAAATTAATGTACAATGTAATAGATTAATATGAACTAACATATTAGAAAAGAATAATAATATACAAATGTATATTAATTTAACAGTTAAATGTTTATGCTGAATATGTATATTTATTGTAAGTATATCTATATTAGTGCATGTATATATTACAGGTATTTGTAAATAGGAAATGTGTTATGTTGTATATATTATAATATATTTATTTATAATATAAATGATATGAATATAAATATAGGCATGAAAAATACAACTAAATATTTAAAAAAAAAATATATATATATATATATATATTTATTTATCAGCTCAGTTCCGGACGGCCCCGGAGCAATTTGATCCCTGTATATATATATGCATACATATGTAAATACATACATAGATGAATATACACAGACACATCTATATGTTTAGCATGTCAGAGAGCAAGTTATCAGCTACCTGCATTTGTAAGTTTCTATATAATGAATACAATAACGAAGTGTGTTGATGTACCGTGGAACAGAGCTTTCTCTGAGAGCCTGCTCCACGTCCATGTCTTCACTCTGGAAGTCCACGATGATGATGTTGAAATTGTTGTCCTTGGTCTCATGATGTAGGAACTCCATGTCTGAAATGAACTGCTGAACCCAACGCGCCTGATTCTTCACTGCAGGAAACGAATTAACAAATACATCATAATCATACTACATAATATTCCTAAATCAGCTACATCATAACAGGGATTTGCTTTTTTATTTGCATAGGAGAAAAAAAAACAAATTTTTGGGCATAACTTGCAAAACACTTGCAACTTGAACTTGTATTTATATGATATAGTCTTGATTTTTATTCTTCAGGCTAAGTCATCAAAATATATGATTCTACTGTTCTATATAGAATCTGGATAGCCAGTAATAACATGTTCAGCAAAATGTACATTTTTCAATTAACTCTTCCATTAATGGAGTTCTTTTAAACCAACTTTTTTTCTATGAGTGTGTGTTATGTAAACTGGTTGCCTGTAGTTTGAGTTTCTGCTAAACAAATCCAAACTGCAACGTATTGCACTGCTAAGGCTAGAGGGACAGATTCCACATACACGAATGGAATTTCTGATTAGGCAAGGGACACTTTTTCCATCACATATCTGCCGATGAAAAGTAACCTTTCATATACAATGCTACACTAAATAAATTGAAAAAAGTGACAAACAACAATGAAAAACAAACCAGGTCCCCACCTTGATTTGAATTTCAAAAAATAGCGGCCCCAAGAGACTTTTAGACACTTAAGTTGCACTTTAAAATGTATGAATGTCAAAAATCTAACATGGTGGCATTTAAACAAAGACAGCACAAGGAATCATCATTATCAGAAAACATGGTGTTAGCTTTCACTGTTATGCTGATGATACTTAGCTCTATATTTCTTCTCAGCCAGGTGAAACACACCA
>JAUMHG010000079.1:12898701-12911441 GCA_032359395.1 Enteromius anoplus | reverse complement strand
TGATACACATTTATTTATCAAATCTGTTAAAGGATTGTTAGGCTGCATTAATTAGATCAGCCGGAACCGGGAACACTTCCCTTTAACACACGATGTACTCATGTGAATGGCCTATATGCTAATATTATTTGTCTCTCTTTTATTCTGTTCCTCAGTCTGTACCCAGATCAGATGGTGCACCAGCAAAAAGAGATGATCTTCATCAGAGACAAGAACACCAAGATGAGCTCCGTGGACAGATGGCTGGAACACACACACACTATCCCCCAGTTTCACAGACAAGGCTAAAGCTAGTCCCAGACTAAATTGCAAAAAAAAATCTTCCTCTGACTTATCTTAAAACATGTCAGTGTTATTGTTCTGTGTTAAGATGCACACCTGTAATATTTTCGTATAAGGCATTTTTGTAAAAGTTGCTTAAATATCTAAATTCAACTAATGCCTAGTCCTGGCTTAAGCTAAGCCCCGTTTGTGAAACCGGGCCTATAAGTCCTTTAAACAATCTGACTTAGTAAAGTTACAAACAGGTGAATCTTGAGGTTGCTTCAACCCACAGACAAGAAAAGCAACCCGTGGCAACAGTTTTAAAGTAGCCCAATTCTACGGGAATACCACAAACTTGGCAACACTGGTTAGAGCTAAAGCGTGCAGGAAAGTGGACGATCACAAAAATAGATACACATTTATTACTTACCTGGTACTACAAAATGCACCATGACATTCTTTTTCCACTGCAGCATCACTGGCTGGCACAGTAGAGGTTTGGCATACACTGTGCCCCACTGTGGAGTGCCGTGGGCCCCACGAGTAGGTGTACGGGAGGGTGAAGCAGGTGGGCTGGCAATTGGGGAAGAGGGGGATGATGCTGTGACCCCTTCCATGTTCTCTAGACTGTCTTCTACCCGGCCTCGGTGCAACAGCATGTAGATGTACTCCGATAGACGGACCACTTTACGGCCTCTCTCCATTAGCTCAAGCTCTATTAGATAGCGGTTACCACGTGCAGAGTCACGCCGCTTTTCTACATTTATAATGCGGAGGAGAGTGTAAATCCTGCAAAAGAGAGAGGGGGAAAATTACATGGTGGAGTGAGTGGTTATGTGATTAATAATACTATAATAAGAGTAATTACATTAATTATCTTTATTAATAAATAGCTGTGCAGTTGGAGAGAGGGAAAAATATGTAAAACAAATATTTTACACATATTTTGCCAATTAAATAATTTTGCATTTTTTTTTTCAGAAATAATTTTCAGCAGAAAAACATGATTTGTGACACCGATATTTTACCAATATTTTGCAAGTGAAATGAGTATGAATTTAGTTTTAATTGTAATTTTATGTATTGCAAAATATTTGTTCAGTAACACATTTTCTATAGTATTATATGATAGTAAAAGAAAAAAGAAACCTCAAATGTAGAAACATTATTAACGATATTTACTGATATATTGTGAATTAAATGTGTAGAGCCCCATTCACACAAAGTACGGTAACTATGAAGATTACAACAAAGTACTAAAAATATTGTTGGAATTACTTTCAGAATAATTTGAATCCATTCTGCTGTAAAGAGCTTGAGAATATTAAGAGGCAGACGTGTGTGTGCTGAGAATAAACAGACGATATCGTTCACTTGTGTGGATGCTAATATTGCTATTTTTATAGTTATCATGCTTGGTGTGAACAAGACCTTAAGTCTCTGTATTACCAAATGGCTGTAAGGTTACACCGTGGGGAAGTAATAGAGACAATAAATACAAACATATTAAAAGTGTAAAATCTGATGTTACCGATATATCGGAAACTAAAATATCGGTTTCTATATCAGCCTCACCCTCCATTACGTTCATTGAGTTTCTCCATGTACTGCGCAAGAACGTCCACCACTTCGTTTTCAGATAGCTGCAGGTTTCCAGATACATTGCACCGAAGATCATTCCAGTCAGAGCGGAGTGTCTCAAAGTCCATGCTATTAACAGAAAACGTCCTCTGCCAATTAATTGCCTCTTCCGCCCACCCAGGACGAGGCTCCACATCCTCATAGCTATACTCCGAAAGGCCTCCGTCCTCCTCTGGTTCTGGGTCCGTGTCTGGCCTCTGCTGTTGGGACTCGGTAATCTCAGAGGTGTGCAAATAGGAAGTGACACGGAGAGGCCCAGTCGGAAGCACATTCTCAGAGGAGTTAGCAGACGGAGGGGTGGGCACAGGAGGTGGTCGAGCGGTCGTGATGGGCCTCAAGGGATGCTGGTGTTTTTCCCAGACGCCGCGTATCCTTCGCTCAAAGCGGCTTGGGATTGCTGCTCTGTTCAGGGGCATGGGATTCTCAGCTGGCTTGCTGAAGTTGGGGCTTGCTGGAAAGACCTTGTTCTCTTGCAGAGGAGACCGTGCGAATAATTGGGATGCACGCAATGCTCCTTTGTTAAGCTTTGGTTTGGCACTGAGGTTCACCAGCTTTGTGGTTTTGCCATTCTGGTATAGGAAAACACCAGGGAAGACCTCTCTGGGTTGGCGTGAAATTAGACTTTGCTTCTCCTTAGCAGGGCGAGGTCTCGTGACGTAGATTTTGTTGTCGTCCTTCTTGCGTTCCTTGTTGGTGTGGCTGGTTCCAGGATTGTGGCTGTTGTCATGAACGTGGTTGTTACCTGGGGAAGGAATGGTGTGGGCAGGACTGATGAGAACTTGCTTGGCTCGACTGTTGAGGGCCACCAGTGAGGACTTTGGCGGGAAAAGCAAAGCTGATCTGCTTATTTTTGGTGAACGATCTTCTGACCTACCCTCTTTGAAGTCCCGACTGTCTCTTTGAATCCAAGTGAGAGAACGACCTTGAACCACACTCTCACTTTTTGGTAACCCTACCTTAGTCTGGTGGTCTAGAATGTCTTGGTCTGTCTCTTGAGGTTGAGACCCAACCACCTGCCTTGCTCTTGAAAAAAAGCGTCTTTGCTCTCTCCTAAAAGTTGCGCTGTCTGGTTCTAACTTTCTTTTCTCCAGCATTGTGGGAACAGGTTTATAGGGGCTTGAGGTGTGACTTGATTGGCTAGGTTGGGAAGGTTTCTTTGCTGACTGGGTGCCAACCACTTGTGCTTCATCCTCTGGATCCACTCCCTCTTCTTCTTCAAGAAAATCTAAAGCAAAACACCAAAAACAAACACTTGTGTGTTACTCCAATGCCACTTTGCAAAATGATTCTCAACTTATTCATACCAAGACTTTAAAGCTGTAGCATAAAAATTCTACAGATGGCATCCAGTGGAATTGCAAAATGTTTGAGAGAAATAGGCCATTTACGTGATTTTTTCACCAATCAGAGGAGTTTATGTGGGTTTATATGAATGTATATGAATGAATGCATATCTGAAAGGAACTGACAGTTTTTGGAAATGATTTTCATGGCATTTTCTTTTCACATTAACTCTGGCTTTTTGTACAACTTTTTGTAACTATTGTAGCTATTGTATTTCTAATTTCCACAAGTGCCACCTATTGGAACCTGAATTTTTATTGGTTTTGATGTTCTCTTCTTGTTTTTTTTTTTTTTTTTAATCAAAACACTATTTGAACTATAAAGTTGTTCAAATAATAGTCTTTACAGTTTTTATTGTTTAGGATGTTAGAAGGATTTTTATAGTTTACAGTGTTGATACCTAAACATCATGTAGTTTGGTTCATTATGAAAACACCTTTCGTCAACAATTTTCATGTTAACACTTTTGAAAATAAGCATAACTCCAGCAATTCATTTATTTTCTGGCTTAAATCCAAGGCCATTATCTCCTGATGAATATATCTGCCATGTTGTAATAAAGCAGCTTTGTGACGGAACGGTGCACTAATGAAGTGTTATTCCTCTTCTGGATCACTGATCACACACATGAAAACTCACCATCAGGATTAGGGAAGAAGAATGGCCTGTCATCTTCCTCCTCATCCATCTTCATGTATTTATAGAAGCCAAACCTGTTAAAGAAAGAGATGGAGAGAAACAGATCAAGTCCACGAAAGATAATATATAAATAAAGACTTTTAGAGAACTGTACTTATTCATCACTGTTTCAGTGATCATAACAATTCAGAGTAACATTTCATTTCAAGAAATCGTCTACAAAAAATACTTGTCCCTATACATATTATATGTATATATTATATATATACAATATATTTATTGCCATCACATTCTATATACAAGCTTACTTCTCTAAATAGATGGTTGACTCTCTATAGAAGCACTTGTTTTCTCTTTCCATGTGGGTGAGGCGGGTAAAGTCATTGGGATAGACAAAAGAAAGATAGACCTGCAGACAAAATACCAGACATGAAAACCCAGATAATTAACTTAAAATTTCAGTAGCACAATACTGAATAGAATATGTCTGTGAATACTAGATAAAAGCTGATTGTCTAGAATATACCGTGCTGCATTTTTTTTTAAATCTTTTGAAAATGAATGTGAATGTATGCAACAATTTAAAGATTTCTTATTTTTTATTTAAGCGAATGGTATAGAGTTTTTATCTAAGGAAACTGTCTTTGTGTGTAATATCTTAACCTTTAGTATTCAAATTACATAAAAAGCATGAAAAAAAGTATATGGCTTACAGGTATTGTCAAGCACATTGCATTGTAGGATATATATAAAAAAAAAAGGAAATTATACTCTCGCTACAATGTAGCCAATTTGTTTCTTCATTTGATGCAGAAATGTTATATATGATAAACAAAATACTGCTTTTACGACTTTTAATGGTGTGCCTGCAATTACTTTTGCTAGCCAAAAGGGGGCAGTAATCACACAGGAAGTTTTAGTACTCTGCAGCAGCAAGTAAAAACTGCAACAGGTGCAAGTGCATTGTTGCTCAAAAGGCATTTTCTGTTGTGCTATTTGGCAAAATGTGTGCAGAAATACATGTTTGTTAGACTTACAAACTGTAGGCCTTGATACCGAGCAATAGGGAAGTCTTTGACCACATACGTTGGAGAGTAGAGACAGGCAGGCAACACATTTTCAAGATGAGAAGGGTCAATCATGGGAACTATAGAGAGTGTTGTGAGAAAGACGGTTTAATATTACCCAAGGCAGATTATAAAATTCTTCTTTTTAACATTATTTGTCATTCCGGAACTTAAAATGAGAAAAAACAATTTCAGTGGATCCAATGGCAACAGGGAGACAGAAGATTCAAATAAAAAGGGAATAGAAAATGAACCTGAATGAAAAGATAGAGGCTTACTGTTGAAGAAGGTGTCACGGGGGTCCGGTTGCAGCATATCGGCACCGTGTTGACTGCGAGTGTGGGTCTCTGCTGGGACAGGCCCGTGGCTGGCCAGTGTCTGAGGAATGTGATCCACATGGTTCATCTTCAAACTGCTCTCATCTTTCACAAAGACAGAAGGGAGAATGTTCAATCGAGACGGGAAGCCATTATTTACGAACAGGCATTACATAGAAGAACTTTAAAAGGCAGCATGACGCATAACACTACAAACACCCAAAAACACACTGGTAAGTGCCTAACAACAATTTCATGCTTAAATGCTTTAGGAAACACCAGAAAAACATTAGCAACCATCTAACACTCCAACTACGAACCACCCAAAACACTCTATTAATCACCTACGTAACACCATAACAACTACCCCAAAGACCCTGTTACGTGCCAAGCAGCACTCTGATACGTAGTTACCCCAAGAAAACTCTAGAAGCTGAATAACTTTACCCTACCCTGTTAAAAAACAGCATAGCATTAGGTTTTGAAGCTGATCTCAGATCATGCAGTCATTGTTGGAAATACACATAGGACCTCAACTGTACTACCAACAGCAACTTCAGCAACCCAGAACACCCTAACAACCTTAAAACATAATAGACACACAGGACATCCAGACAAGTTTGTATGAACTCTCAGAAAACTCTAACAACCCCAAAAAACACAGTAAACTGCATTACATCATCATAAAAACCACCCCAAAAAAGTTCAACTGTCTACACCCTATTCTAGCAAACCCCTGAGCTCTAGATCTCAGATGCCATCGCAAGGGTTCATAACTCCCTTGAAACGTTCCAACAACACCCTAGCAGTCACTCAAGACACACTGACAACTGCCTATCAACACCCATAGCAGCCACCCAGAACACCTGAAAAATGTCCATTCAACCACCCATAATACTCTACCAACTGCCAAACAGAACCGCCCTCGTGAACACCCTAACAATCACCTTGCCAACCATCCAGGATTCCTAGTCTGCCTGTCTGTTTAAGCTCAGTATCAATGCCTTTCTAATATGTGGGTCACTCCACATCAGAATGTCTGGGTGACAAAGGACGATGCCACTCTTCAAACGACGAGGACCACCAGAGCCCCTCCACGCAGATGAGACAGGCTTTGATGTGTGCTCTAAACCCAAGAGAGAGCAGAGGTGGCTGTTGTCAAACACTTTAATGTGTGTGAGACGAACCCTGTGAAGTGCTTATACGCACTTTGTTACGTTCAAAGGGAGTTCACATGAAGGTCAAAGATACCAGCAGCTCAACTCAAACAAGAACCAAAACGAAAGGGAACAAATTCAAATATTTAATATTACAATAACATTTTAAACAAGAACTTTCCATTCAGGCTATTTTCCATTCTGAGCTATTTTAGCACACCGCAGTAGAACAAGGTGTCCAAAATGTAAATTTCTCACACATGCAAATGTGGCACTGACAATAACCAGTGGTGGCATGCCATATTTTGCAGGATGATTTAATTATTCTTTTTCATGCATAAAAACATCTTCTGGGTCTTACACCTACAACATTTGGTTATCAGCCCCAGTCTACCCCCTAATCATATCAAACCCTGCAGTCATATGAATGGGGTTCTTCATTATGTTACATATAATAAGCCTTGTACAATGTACAATACAATCACAATTCTGAAGGGAATTCATTTCATAGTATTCGACAGTTGATGCAAGAAAGCGCTTGTCAGAACTCAATTTTTCACGCAAGGCATTCATGCGTAGCTCTGACTCTTTTAGGAGGACTGATGGCTTTTACCAGTCGTGTATTACAGACACATTCACCACAACCCTTTGCGTCCAACAGTGGTGTCTCTGAAGAACTATATGTGTAAAAACTGTAACCTTAAAAGTTAATAGGACGTTTTAACATTGAAGAGAAAATGTTGCTTTCTTTTAAGCATCCTTCCTTTCTTGTAAAAACTCCAAAGCATAAATAAAAAGTGACACTAATGACACAATTGTGTTTAAAGTTTAGAGTATCGGGGCCTTGCTGAGCTCATATAACTGTGCCTTAAATTGATTTTATGATAAATTAGTTCGTATTGAACTGGTCATCCATCCAGCTCTCTCGACCTTACAGTGGAGTTCAAAATTAAAGAACAATATTGCTTATATTCAACAACTAAAATTTAAAGCAATACTAGCACTTACATGTTTGACATAATAACCAAACCATTTATTTTGTGGAAAACAGAAATCAAAATTAGAGCACACAAAGTGAGTAAACGAAGAAGATGCACCGAGACAAGATGAATGTAGAGCTGCTGGTCTCATTGGTTTCCTCATCTCTTTATTCCGTCACCTTGCGTACTTCTGTTTTTCATTAAGCACTGTGGGCTCATCGTCAGGGAAAATAGCGTGGTTATGAACAGCGAAAAACGCTGACGATATTTACGTGCGATATTAGGCCTTTAAGATAACTTTAAATAGGACTAAGCAATAACCTTGAAATTCACAAAATTATAGGTTGTCTGTACATAGGACTAATATGCCCCTAGACCACAAAACTACTACCTGAAAGTTGAATAAATAAGCTATCCATTAATGCATTGTTTGATAGGATAGGACAATATTTGGCCGAGATTCAACCATTTGAAAATCTGAAATCTGAGGAAGCAAAAAATCTAAATACTTAGAAAATCACCTTTAAAGTTATCCAAATGAAGTTCTTAGCAATGCATATTACTAATCAAAATTAAGTTTATATATATATACAGTAGGAAATATACAAAATATGTATATTGAATGTGATCTATACTTAATATCCAAAAGATTTTTGGCAAAAAATGAAAAATGTATCATTTTGACCCATACATATATCATTTTGGCTGTACCCCCAAGTGGCTTTGAACCAGTTTTGTGGTCCAGGGTCACAAATGGTTTGGAGCAGTGGTTCCCAACCACGTTTCCTCACTCAACTCTTCAGCTTCATTAGCATGCTCCAAGACTTGAAAAGGGTGTGTCAAATAAACAAGACATGCAAAATGTGGGGTACTCGAGGAAAGTGGTTGGGAAATTTTGGTAAGGATAATAGATGAATAGTTCAATCTTTCTAAGTTCTTTGACTTTTGATTGTAGATATTGGCAAATCTAAGAAAAGTCACTTGGGGGATATCTTAGTAAATTCAAGAAAAAGATGTCTACTTATTCAGGTTTCTTTTCTCTGGAGAATACTTCTGAAAAATATACTTTTGACTACTATTATCAAGTTAATGTCAATGCTTTCTAGAAGAAACAATTTTATTCGCAATTCCTATTTCCAACTTGAATGTAAACTCTATGAGGCCAAAATGATTTGCTGTGAAATGCTTGAAAACAGATAAGTTCCATTGTGTAACACGATGACATTTGTACTAAAGACACTTCCAGAATGCTAACCGTGAAGGTCAGCATCATCACTATGGCAACAGTATACACGATACAGATTTTAGCGCTCCATGCCTGATGTCCCTTTGAGAACATGCAAGATCCAACAGTCTTTATAACCTTGTTCTTTTTTTACCGTGTCCTTTCTCTCTATATGTCACAACAGTTCTAAGCACATTTTCAATTTTGCTTCACCTCAGGGCACTGGCACCAAAAAGTGTTAAAAGCAAATTACGTCCACTAAACTTATCATTTTTGTAGTGAACTCTGTAGGATGCTATAAAAGTCTTTGCGCATACAACTTTAGGGCAAGCAAAACAACTTTAAAGTGTAATGCGGCTAATATATCTAGTCATTTCAAGCCTGATGGGACACGCTGTACCGATCTCTGCACAAAGACCAGCTATTGGAAACAGCCTCCAGCAGAAAAAGTCACTATCATCAATCTCAATGATCCTGAAAAAGCCACTTTCTTGGCATCGCTCTGTTTCATAAACAGTTCACACCGAAACCTCTCAAGCACCTCGGAGAAAATAACATCAAAAACTAAACTTCAAACTGTCACGTCACCAAGCCAATTAAACCATGATGGCATGCATGGTGGGAGGACGATGGCTAGTCAGTGGTGGTTAGTTTTAAAACTGGTGGAGTTTGTAAGTGAGGAAGGTTACCTGTGTACAAGGAGATGTAGGCGGAATCGATGACCTCATACTTGAGTCCTGGCAGGAAAGGGCGCCACTGTAATAGAGACAAAGAAAGACCGTTAGAGACAAACTAGTCTCCAGCCTCATACGGCATGGCCACGGTTGGCCAACAGACCATATTGCACGAAAATTTCTGGGAATCAGGGCACATAGGTTTTCATCAATCCACCAGGAAGAAGTGTTGTGTTAGGGTACTGATTGAACACAACAAGTGCTTTTGCGAAACAATCAGCTGTAGGATTTGGTGAAGCTGATGAGGTTCATGCTATTAAATCATTTGAGAGACGCTCCAGAATTTTCAAGGAGATGCTTGAGTCAGTATTTTTCACCTTTTGCTTAAACAGATATTTCACCCAAAAACTACATTAATTACATACTCTCATGTTTTTCTAAACTTGTTCAACTTCTTAACACAAATTAACAACCTAGGCTCATTGGAAATATGTGTATAGATTTCTGCAAAACGTATCTTTACATAGGCATTGCTGCAGCCTCCAGATAAAATGAAAACTACAGGCAGTAAAACTCCAACAACTATTATTCCTTTTCACACAAAAGTACTGTTTACAGTAGGGCTGGGCGATTTAATCCTCGATTAATGCATGCGCATCACGTTAGTAAAGCCGGTTCTTTGATATGCGGTAAATCTCAATCAGCTGTTTTTAAGATGCGCTGCAGTTGATACACAGCTGACGAGCTACGCAATTTTGCGTTCAAAATCGGAAGCGATTAATTTCCGATTTTGAATGCAAAATTGCGTAGCTCGTCAGTGATCAACGGCTCTGTGTATCAACTACAGCGCATCTTAAAAACAGCTGATTGAGATTTACAGCCAAAGAAAGTGGCTTTACTAACGTGATGTGCATGCATTAATCGCCGATTAAATTGCCCAGCCCTAGTTTACAGGTAATTAATTTTTGATTAATAAAGGCTAATTTTCACATAATTACTTGAAAACTTTTTTGTTATAACTTCAAAACAATTGAAACATCCTGCACGATTGAAAACCTTTTTTTTTTTTCAACATCATCACATACATAGCTTCATATAAATAAGTTTTCTAACTCACTTACATGATGAAAAGCTCCAGTTTGAACCCTGTGAAACTACGGTTCAATGAAACATCTCAAATTCACATGGGGAAGTTAAAATAGCATGACTGCATCAGTGAATGTTTGTACATCCCTTTTACATATGCATTTGTTAACACTATTGGGTAAGTTTAGGTTTGGTGTAGGGGATATTTCCATGATGGAGCATTAATCTTTAGGGACACTCACCGGATATTTGAATTCTGAGCGGTGGCAAAATGTACCAACCGCTGCAATACGTTCCTGTACCGGTAAACAATGTATCCACACATACATTATGTGTTTAGGAGGAGATGTATTGTTAAACCTAGATCGTGGCTAGGGGTCCTTGCTGTCTATGGAGGATCTGAAAGCTCTCTGAATAATATGCGTTTTGAAGATGAATGAAGGTCTTACAGGTTTGGAACGACATGAGGGTGAGTAATTAATGACAGAATTGAAATCCCTCTTTAATTGATATGTTCAACAATTATTTATCAATTGTTTTGTGCCAGAGCTTGTTACATGGTTAAGTGTGGAACAATATGTCCATGAACCATGTCTTCATAAAAATGCTTAGTTGGTTGTGAGCTGGTTATGTGCTGGTCCTAAGCAACTCCTGCTCAGAACCAGCTCAGAACCAGCTAATAACCAGTTTAAAACGGCTCACGACCAACTAAGGACTAGCTTAAAAAAGCTTCCATGCTTCAAAACATACATGGGTGGAACTTCTTGTCCTGGGCCTGAATTTGAGTGCAGCCCAGAAAATAATAATTTTCATGGACAGGGAGCCCACTATGACTTTGGGTCTTTTGCATTAGTCAGAGGGTCTCTACAGTACTTAAGTGGGTGGTTCCTGGCCAAAAGAGGCGGCAAAGTAGGCTTGACAGTAAAAAGGCTTTATGCTGACAATCAAAATCTGGCAACAGAAGCCTTAAAAGTATCACCTCCTGACTTGGGCATCTCATCAAGCCCTTTAGTGGTGACAGCTCAGTGTCTGATGAAAGTTTTAAAATGGTATAGACATGTAGCAACTGGGCCTTTAATCAAATGTGATGGCCACTTTCTGATCTAACTAAATGTGGAAATGTTGATCAAACCAACAAAATATCATCACATTGGGAGTTAAGGGTAGAAAAAATGATTTGGATGCAAGAGATAGAATTGCTTGTTAATTTATTACATTAATCCTATTTGGGATATTCTTTTTTTTTTAAATGAAAATATGAACAAAAAAAGCCCCCATGGAATCCTGACTTTCGAGAAAAACTATATTGATGACCACTGAATGGGATAGGAGATGGAGGGATATTCTGCACTGTTATGTATTTCTCTACATTTCAAGCAAGGTCACCCTCGCTAAATAGATTCACCCGTCCAATCACAACACAGCATGAAGCAGGAAATGAGAGACAGGCTCACATCAATAGCAGCTTCTTCAGCAGCACACTTACAAACCATCAGACAAGCTACAATTCTTTTAATGACGTTGTGCAATTACCATGTCACTTCTGCTTATGCTCGCTGTAATGAGGGGAGACAGGCCATTTTATTTTCACCAGCCAAACACACAAGCACTCATATTATTACTGAGGAAGAACCAGTTTGATGATATGTTGTTTTACTTGGAGTGTGAAAATATGATTTTTGTGTAAAGCAAGCATATTTCATTTTTTTTATGTGTGTGTGTGTCATTTTACCCTAAAATGTCTTTCCCCTAAAATTTTCATTATTATGATTTTCCTTACTTTTCATTTTTAAGTCAACATTAATTTAAATGATCAAATAAAAACCAGTCTAATAATGGTACTGTTGCAAGTGAAAATAGTATGGCTAAATTTAAATTTAATAAAAGAAAATGAATTATTAAAATTAATAAATGATTTTTGCATAAAAAACACAGTAAAACATTTTAATCCTAAATAAAAATAACATTAATATTCCATTCTCCTTACTATTGATTATTCTTATTCTTAATCTTATTATTATGCAAGACAAGGCAAGTTTACATATATTTTATACACAGTGGTAATTCAAAATGCTTAACATAAAAGGTAATAAAATAATCATAAAAATAATAAATCACAATAAAACAAGGTATTTAAAAACTGCAAAATATATTAATAATAATAATAATTCTTTTTTTTATTTACTTAGTAAATTGAAGTATTATTTGTTAAAAAAACTATAACATTTTGATCCTAAATAATAATCATAATAATATCATTAGTCGTATTTGTAACGTCGTGTGTTGACGAAGGAGATCGCAGGAGACGTGCGGTTCAAATAAACAAAATATCTCTTTTAATAATAA
>JAUMHG010000079.1:12857545-12873211 GCA_032359395.1 Enteromius anoplus | reverse complement strand
CCCCCCCTCTGGACAGCACGCCAAATTTGCTTTATTCTTTATGATTATGAGGAAGCGCGAATTCGTGAAGGCCAAAACAGAATTGTTGCACTGCTCTAAGCAACACAGCAGCGTTTAATTTCTGAATGAATCCGAGAAAATTTGAAAGAATGGTGTTAACCAATGATTCAAACAGCCATTCATAAAGAGAGCTGTCTACTTAACTCAGTCTCTTTCCCACACAAAGCTTTTGCTCACTTTCAGAAGTCTTGGAATATAATGATAGCGAAGCCGTTTTTCTTCTGGAGACTATTTCAGTGTAACATATTTATCATCTTGGACACAGTACATTTTGGTGTACGGTGCGAGAAAAGAAAGTCATATAGGATTGGAACAACAAAGAAAAAACAAAAAAAATTCATTTTTGAGCTAACTATCCCTTGAACTACTCAGTAACACAATTTGTCCGGACAATAGAAGCGCAGCGGATAGCCTGGCAGCTGTATTTGTCATCTTTCAGATGAGTCTGAAGTATTTCTGTTGGTGTTACCCCTCTCCTTTATGCTCTCTTCTCTATTTTTGAGCCATGTGAACTTTCCCCAAACACAGAATCACAGAGAAGAAACTCATTTCGTCTCTCTGCGACCCTAGAGTCTTGAATAAATGGAAAGGGGGCAAAGAGAGAAAATACGGGAGCAATAGAGTCACACCTCTATTATACTGAAGCGAGATATTGCTCTTTCTTCTTCGTGTCTGTCTTCCCGCTCAGCTCTTTTGTTCCCACTTCATTCTCTATTTGTCAAGTTGTCGCCTCAAAATTGAAATGAATCTATGCTAAATGAACCTTCAAATGAATCTTGAAACACTTGAGCGTTTGTATTTACGCCCACAGATACGATGCGTTTCTCCGGCTTAGATGGTTTTCCTCACCTACAGGTGACTGGAAAAGGCCTCCTCGGTAAGGAGTTGCTCAGAATTCCGAACACGCTAAGATTCTTTTCTTAGACAAAGAGACGCCTCCAAGCCTCGACGTTTCAATCGATCACATGTCTCTGTGACAGGGTATCGAGTCCTCGGCTGGTGAGCGCGAGCCAGACGTAATCGATATGCCAGCAAACCACACATTCCCTGTACGCTCTCACAGCATTCTGGCTGAGACGCTAATTGTGTTTTACAAAGCCAGTGCTCCCTCACATCATACAAATCTACACTTCTAAGTACTGAGGCCTCTGGGGAATAAATCTAAGTGAAATCCAGCATGCAGTAACAGCAAGGTCCTCAGTTTGAGGAAGTAGCCGCCGCTGCCCACAGCGACTCTAGAATATTTTTTTTCAGTGACTAATGAAATAGTGCTGACTGATATTTATTTTTTAAAACGTATATAATTCAAAACAGGTTCATGCACAAGAAATAAACTATATCATATGCAAAAAACATTTAAGTATTTTACATACGTACTGTATTGATGTTATATTAATATTTATTTACATATTTTGTATATATATATATATATATATATACACACACACACACACACACAAGTGTATAAAAATAAGTAATTAAATTATTTTATATTTCATTATTTTGTATATTTTATTATTGTTTATTTGCTTCACTTTGTATAATATTTAAATAATGTGTATATATATATATAAAATTTCTTTTTCACTATATAAATAAACTCGAATTAAATATTGTCACATCTTCACAAACACCTGTCCCTGGATCAGCCACAGAACCATCACAACCTGCCACTCCGGAGTCTGCACTAATCACTCGATCACACTCACCTGAGTACTAGCACCTGTTCTAATCACCAGCACCTTCCAAAACCCAGATTCAGCCAAACATGCTTTGGCTGAGCTCGTCGCTACTCCACTCAACCTCTGTGGAGAACGCTTTGAATCCCACTTCTCTTACCTGTATATCTGCCTAATTACCTGCCTTCCTGACCCTTCAACATTTGAGAGTCACAAACTTTAAAAGACTGAGTATTTGCTTTATTCATTTGATTCAAGCATACCTGCTGAAAGAAGAAGCCTTTTGTGTTTACGAACCTGTATTTATCACCTGAATTACTCACCTGCACCGATCTTTGTGTTGCTCCGCAGCTGTAAATAAAATTCACCTGTTAAAAGAGCTCAAAGACAGAATTGTGGCAAGGCACAGATCTGGCCAAGGTTACAAAACAAAGGTTCCTGGGAGCCCAGTGGCCTGCATAATCCTTAAATGGAAGACGTTTGGGACAACCCGAACCCTTCCTAGAGCTGGCCGTCCTGTCAAACTGAGCTATTGGGGGAGAAGAGCCTTGGTGAGGGAGGCAAAGAGGAACCCAAAGATCAGATGCAGTCGGGAGATGGGAGAAAGTTATAGAAAGTCAACCATCACTGCAGCCCTCCACCAGTCGGGGCTTAATGGCAGAGTGGCCCGACAGAAGCCTCTCCTCAGTGTAAGATACACAAACCCCGCATGTAGTTTGCTAAAAAACACCTGAAAGACTCCAAGATGGTGAGAAATAGGATTCTCTGGTCTGATGAGACCAAGATATAACTTTTTGGCCTTAAAACCAGGCACTGCTCATCACCTGTCCAATACAGTCCCAACAGTGAAGCATGGTGGTGGCTGCATCATCTGTGGGGGTGTTTTTCAGCTGCAGGAACAGGACGACTGGTTGCAATCGAGGGAAAGATGAATGCGGCCAAGTACAGGGATATCCTGAACCAAAACCTTCTCCAGAGTGCTCAGGACCTCAGACTGGGTCGAAGGTTTACCTTCCAACAAGACAATGACCCTAAGCACACAGCTAAAACGAAGAAGTGGCTTCACAACAACTCTGTGACTGTTCTTGAATGGCCCAGCCAGAGCCCTGACTTCAACCCAATTGAGCATCTCTGTAGAGACCTAAAAATGTCCGTCCACCAACATTTACTATCCAACCTGACAGAACTGGAGAGGATCTGCAAGGAGGAATGGCAGAGGATCCCCAAATCCAGGTGTGAAAAACTTCTTGCATCTTTCCCAAAAAGATGTATTCGATCAAAAGGGTGCTTCTACTAAATACTGAGCAAAGGGTCTGAATACTTAGGACCATGTGATATTTCAGTTTTTCTTTTTTAATAAATCTGAAAGAATGTCAACAATTCTTTGTTTTTCTGTCAATATGGGGTGCTGTGTGAACATTAATGATTTTAGAAAATAATAAAGAGTGAAAAATTTAAGGGGGTCTGAATACATTCCGAACCCACTGTATATGTTATTAAGATTATAACTATAGTAGTATATGTATGCGTCTTTTAACTATGCTTGAATTAACTACATTAATGAAATATAAAGTATATGTATAGAATTATGTAGTTTACTATATATCAATACGATTTTGAATGTTATTAAGGGAGACTCTTCTGCTCATCAAGGCTGTATTTATTTGATAAAAAAAAAAAAAAAAAAACAGTAATACTGTGAAATCTTATTGCATTGAGAATACTACTGTGAAATTTGATTTCTAATATTGGTTAATATACAGTACATTAAAATAGAATTTATTTATGTGATGCAGGGCTGAATTTTCAGCATCATTACTCCATTCTTCATGGTCATAAGGTCCTTCAGATATCATTTAAATATGTTGATTCATCATGAGTGTTGAAACTGTTGTGCTGCATCATATTGTTTTTTGGAATGTGATGCCTCTTTCTTTGATTCTTTGATGAATACAAAGCATAATAGCAGCATTTAACACATTCCTCCTGAATAAAAGCATTCACAATGAATAAACTGAAAAAAAGTAAATTTGTTTCATTGTATTCATTTTTGTTAACTAATATAACAATAATCTTCAATCACTCACCTTCCCCACGTAGGCCAGCAGACGAGCGTTGAGAGGACTGTCATCTGAACTCAACCAGAACTCTGAGTTATCATCAGAAGAAACCGCAAACTGAAAATCACCTGCAGATAGAAAATACTTTCTTATTCTTTGATAACATGTACGCGTACGATTGTGAGGGTACCTGGTGAATATAAACAAGCATTACCATCTTTGTAAGGTTGAATGTATCCAAATATCCTCAGGCCATAGTTCTTCCATTTTGGAGCCACAGCTAACTTCTTCACAACCGTTCTCGTCTGGAAAGATAAAATACACAATTATGAAATTTGCATGTGTGCTAAAATAAAAGTCCTTTTTTTTTACTTTTTAAACATCTCTGGAATAAAACAGCTCTTCTAGCCTAATATCTTGTGTTCTTTCACACACGCATTTAGCACAATTTGACAAAATTACAGTTTGGCTGGGAATGACACAAAATATTTGTATTATTTATATATATTTTCAGATGTTATATTTTATCAAGAGCTCTTTGCTGACACTGTTGCCACCTTATTTAACATTATCATTAACATTTAAAAAATCATTAATAGGCATTGATGGTTGTGTTTATTTTGTCAGAGACAGCTATAAAGTGTAAAACAAAAATAACAACATAATTTTACACACACACACACACACACACACAAAAAACAGTATGTGTATTCCGCTGTATGTTCATATATTTAGATTTTTACAATTTTATAATAAAAAAAAAAAGCAACTAGGAATAATGAAGACATAAAAAACGTTTTCAGGTCAGTTGTAATGCTAAAGTTTTATATTTCTCATAAAAATCAATCACTGAGACATAATGGGGCTCATTTCATTTCAAATAAAACACCTCTGTGATTTGTGAAGCTATTCCCGCTCTGTCCGTTCAGTCCCACACTGTCATAAATGCTAACCAGACACACATAACAATGTGTGTGAGACCAGTATCTTAGATATCTGTCATCTGTTTACAACAATCACAGGGACAGACGGAGATAAAGAAGAGGAGGAACAGAGAGAAGGAGGAGTAAGCATTTTCACAGTATGGGGTTGTACATGCTTTTTGGGGTGAGTTCTGTCAGACGTCTTGATCTTTGATTTATAAAAACAGGCCTGCCAAAAAAGAACCAAAAATGAGATATATAAATAAATAAATGACAAAGTAAAGTTGAGGAGGTGGGAGGACCGTGTAGGTGGTCTGAACTAAACAGAATTCACAAAGACAGATCAGGGGAGACCAACTGTATAATTCCGCCCATTACAACCTGTAGAGGCTTTCAATTAAATTCAGCCACCCACGTGAGGCGAGAAGCCTGTGGGTCTGCAGACACACCTTCCAAAACCCTATAATAATCTACAAGAACTGCAGTTTGCCATAAATAAAAGGAAGACTTTACAAAAAAAATAAATAAATGGATAAGTGACATGACAACAGAACTGTGCTATGGCAATACCATAACAAAATGAATGAAAATTATTATTATTAATAATAATACATTATTTACATGGTGATACAAAAATAGAATTAATTAACTAAAATATATATAAAAAATATATTATTTCTATGTTGATGGCAAAATAAATAATTAATTAAATAATAATAAGTAAATATTAAATGCATGATATATTAATAATAATAATAATAATAATACATTCATTGTATATTATCATAATAAATGATTTCCATGGTGATACCAAAATAAATAATGAACTAATAATAATATTAAATTTTAATAAAAAATAAATATGAAATTATTTAACAAGTACACCTTTATTTGTTTTAAATATTTTATTTATTTATTGACTAGGTTTAATTTTGACTTCTTATAAAACTGGAGGTTAGGTTGAAGGGCTCATACCATTTTTAATAACAGCTAATCGCATCTCAGCCATGTAACCTAATTTCAGCAAAAATGAGTTGGTATAACGAGGAGCATTATTTTTAAAGAAAATTGGATTGGATAAAATTTTGACACCTTGAGTGCTGGATGAAACAAATGCTAATTTTAAACACACATACACACTGTAAACTACTTGCGTCACATGATGTTTTAGACCTATTTCCATGAAACAAAATCTAAAAACCCTGAAGTTCTTCTTCCACGGTGGAGAAATGGATTTTCCATCTGAGAGTAACACACTGACAAGTTCTTCTAAAGAGCACATTCCTCCAACCATCCCATAGCTGCTTGTTTACTCGGCTTTCTGCTAATATTTACTTTCAACCGTTTCAGTTACGCTCCACTGGGCTCCCCATGCAAATTTACGGCCGCTGTAGTGAAAGACGTGGGCTTGTGTTTTAAAAGGCCTATCTAACCAAACACAGCGCTGTCACATTACTCTAAAACTCAATTATGTTTTTTCTCATATCAGCACGACAGCTGCCTTCAAACTCAAACAACACGCTCAAGTATCCCTATTAAAGTTTACCATCCCAAGAACTTCCATTTAGCTCAACTCCATCATAACAGTATCTCATAAATCATACAAGCTAAACAGTTATTCAATAATTAATCGGTCGGTATTAATAATTAACTCGCTCATCAAAAAACAAATTGTCCTCTTTAAAGCTTCCTGCAATAAAAACCGGCCACGGGGCCAGTCAAAAAGAGTACAAACTGTTTCAAGATTTGAATTAAAGATTCATTTTTAATATCTCATTGCACAGCACATCAGTAAAACCGCAGCAGATTTGATATTAATAATCTCGGAAAAAAACTAATAACGTATAATTCTCAGTATAAAGCAGGGTATCACCTTCCACTATTTTTTCCAACAAGCTCCTGATGTTTATGTGAGCAGAGCACACACATCTCAAGAGGCAGGAGTCTGAGTTATAGCCGCTCCAGGACAATAGACAAACCAATTTCATCTCTACATCACCCGAGAATACATGAACGTGAGATCTGGTCTGTGGGAGTTTTGAAAGACACGGAGAAGCACAGACATGCACACACTCTCAAGAAAAACAGACCCAGCGTCTGAGACCTTCATGTAAACCTGGACATTTGGGATTTCTTCCATTAAAGCACGAGATCTTTCTGGAGAACGTAGTCAATGGGCCTTGTGTCAGCTACAACAACCCGATTGCTATAGCCTTCTCAGATTATGATCCGCCACTAAATAAAAGAAGATTTTTGAGGTGATTGTGATACTCACGTGAGGGTAGAGAGGAAAATGCAGGTTCTTCCTGAGCTGAGCGACTGAGGAGCCACACCAGTCCTCAAAGACGTGGAGATTCGCTTGACCTTTGAACTGTGAAGAAGAAACTGAAGATTACTTTCTGACACATTGCTGAATAAGTGATTGTATAATGTATACACAAGATAAAACGTTCACGTGAGAGGGCGCTCTATGAACCGAGCAGAATTCAAGATGCCAACGAAATGGGAAAAAATAACAGACACATCATGAGACGTCAGTTTAACTTCTTTTAACTTGAGTGCCATGTTTTTATAATGCTGTTTCTAGCATGAGATGCTGCGTAAGATTGAAGATTCCAATGCATTTTTCATGTTTGATATATAGATAGTAACATTATGAAAAGCTTGGAAAGTTAAAGTTTCACGGTAGCTTCCCAAACACAGACAGAAACTCATGCTGAGACCTGTATCCAGAACCCAACTATACTGATCACCAGCTGTGCTCGTCTCTTCAGTGGGGAGCCACAAAAATACAATATCCACAGTCTTTAATTATGAGATTTACAGCAGAAGCACACCAGGGATTGAGTCACCATCCCTCTGAAGATCCGTCAGAGCATCTAATCCTGTCCTGACCTCAGCTGGACAGACCCGCCAAAATCTGATCAACGGGGGGCTAAGCATTAATAAAACATGATGGCAGTTTAGATGACTGGTGTTCTGGCACATTGTTCCATGCAGCGTCCACAGGCTCCCCCAAAACCACAGCATTAGAGGTGTTACAGCCTGCAGAGAAAGGCAGGACAACCAGAACATTTTTCAGCTCGGTAGAAAAATCTAATCGTTTCAGAACGCGCTCACGGCGCTCGCTTCTGATGGGTCGCGTCACAAACCATTAGCATCAGTTAGCACACTAAAGCACGGATGAACAAGCTCTTTAAGCCCGACAAATAGAACCAACATATTCACATTAGACAGCAGGCTACACTTTCAACCCAGTATATTTTATTCCTAGTTTTTGGCATCTGTCAGAAGACATTAGACTAGAGCAGACAGAGGAGAACTGGGAGTTATTGTTTATTCCTTGCTGTTGGCGCGAAATTGATTCCTTTCTCTCCCTTGGCGAATTCTCAAAACGCGATCAATACGAGAAGATCAGAAGCACAATTCTGTTACACAGCGCATTTGCACACACTGCAGAGACTAAAGGAATATAAAGGCACCTTGGGGTTAAAATACTGGGGGGAAATTCATTCGCTTTCATGAAGCGGAGAAACTTTGGCTGCATCAGTTTGTAATGAATCTTTGATGAACAAATGTTCCTGACCATCACAGCTGAGGTGAACTCGGTCAGCCCATCAGTTCTGTAGTTTATCTAATAGTCATTTCGGGAACTGACCTCGGGTTCAGGAGGAATGGTTGGCGTCTTGCTGAGAAAGTGTGAAGTGGTTGTTGATGCAATTTCAAGGTCTTTCCTAAAGAAGTCACACGATGCAAAAACATTTTTTTTTTTTACCATTTTATCATATTTTAATATACTTTATATACAGGCCTTCGTAGATACATGCCAACATTTAAAATCTAAATGTTGCAAAAAGTAATGTACGAAAATATTTTTTCACTTCACTAAGTACTCATGTAATTTTTCCAACAAGATGTTGTTAACATTACATTCTTATAGTATGTATAAGAGGAATAATTTGATCCAGGAGGTGGAGATGTGTGGGTTTAGGGATATGTAAAGTGGGAGGAGTTGGATTTGGAGTTGGTGGAGTTGGTGCACCTCTGTAATACCAGTGTACTTACATGGTAACTCCTCAGGAACTATCCACTTAATATAAATTGTAATATTTTGAACACCAACCAGCATTTATATGTACAGCCTAGCTTACTTACCGCTTTTTTATGAGAGGGAGAGTCCCCCTTGGTAGAAATCGCGATTGTGGCCGTAAAAAAACATGTTTCAGTGGTTTCCCGCGATATATATCGTGACCACGTTTACTTCAATAGAAATCTCATTTTCTCCATTGCCGGGCCCTTAGAATCACCTTAACCTCCCTTATGGCACCCCAGTGTGTGATTACACAAACATTACAGCTCTAGATACTATGTAGCAATGTGTACTTACAGTGTGGTTACATTCTACGTGCACATTTAGATACTATGTAAGTATACATGTATTAGTGTATATAATGTGGGACCGCAAAGTTACTTACTGTTACAGAATGTCTATACAGAATGTCTAAGTGGACTATCAAAATAAAGTGTTATTGATATTTTTGTTAAATATCTGAATGATTTTTAAAATATTATTTGTTCCAATTACGGTTTTGTGAGTTCTTTTGACTGATTCATTCAAAAGAACCAGTTTATTAGAGTCAATTGTTTGTTTAATCATAGTTAAAGAAGACTTTAAATGTGCAGTCACACATTTATGTAAGTAATTCCACCTCACGAAATCACATGACAAAACTGCATAATATATATATACATATACAGGTCCTGGTCATTTAATTAGAATATCTTCAGAAAGTTGATTTATTTCACTAATTCCATTCAAGAAGTGAAACTTTTATAATGTATACATTCGTTCCACACAGGCTGATATATTTCAAGTGTTTAGTTCTTTTCATTTTGATGATTATAACTGACAACTAATGAAAACCCCAAATTCAGTATCTCAGAAAAGTACTTAAGATCAATGCGAAGAAAGGATTTTTAGTGAAAAGTATGAACATGAAAAGTATGAGCATGTACAGCACTCAATACTTAGTTGGGGATCCTTTTGCATGAATTACTGCAGCAATGCGGCGTGGAGGCGATCAGTCTGTGGCACTACTCAGGTGTTAGGAGAGCCCAGGTTGCTCTGATAGTGGCCTTCAGCTCTTCTGCATTGTTGGGTCTGGAATATCGCATCTTCCTCTTCACAATACCCCGTAGATTTTCTATGGGGGGTTAAGTTTAGGCGAGTTTGCTGTCCAACTAAGAACAGGGATGCCATGGTCCTTAAACCAGGTAATGGTAGCTTTGGCACTGTGTGCAAGTGCCAAGTCCTGTTGGAAAATAAAATCTGCATCTCCATAAAGTTGGTCAGCAGCGGGAAGCATGAAGTGCTCTAAAACGTCCTGGTATACAGCTGTGTTGACCTTGGACCTCAGAAAACACAGTGGACCAACACCAGCAGATGGCATGGCACCCCAAACCATCACTGACTGTGGAAACTTTACACTGGACCTCAAGCAACATGAATTCTGTGCCTCTCCTCTCTTCCGTCCGTGATTTCGGACGCAGTATGGGAGACCATTTAGAGGCCTAGTGTATGCAGGTGTTTTAAGTTCATTAGCTGATTAGAGTGTGGCACCAGGTGTCTTCAATACTGAACCTTTTCACACAATTCTGATTGAAAAGAAATAAACACTGTCTGTGTGGAATGAATGTACTGTATACATTATACAAGTTTCACTTCTTGAACGGAAAACATTCTGTCACCATGTACTAACTAGACCTGTATGACTTATATCTCCGTATGAATATCCTATGGGAAAAAACAACGTCCAAACACTGAGACATTTTTGAACACATCTTTCCACAAGAAAGGTGCCATAAATGGGTTTATAATGTTCAGGAAAACCATAAACTGATTAAAAAAAGTGAATGAAATGATGGGTTTGAAAGCAATGGCCGCATAGTGATCTTATACCACATTCATTCCAATCTGTAACGTGTCATTCCAGTCCTGAATTTCTGTTTAGGGAAATTAAAGTTGCCATAGTACAGAAATAGTGCGGAAATAGTTTGTTTCCAAACATACAAACAACCACATGCAATGATATAAACATCAATAACAGGCACTTTGATTCGATTCTAGCAGCTGTTTTATTGCATACCCTGTTGAATTCAGTGAGTCAATCTCTCATTTGTGCTGTGAGCTTTTATCCTCGGTACCAGCCCACAAACTAGGCCACAGAGATTAACCCTGCGATTCCACAGCTATAAATAAACCCCATCAAGCAGAACATACTGTATTTTCATAGAGTGCCATTCTTGTTTAAACCACAGGGATTTTTATGGGGAGGTTTTGATTAAACTCAGTCGCCTTTATGGGTAAATATGGCAGCTGTTTTCAACGTTTATATAATCCTTATTTAATTTCTCCATAGTGCTTGATTCATTACTATAAAAGTGCAATGATTCCTAACAAAATCAAGTCTTGTGAGGTCATATATTTACACTATTCAGTGACAATCTACTCCAGTCAGTGATTAACTTAAAAACCACTACGACCAGATCATTGAATTATTGAGTCAGAGAGTTGAACCTGAAAACCGAATCGGTGAACAAATCAGCTGATACTTTACAAATAAAGATGCATGAAAAAGCCAGAACAATGTTATGCTCAAGATTTGAATCTACTCCAACATGAATAGTGGGAAATGCCATACATCAAGTGGATTAGTTGTTGTGTGTGGTGCTGTTTTATGTATCTATCGATTGATCTCTCAAGCGATCACTCATCTGTGTCCTTTATAAAGTCACATGGCCTTATACTGATTGATGATTTTAATCAAACGCTCTCATTAATGCAGTAATGGAAACCCTCCTGCTTCCCAGAACCGCTGCTAATGACCCATATTTGGGAAGACGGAGAGACAGAGACCCGCTCTTCAGATTAATGTGGCACAGCCTATAGGGCCACAAGGACATAAGGCTGTCACAGCATTGTTGAAGTTTTGCTATAAATACTAACCTATGCTAGGAAAATGAATGTCTTAACTGGTTGGAGATATTTATTTTATTTAATTATTTCTATAACAATTATTGTATAATATTAGTAATAATAGTAATCGTTTAATCATCTATTAAGCGGACGATTGATGTTTTTTGTTAACAACAGAACTTGTGACCATACTGTAGTTGCTTTTGGAAAATGCACCTCAGAGCTCAATGTCTTATCTAAGTGGAATTATGAATTGGTTGTTTGAAATTGAACATATTTTATGCTTATTAAAAATGTTAAAATGAATTTGTAATTTATATATAAATGGAAACTGTTTTTCTTGCAGTTATAGCATCTAGCAATAGCTAATGCTAAATGCTAATGCTAATCAGAGCTTCAACTCTAGCTAAAAACAAATGGCTTGTGGTTGCTTTGTCACAGCAAATGAGATTAATTTCATTTATTTATTAAATGCCCCATGGGAGTTGTGTATGGGAATCTTTTGGTAGGGTTCACGTTCTACAAAACAACTGAGAATAACTCACCAGTCAGAAAATCACATGGTACAAACTTTACACAGCAGAACAAATGGCTCCGTTCCAGCACAAAGAATAACCAAAGTAACATTTTTCCCAGGAGCCTATTGTGTTTCTTAGAGCAAACCTCATATCCCACGAGTATGTCTAAAAAAACTTGACCTTCACCTTTCTCAGTCAGTCTGGTGGAGGCCAATTGATCTAAATCCTCTCAGTACCAGACAGACCTGCTTCACTACAAACTCTCCTCCCGTCTCAAACACAACAACAACCCACAGAGGAATCACGTCCCACAGAAGCAGGTATGTGCGTGACAGACAAACAATCAGCCACCGCTCACAATGACAAGCAATGGCAGCATTTGTCACCCATAATGCCTTTGGGATCAGGCATCAGAGACGTGATGTGTGCCACAATCATGCATCCGTGGGCATCTAATGCAGGATTGCTCTCTCGAGTCGGTCCAGACCGTATGCCTACACTACTAATGGGGAATAAGCCAAAATGGCTGACTAGTCCAACAACCACCAACTAAAAAGATGATTGGTTATGTTCCAAGTCACCTGAGAGCATAAAACATTTCCATGGTGCACTTTTCGGCATCTTTACGTGATGTTTACATGTTTTATCACCACTTGAGTGCAGATAGGTTTAATCAGAAATACAACATTTTGAAAAAAAAATGAAGAAAATTGTTTTTTTCCCAAAGTACTGCATTTTCAAGCAAAATACATTCAGATATCATATTCTTTCACCTGTAAATAATTATATATATGTAATTAAAATTGGATTCAATAAACAGAACAAACAGACACATTTTGGCTATACACACACAAACAAACAAACACATGCTCTATTTATATGTACATCATGCACACATACATACATACATATTCATATTGATTTGCTACTGACCTATCCACAATATAACTATAACAATATAAATATATGTTTCTGTGTCTGTAAAGGCTTCTCTGTCGCTGACTTCATCCCGATCATATTCAAAATGGTCAAAACATGATTTATGTATATGATCTACATTGTCTCTGATCCTTCCATTTATGGGGATCACCTTTTTTTCAAGCCCCGTAGACTGGGGAAGTCTCTTAACTCATTCAGGACATGCGGTAGGGCTTTCCCTATTGATTGCCATAAATACTCGTCTTTGGCAGGGAAGCATTGTCTCCAAATTGACGGGATCCCTCGTCAATGGTCTACTTTTAAGTGTTAATGAATTAAATATAAATAAATCTTTCTTAAAGTTGTTTGTGTTTTGTTGCTTTATTAAAGCCAGGATCACACAGCAATTTTTTTTAAGTCCTTTTGGATTGTACTTGTAAGGTTGTACGAACGAATGGTCATGTCACACTGTGGGATCTCAGTTGTTATTAATGTCAGACTGTACAACAGTGGAGACGTGTTAAAAAATGGGTGCACAGTAAAAAATCTTTAACATCAACCAACATATTATTAAGTCACCGCGAGCTGTATTGCACGCAGAGCTGAAATGTTGGTTATTATGAAACGTATGAGTGGCGGGAATACCAGTGTATTCAAGAAGAATAGTGCAAGCAGCAACACACACCAACGCAAAAACAACAGCGCAACCAGTGTTTATCATAGCAAAGGCACGGACGTTGTGAGTGCTGGAGAGTATGGCATAGTGAAGAAATATCTAGCATTAATTTTGATCATGGCTTACAGTTTGATGTTCATCGGAGGGGATGTCACACTGCAGAACTGTGCGCCATATCTTCTGACACTGCCAGAATTTCGTCAGAACTAATCGCAACGGACATTAATCAGCTGTCGGTGAACATGTCAAACAAACTATCAAAGACTACAAATTTAAGCCTAGGATTATATGAATCTTTTAGGATTTTCAAAATTTGTTGTTGAGTGTAACACAAGCTTAAGGTTAATGATACAGCAGGTATAGCTGCTGTAACTTTAAGACCTAATGCACAGATCCAATATACTGTTACATATCAAAATACGTTTTGTTCACCCAGAAAGGTAGTAAGGACATGGTTAAAATAGTCTGTGTGATTCTTCTGTAATGTTATGAAGCTACGAGAACACTTCTTGTGAACGAAAACATAAATAAATAAAGACTTTATGCAACAGTTCTTTCTCTTCTTTGAACTTCTGAAGTAAGTCCTTACCTTTCTGGGTCCTGAACATGTCAGTCTGTGCTGTCTATGGAGGGTCAGAAAGCTCTTGGATTTCATCAAAACTATCTTAGTTACAGGTTTGGAATGACATGAAGGTGAGTAACTAATGACAGAGCTTTCATATTTGGGTGAACTAACCCTTTAAGCACTCACCACCTCCTCAAGACCAATTTGACAACTAGCTTTTAAGGCAACTAGCCAATTTTTAGAATCTACAGTTTTGCTGCTACAGAAGACGTTTGTGTTTGAGATATCACAGATTGAATACAGATATCCTGCGCGCTCTGGTCTTTCCTGACTGTACTGTAATAACCCGACGGGAAGTCGCTGATGCACACAATTTTCTCAACTCTCTAATGACACATAATGGCTTCAGATAACTGCTGCCAGCGCTGTCATTTAGTGGCAACTGGGAGACTAAAGAGAGTTCCTCAAAGAGGGAAACGGATAGCGTCCTCAGAGAAGGGAAAAAGCAATGACGCTCTTAGCACAGAGTCGACAAAAGTGGAAATGAAACTGAACATCAGAAGGCCAGAGGTCAAAGTCTTCTATATGGAACTGATGTACCACGAGGCCCACTGGCATTACCGTTAATTTATAAAGTGCCATAAATTCAAGACCCTGTCAACGGACTGTGGTCCTGCTAATGGTTTGGGTGCCCATTACAGTCATTCCTCCATCAAAGTGTTCTTCTTAGCCTCGCACCTACATCTCTCCGCGTAAAGGGTTCAAGGTCTGTCAGACTTTTTCATTGTTGTACCACCAGATCTCACAAAACCACAAGCTATGAACAGATTCAGAAGAGAATTGCTCTAAATTCAAGCGATACCAGCCTGTGTTTGTTTTACTAAGCTGTGAACATCTGCCTGATCTCAGGGCTGGTATTGGGCTGGATATCACCTGTTCTCACTCCTATAAATAACGTAGCCTCTGAGAGCTGTCAGGGACCGGCCATCCCTGAAGCAACTGTGGCCGGTGCTCAACACAACACACGAGAGAAAAGCAAAAACAGAAAACATCAAGCACCATGATAAGGAAAGAGTGGTCACAGAAAATGTAGAGATCAGTATATCAGTACCATATCGATTATGGGAATATATTACAGATGATAAGTGAAATGTAAAACATGTATGTACACAATTAGTACATTGTACTAAATGATTCATTTAAATGTAAGTACATAGTAATTTAATTTAATTTAATTTAATTTAATTTAATTTAATTTAATTTAATTTAATTTAATTTAATTTAATTTAAT
>JAUMHG010000079.1:12846596-12857445 GCA_032359395.1 Enteromius anoplus | reverse complement strand
CTCTCGCGCCTTCCTTTCCAGGGGGCATGAAAGGACCGAGCCGGACGCCGAGCTCTAGCCCTCGCTAGGGTTCAAGCTTTTAGGGTTCGGTGTCCGCCGTCCTCCCGGCTCGCCCCCCGGAGAGTACGCCACACATGCTAAATTTTATCCTTCTTGATTATGAGGAAGCACAAACTCTTGAAATAATATCGGCGCATCCCTATGAAACTAAGTTTGAAATATAATCAGCACAAGTACTTTAACATCAGGGAACTTCTGCATACTCTTGAAATGATCCAGGTTAAATCATATGATGGTTTCTTTCCAGACGAGTTTTCATAAAAAGCTGAGAGTGGATCAGGTTTGGCCTTTCTAAAGGTCAGCTGAATGTTTTCACAGACTCACTGAAGTATTTCTATAGGCACCTGGCTTCAAGCACAGAAGTATTGTCAAGCTGGAACCACCACAGAGCCTTGAATCCATCTCCAACCAGAGGCACCGAAGCGGTACGTCATCTCTGAACGTTCACTTACACAGACAATCAGCCGCTGCGCGCCATACTAGACTCCAACAACTCGCTATCCTACTTGACTTACTGTCACCACAGCTGTATAGTAGCCTGGCTAGTGAGAGAGGGACAGTGTGAATTTTGACAACAAATTTTTATTTAGTCTTAGTCTTTTGACTTAAATGGCATTTAGTTTAAGTCATATTATAGTCATCTGAAATATTTTTAGTTTTAGTCTAGTTTTAGTCGACTAAATCTCAATGCAATGTACTGATACATGTTCCCTACTGTTTACATTCACGTAATCGACTCTATTTACGTGAATGCTAGTCAAAATGGACAATTTGAAATCATTTTGTGTGTAATTCTCCATTCAAGAGTAACTTACTCGAGCTGTGTGTGTCTGTGCTCAGAAATCAAATTTATCCATATGCCTGCTCTTCTCTTAATCCCACATTTTGACATTTTTGAACGTTTTATGTCCCGCAGTATATAGATCGACACGCTATAATACGGTTTAATGTACGCATCCAAACCACGCAACAGATTCGTTCTGAATTAATCGCTTCCTGATCGTCCCTGTCATCCTCCTTAACATTTTCATCTCGTTTTTTATTAGTTGACGAAAATGTCAATGAAATTTTGTCATTTGAAATTAGTTTTCATTCGTTATCGTCTCGGTGAAAAAAATGTCGCAATGAAAACTATTCGTCAACGAAATTAGCACTGGTGTGAGAGCCCTGTATTTACCAGACCTGAGAGAGTCACCGACCCGCAGAGTATTCCATTATTATTTTAAAATGGTGCACGTAATTATCTGCATTTACAGTGATTTCTAAAGCAGCTCTGGTCATTATTCTGCATGTGCATGTGCTGAAATATTCGTTCTGAGCACTGCGTCAAATCCTGTGCTTTCCCAAATAAGCAGCTTAAGAAAAAACTTTTTACTCGATCTAATAGAAATATAATTATGATGACATCATCATCATCATCTTCATCCAACTGTTTGGTATGGAAGCTCGTTTCCAATACAGAATAAAATAAATAAATAAAATAATAAAAAGGTAATTGCTTTTCATTTCACAACTCTTGATTTTACATTATTTTTCATTTGCTTTGTTTCTTTCTTTTTTGCTCAGAATTCTAACACACACAAATGTAGTTTTCTGAATCTTTTTCTTGCATTATCCAGATTTATCTCACAATTCCTACTTTGGAATGTGTAGATTTTGCAATTTGGACATTTTGTTTTGGAATTCTTTTTGTGTGTTTGGTTGATTCTGTTGCAAAAATTAATGTATGAATGAATGAATAAATAAATAAACAAACAAAAAGTTTTTTTGTGCGTGTTTTTGCATATATTTTGTAATTACTGTAATTAAATTTGGGGATTTGTTTGTGTTTGTTTTACTATTAATGCTATTATATTTGGAAATTTGTTTCACTTTGTTGTTTGAAATAGTTTTGTAAAAAAAAATATATATATATAATAAAACTAATACAGATGGATATACAGATACACAATTCTATTTTTTGGCAAATTTGGGGGAGTTTTATTTTCTAGAGTTTTCATTTCAACATGATTATTTTATCTCATTATATATATATATATATATATAATGAGATAAAACTTTTTTATTATTTAAATAAAATGTATTAGTTTAAATTTTTTTTATCTCATAATTTTTACTTTTTCTCAGAATCTGCTATTTTTCACACAATTAAAAGGTTTTCAGCACACTTCAGACTTTTTTTCTTAGAACAACAAAAATGTATATCCTACAATTTTGAGTTTACATTTTCAATCAAAATTCTGAGTCAAAATGTGAGATATAAATCCAGAGTTAAAAGAAAAAGTCAGAATTGTGAGTTAAAAAGTCCTTACCCCTTTTTTTTTTTTATACCATTGTGCAAAAAAGCTTTCACAGTTTAGTTTAATATTGGGACAGAAAAAAAAGGCAGAAATAAGATGTAATTTTCTAAATGTGCTTCTTTTTTTCCAGTAGCAGCAGTTCAATCCAGTTAATTCAGTAGAATCATAAGAACAAGCACACAGCGACTCCGAATACTAATGAGCACTTTAACTCCAGCTCTGAAATCGTGAGCTAAATCCTGTCAGATGTTGCAGCTGATATGAAGTTCTGACGGTAATACAGTTTGTTCATTACACAAAATTGCATGTTACAGAAAACGGTCCAGGCCAGCATGTGCTTATTAAGAGCTTCTGTGAAAGTTTGAGAACTTCTCATTAAGAACTTACACAGCTGACGACAAACAAACCAGAGCGAAAATGAGTCACTGTCCAACATAGAATGACAAGAATAAAACGACAAGCATGATACTCATACCTCTGGTTTCCATGGCAACTTTTTGTACTTCTGTGTGATGAACTTGCGGATTTCAGCTTGATCTTTGTTGTGAAGAGTACCAGCGTTGGGCTCATCTTCCTGCTAGAGAGGAACATAGAGATGGCTTTGTCAACATTATGCATTTACATATAATAATGATGTTATTAAAAGAGTAAATTGTGTTACTTTCTAATATTAAAATATTAAATGTAAAAACATTTACATGATTCACATTTAACTGATGTTTGTACTGTATGTATGTATGTGTTTGAATGTGTTTATATATATCAGTAAAATGTTCATGTGAATATTTAAATTTAATTAAAATTTTTACAGTTAATGTAAATAATGTCTTATTGTCATGACGAGGCGAGAGGCGTTCGGATTCAATTGCAGACATTTATTAAAACACACATAGGAGAGAGAAAAAATCTAATCAAAATAGAAAGAAATATTAGAATAATTATATAAATAATTGTTATTTAAAATAATTTGTATATTATCTTTGCTGTAACTTTTATTCAAAGCATAAATACCGAAATGATCCAAAAAATCTATAACATAAAATGGGTGTAGGACATGGGGGTAAAATGTGCATAAAATGTAATGAAAATAATATCAGAATGATTCTAATCAAGCTTAGTTTCCTAATGTATGTTGCCTTGGGGTGAAATGTGACCTGGACATGCCTATGACAGGTTTCGTAAGATGTTCCTGCCTCCAGCTTTTCTTCTGCGAGGTCATCGTCAGAGAAACAGACCACTCTTCTCTTCAGCTCTCAGTTCATTTCTCTCTATATTAATCTCCTGTTTCAGTCATGTGTCACATGTCAATGTTCAGCGCTAATTGAAAACTGCACCGGAGCATCACAAAACCCGATTAGAAGTGGCTTAAAGTCAGTCAACCATCAAAGAGAAGTCGCAGTAATAAAGGCATTTATATATTGCGTTAGTTATTATGCGTCTCATTTGACAGCAGGAATGATTGCTTTTGTTCACAAACCCACTACCATACTTAATATTTCACAAGTGTACAAGTGTGCATACTGTGAATGCATATTTTCTCTGTGCAAACAAGGCCCGGGTGACCTGAGCGTATTACGCTAGGAAATCTATCCCATAATGCAATGCACTCAAATTTACCCTGTATTCACTCATGTTATTCATAATCGCTCTACTGTTTCATTATTTAACTGGACTGCAAGATTAATACACGTTACAAAATAATTATTATTCTTGGTAAAATGATAACTGGATGCAAATGTTCAAATTAAACAAGTAACGAGGTCCTGTTACAACAAAGTAGCACAATAATGACTAATATATTAATATATATTTTTACAATAAGAGATAAATAAATTTCACCTTAGCGAGCAGAAGAGACTAATATTAAGAATCGAAACAGCAAGGCAAACCCTTCAGACCAAAACATGAGAAATATTCCAAATAAATTGAGTTTCAGGTGACTTATTCACCACTGCACTCATTACAATAGGAGCGTTCATCAAACTGAACCTTGATCCGTAACCAGCCTCATCTAAAATATTACAATCACAGCAAAACTGATCTGAAGTCAGATCTCCTCTCAAGAGAAAGGGACAAAAAAGACGCAAGTTCTGAGACAGATCCCAGACATCAGGGTGGGTTTGCAGGGCCAGAATATTAAGGAGGTTAATTAATTCTTCTCGTTCGGGGGTAAACAGGCTCGCTCTAGGAGCAGGAGACTGGGGCACATTTTTCACGTCCGGTTATCCAGCAGAACGACAAAACACAGCCCCTCCACAAATCAAATTTTAATTTTCTCTGCCCTGTAACGTGGAGGATAATGACCCTAGCGATCGGTTTCATCAGTCATCTTCTTCTCCGCTCTGATGAACTACACACACTAGCTGGAGTTAAAAAAGGAAAGGTGTTGACATGTACATGCAAGGTTAATGCATTTGTCCAAAAACTTGCTTGCTTTTGATTTATCTTCATGCAATGCATTGAACAGCAAGTATGGGTAAAAAAAGTCTTCGGGGTACATTTATTTGAATCTCAAGTTCACTGATTCTGCTGTTAGATCAGTGGCTGGTGAAGTTAGCCTGACAGATTTGTTGATACAGTATATTGGACTTCAAAATGGAACAGTGGAAACTCAATAGCTGGCAGAAGGGTAATTCCTCAACCAGTGATGGTAATTGGGAAATGCCCAGTTCATCTTGAAGAACTCAAAGTGGAAGTCAGTGCTGGTAATTAATAAAGTAAACGAGAGAAGATCTAACAAACATGAAAAGAGTCCAAAATGCTTGAATTATAGGGATTCACAAGTTGTCAGCTGGGAGGTTTCAACTTTTGGGAGTAAAACTAATATGTATAAGAAATATGGGAGGAAAAAATGCAATATTACAGCACAGACGGATGGATCAATGAATGGATGGATACATGAGAAGTTTGATTAATGCAATGTATCGAGAGAAGGATAGAAGGATGGAAGAATGGAAGGATGGATGGGCGGTTTGATAAATGGAATGTATTGGGAAGGGTAAAAAGATTAATGAATAGATGGATGGATGTATAGGTGGATGAATGGAAGGGTGAAAGGAGGGATGAATATGTGAATTAATTAATAAATGGATACATTTATGGATATATTGGTGGATGGATGGGTGGATTGGATGGATGGATGGATGGATGGATGGACGGGCAGACAGATGGATGAAAGGAAGGATGGAGAGATGAATTAATCAATGGATGGATGGCTGGATAATGAATGATTGGAGATATTAATAGATGGATGGGTGAAAGGAGGGATAGCTAGAGACATGAATTAATAAAATGGATGGATGGATGGATGGATGGATGGATACATTTATTAATCAATAAAATGATAGATTTATGAAGATAATAATGGATGGATGAGTGAAAGGAAGGAAGACATTAATCAATGGATGGATGGCTGGATAATGGATGAAAATATAAATAGATGGATGGGTGAAAGGAAGGACAGAGACATTTTGGTTTGAACATATTAATTAATCAATGGATGGATAGATTGATGACGATATTAATGGATGGATGGATGGATAAAAGGAGGAATGTCAACAAAATAAAGTAAGGATGGAAGGAGATTAATGATGGATGGGTGAAAGGAGGGACATGAATTAATCAATGGATGGTCGACTGGCTAATGAATGGATGAAGGTAATAGTAGATGGATGGGTGAAAGGAGGGATGGAGACAAATTAATTGATGGATGAAGAGGGATGAATGGACAGATATATGGATGAATAAGGATATGAATTAGTCAAATTATAGATTGAGAGAGGATTGATAAAAGAAAGAACTAAAAGATGGATGGTGGAGACGAATTAATGGATGGACAGAGGGGCAGATGATGAAAGGAAGAAGGAGCAAAAGACGTGTAAATTAATAGGTTGATGGATGGATGATAATGTGAGAAGGGATGGATGGATGATGGAGATATGAACTAATGAAGGAATAATTGAAAGTGTAGTTTGATTATAAAATGAATGAAGTGAGGGATGATGAAAAAATTGATTGGTGCATGGATGACAAAGAATGAATTGATGGTTGATGGATGAGGGAGACAAGAATTAATGTATGGACAGAAAGGCAGTTTGATGAAAGGAATGTAGCAAGAAATGGAAGAAAGAATGGGTGGATGGGTGAAAGGAGGGATGTAGACATGAATGGATGGATGGATGGATGGATGAAGGACGAATGGATAGACAGATAGAGGATGGATGGACCATGAATGGATGGTAAAGGGAAGGATGGATATGGATGACCAATGTAAATGAGAGCGATACATGTAGCAAGGGATGAATACAAATGCATGAATGAACAGACTGATATGAATCAATTGGTGTAACAAAGAATGCCTGGAAGAATAGATAAATGGAGACATAAATTAATGAATTTATGGACAGAAAGGCAGGATGGATGGATGGAGGAATAAAAGAAGGGACTGTTTGATGGATGAACAGATGGATGGATGAATGGATAAAAGTAGGGATGTAGAGATGAATGGATGGAAACATCAACTAATTAATACAGTAGGTGGGATTAAGGGATGAAAATAAGGATGGACGGACAGTGGGGTGATACTACAGGACATGTAGTTTTCAGCTGTTAGATGTTGAGCTGGTATCCCAGACTAACACTCCCAGTGTCCCTCACACACCCGTCACTCTGGACACCAGCGCTGGAAAAATGACATGATGTTCAGGGAAAACAGCATGAGCTCAGTACAGCTCTTACCCACCTCACCAGGATCTCCACCCAAAACCGCCACAAAGACTGCATTTATGCTTGAAAGTTTCCATCTTGCATAAGTGTTTTAATATTTTCAGAATTGCTTTGGTATATTGAACATCTGCTGGAAGTGATGCAGCGATGCTGAGAACACGCTGTTCTGACTTGAAGGACTCTCGAATCAATGAGAGTCAATCTCAGGAAAACTCTAAATAAACATCTAAACCATATTTCACAACAAAACTAAAAGAACCACTTCAAGCACCCTAAACTAAATTTTATAACTTTCATTTCAACAATTTAAATTCTTGAAACATTTCGACTTCTTGTAATATTTTAACTTTAATCTCGAAACATTAAGACTTTATTCTCCAAATATTTTTGACTTTATTTTTGTAATATTTCAACTTCAACTTCAAAATCACATAGACTTGCACTGAATAGAACACGGCCTCTTTTTTGACTTGGGTCAGTAACCAATCACCAAGCACACATTTCAGTCTGATATTTTTTCTGTAAATCATTTGAATATATATAACTTATCAACGTAAACAGTTCACTTTTTTCTCGTGTGACATTAGCTCTGTGAAGACGGTAGCGGTGCTCTACCAGCAGGTGCACATCTCACACCAGAGCTTTTCTCCTCCCGCTGCTGATCTGGTATCAGTCAGAGAGTGACAGGCCAGTGGGACGGAGGAGACAGGGGACAGCAGGGGTGACAGAGCTGCCATACACGCTCATATGAGACAGGTCTGATCCAGCCTAGGCTGTCAGACAACCACTGTCACATCACAGCTGTCACTAATAATCAGAGCGGCCTCACAAACACAGCAGCTTCTTCTGTAGGTACTGCTAATCAAACCTGAAATGCTCGGATGAGTCAAGAAGGCCTAACCAACAGATGTTTACGTTCTTCTCATAGCTCGTACATTTACAAGTCATAATCTAAATCCGAATGCAACATGTTATGATGGTCTGAATCAGACTACTTACGAAAAAATGTCTTTTGTTAAAGAAATAGTTCAACCAGAAATTAAAATTGGCTAATATGTCAGGTTACAGAAGTCAATTTTGTTGCAAATGTCATTTTATGTTGACTTAATGATTTTTTAAACTGATTTAATGAATTCAAGAGATTAACTTAACAGCTGAACTGTTAAAAATAATGAATGAACCAGTCAATAAATTAGATAAGTAATATTTTAGTATATTTCTGAATATTTTCTTTAAGAATGATTTTATTCTGTGCCTAAAAATTAAAAGCACAGAACATTTTATTTTTATTTGCCTACATTTCCAGTGAAATACTAATGGATATGGTTTATTTTGCTTACTAGCTAGAAATACATACAAACAAAGAGACATATTTTTGTTTATATTTATGTATGCATGCATGTACGTATGTATTTATAATGGATGAAACATTGGACATTTTTATATAAGCCAAAGTACTACTTAAGTAAAGTAATTCTTGTTAAAATAACTCTGAAAAGAGCTGGCATTTCACAGGTGGCGTTTAGATAAACAAACCTTGCTCTGGAAGGAGCCAAAAATAAATTGAGTCTCTGGTCAATGTTTTTCTCATTCACTCCATCGATATGAATGCAGCCAAACTGGAAATTCAATGGCCATAATCTGCTCAGGGCTCATAAAGCCAGGCTCAACAGCGGCTCCTGGCACAGCTATGGGCCTGATTTATTAACTCTCTAATAGGCTTATGGCCTCCACCCCATCGCTGCCTGTGACATTTGTGCTGAGCTGCGATCTTCTGCCTCCAGGTCCTTGTGTATGTGTCTCCTGACTCTACATCTCACCTTCCCTTCAGATAAACCCCACTCATCCTCGATTTCATGCCATTCACTTCTTATCGCAATTCTTTACCACAACCTAGTATTGGTTTTGGACACTATTGTAAACCTATGAAAAAAAAAGATCACGCCGAGGTAATATTTCACCACAAATTAAGTTATATAAAGGTCTTTTTAGATCGCATTCCATTTTTTGGGAAGCCTAGTGCAGTTCTACAATATCCTTTGATGTATATCTTTTTGAAACAGCGATGCATATTGAATTAATTATCCTTCTTTTAAAATAGGCTGTAGTTATGTCACAAGCAGAATCAATTGTTTAGTATAGCATTTGTAAGCTAAAATATAGTAATAGTCAACAGGCTTGCTACTTGCTAGTTTAATTACGTAAAAAATAAATAAAATAACAGATTTTTACTGTTCAAGCATCATAAGACATTTGCACAAGCTTTTTCTACCCCCAAAGGGTTAAAAGTCAAAGACATTACAATCAGTAGCAATATTGTTTAATGATTTAACACTTTGCCCAATAGGTGGCGCAAATAGATTTTTCCTGCAAGGTAGTGCTGCCCCAAAACCTCTGAAGTACCTTCAAGGCAAAGGAGTTTTGTAACAATACGCTGCCACACTTTGTAGGTACGATTCAAAATAACAGATGACCAAATGGTAAAAAAATAACAGATGGTAAAAACGAAAAACATTCAACTCTGCATACTGGTCCGATTCTATAGAGACCAGTTTTGTGATTTTTGGCCAATCTGTTTGGAAGTTATAAGCAAAAGGGGTAATTTTTCCTATCTCCTGACCACTAGGTGGCACTGTGCTGAAATTGTGCAGATAAACTCGGGACATGGTTGTTTGGTTTGGTCTGAATAAGATAAAGCTTCAAGGACATATAGGGTGTTTCTCAATGTCAAGGATATGTCCTTGGCAGGACTGATCCTTCCAAGTCACTTCCTTCAGAGGCATTCGGAGAACACGTAAATGGAACAGGCTAGCAAGTGCACGTTATTGCGTCATTACGTCAATGAAAAGGTCCGCTTTCGGCGCTGAAAAATGGAAGTGCAAACATTACTGGTTTGGTTGCTGTACAGGTCCGGTTCAGTTAGCCATCAATAACGTAATTTCTAGAATTTATAAAATCAATACAGTAGTAATCTGTACTTTTTAATACAAAAATGTTTTTTAAGTAATTTGTAAATATACTTACATTTGAAAGCATATTGCCCCATTGGCGCGTCGACTCCGCTAATGTCCGACATTTAAAATTTTTTAGCAAGATAGCAAAGCTGCGCACATAGGATTGTGGCTACACTTATGCATCCTTTGCTATGTATGGGATATTTTTCGAATGAAGGACTCAGTCCTTGGTTGAAATTCCGAGGATCCTCGACATTGGAACAGTCCTTCGACGGACGTCGATGACGTAGCATCCTCGAAATTCTGGCTTCCGAGGATCCTTCCTTGACATTGAGAAACGCCTATAGCCTAAGGTCACCTTTGGCGGACGCTTTATCAAATTCATTTGTACATTATTCGCAAATGTTTTGGGTAATCAAAATTCTTTTGATGACAGTCTGAAGATAGCCTGTATGAATTTAGCGAAAATCAAATTAACAATATAGGAAACATTAGAAAACGTAGGTTATTTACCTAATATTGAATATTTAACAAAAAATAGTTTGATAGCAGTTGCCCTTAAGGCAGGTTTTCAGAATGTGGAAACCCAAAGACTAGTTTCTTTCAAATTTCTCACAGACCTCAGGGTCCATGATTCAAACAGGCACACCAAATTTTGTTCCGATTGGCCTTTGTTGACGATAGGGCCTTAGTTCCAGAACTAAAAGTACAGTACTAAAGTACTGGGAGGATTTTGAAGTGAAGTGAAGTGAAGTGACTTGTGGCCAGGTATGGTGACCCATACTTGGAATTTGTGCTCTGCATTTAACC
>JAUMHG010000079.1:12833464-12846496 GCA_032359395.1 Enteromius anoplus | reverse complement strand
CAAAACACTTCTTTATTTGCTGCTAAGAAGAAACCCCAGAAGTTATGTGAAGTATAGCTCCATTGTTGTTCAAAGAAGAAGAGGGGGGAAAAAACAAGGTCATGTTATGTTAGTTTTAATAAATCAATATGTGAGGGAAAAAAATCAAAGAATAATCTTTTTTTATTGTATTTTTGCCGTATCGAAAACATACCGAACCGTGACACTACTGTATCGTATCCAACCGAACCGTGATTTTTGTGAATCGTTACACCCCTAATGTACATCCATCCTGGTCGCATATTATTGTAGCACAGTTTCTTCTGTATACAAAAACAATTATATGTTGATCATGTGTGTTATAAGCAGCTGAAATAACCACAAATATCAGAGCAAGTCCAAAAATCTCAGCCTCCCCAAAATCACTCGGCCTCCAAAGGGTTAAACATTTAATGATTCCTTACAGACACATCAACTGTAAACACCCTCGTTATCTCTCTTTTCACAGCAAAGGTCTTTGCTGAGCACAAGTCATGTGCAAAAACTCAGATGCACTACAGAGTTCGGATCTAACCCTAATCAAACACACCTGAGCATGTTAATCAGCGTCTTAAGGATCAATAGAAAACACAGGTAGGTGAGTTTTATCAGGGTTGGAAGTAAACTCTGCAGTGCATCGATCCTCCAGGGTAAGATTTGAGGAACCCTGTTCTAAATGTTTAATGGGTACAATATATTATCGTAAGTGTTACTTTGTTGTACTACCTGAATTGTATGCCACTTTAAACAATAAAAAATATTCCAGTTTAAATTTTTTATTTGCTTTATTTTTTTTAACATAGTAATAGCAAACAGGCTTTTTAATTACGTCACAACCATAAACAAAGATTTCTGAATGTTTGTCTAATGTTAAATAAAATCACGTTTTAGGGAGAAATATGAAAAATAATAGAAATGTTTCCACGGAATTGTTTTACACAATAACAAAAACACTTCAAACGTAAGAGCAGTACAGATGTGTGCATGCAGTGTTATTTTTAAGTGCTTTCAGAAACAGCCTCCTCTGCTCTATTGATTTCCTCCTGTGCTATATGTGTATCCCTTCAAATGTGCCTGCTCTGAAATCTATGTGTATTTTATGAAAGGCCCTCGTAATAAAAACCCATTTAGCCTTGGCTCTGTCCTTCTCACCATGTGTTTTGCGCAATTATTTTCCCATCTTTTCCCTCTCTGTTCATTTGGTCACTCAGTTGCAGGATGAATGCCATGTGCCGCGAGCCACGCATGATGAGCCTCATCATTACACTAACAGGTGAGGATGACAATCTGATGAAGGTGAGATTTGACTCAGAGTTCGGTGGTAATATGGCACTTTCAGGTCACATAACGTGTTTGTGTAAGGAGACTGGGTACATGTGGAAATGGGTTCTATATTTTTTGCAGTGTGCATGCTGTGCACAGTATGAGAATACTCTGTATGCATATGCAAAACACCCAACTGACAAAAGACATTTCCAAAAATATGCAGTATGCAAACACAGCAGACTTCAGGACACAGAATACCACAATCCAATCTGCCCGACTGGAATTTACATTTCCATTGTCAAATTAACTGTTCTGTTTGTTTTGTTCATTAGTTTTAGACGTAGTGTTTGTTGTTCATGATTCAGTCAACATCTTTTTAAATGTTATATCCTTTATTAGTCAGTTTCACCGAATGAAACAGTTGTAGTCAACAATAATAACAAAAACCTATTTTAATAACATATTTTAAAAACATTAAAAAATTACATAATATTATTACTTTTTAAAGGTTTGGTATTTGCCGGATTTTATATTTCTGCAACGTTCGTTTGATCAATTGTCAATTTTAATCAATGTAATGCTTCCTTGCTGAACTACAAAAAACTGACCTCAAACTACAGTGCATAAAAAAATAAAAGGGAACACTTAAACGACACAATGTAACTCCAAGTCAATCGCACTTCTGTGAATTCAAACTGCCCACTTAGGAAGCAAAACTGATTGACAATCAATTTCTCATGCTGTTGTGCGAATGGAATAGAAAACAGGAGGAAATTATAGGCAACTAGCAAGAGGCCGCCAATAAAGGAGTGGTTCTGCAGGTGGTGACCACAGAGCACTTCTCAGTTCCTGTGCTTTCTGGCTGATGTTTTGGTCACTTTTGAATGCTGGCGGTGCTTTCACTCTAGTGGTAGCATGAGACAGAGTCTACAACCCACACAAGTGGCTCAGGTAGTGCAGCTTACGCAGGATGCCACATCATTGCGAGCTGTGTCTGTCAGCGTAGTGTCCAGAGCATGGAGGAGCTACCAGCAGACAGGCCAGTACATCAGGAAACGTAGAGGAGGCCCGCTAGAGCAACAGGACCGCTACCTCCACTACCAGAGCCCTGCAAAATGACCTCCAGCAGGCCACAAATGTGCATGTGTCTGCTCAAACGGTCAGAAACAGACTCCATGACGGTGGTATGAGGGCCGACGTCCACAGGTGGGGGTTGTGCTTTCAGACGTTTGGCATTTGCCAGAGAACACCAAGATTGGCGAATTCACCACTGGTGCCCTGTGCTCCTCACAGATGAAAGCAGGCAGCAGAAACTCCAGACTTTGTCACGTCTGTCACATGTGCTCAGTGTGAAGAATTTATGCAACATACTGAAACATTAAAATGTTTATTTTTGCATTCTCCTTCTTCCAAAATAACAGTAGCTTAAATGTTCAGATTTTTACATCAATGACAAAATGCAATTGCTTTCTTAGGCGTTTTAATAAATGAGACAATTCATTTTGCTAGACTTTCCACTTTCAATAATACTGTAAGATTGCATTTTCTTTTTTGCATAAATCTAATCACACCAGCTGAGAGCCGCTGAGCGTGAAAGAGGTCAATTTGAGGAGTGCTATCTATAAAATATAAAACACACACAAAAAAAAGAAATCATCAATTTCCATAAGGACTCTTAAAACGTTTAGTGATTCCTTACAGACACCAAAATGCACCTGATTGTTAGATCAACAGTAAACACCCCCGTCATCTCTCTTCACAACCTCAGGTCTTTGCTGAGCACAAGTCATGTAAATACACCCCACACAACCCTTATTTTTATATGCAAGTCTTTCGAATATGTTTAATATGGACCATTTTTGCAGTTGTACCTTTGTACGTTTATCACAAAGACTGCAGAATTGCATTTGAATCTCACTATCAATCACACGCTCACACTCAACAAAACATAAGTCATTACAAAACAGAGCTGGACTTGTTAGAGAACAGGAGAAAATGCAGAAAACCAAAAGCAAAAATTAGCACCCCAAAGCTGGCTATTTTGTCATAAACTCCCGCACCTGGGCTGCTCTTAAGACAGCGAACATAAGGGCAATTTATGCTCCCATAAAGACAATTGCAAACGTCCGAGCTGTGAGCTGGAGTACTTAAATGGAAAATTAAGAAGACAAATCACACTTAAATAAGTCCTCTTACTGAAAGCTTTCGAACTAAAGCACTAAGTACATTTCGACAAAACAATTGAAAACCATGCATAGAATTCATGAGCATAATGCTGGCAGTAGAACAGCCGGGCTCAATTACGCTGGCCTTGATCTCTGGAGAAACAGCAAGCTAAATGAAGCTTTTGGCTTCGAGCAGGAACAGAAGTCTACAGCCGAAGCCTGTTCTGTTGTTAATATTCAAAGCATGCAATTACATGGCATTTCCCAACCCCAGCGGTGATAACACACTTAAAAGCTTTGCGTGTTTAAGTAGTTATGATCATTTGAAGTTAAGGCTGGGGAAAAAAAAAGACCAGGTAAGTTCAGACCTTTAAAGTTTATTCATAGAGCCCTGAAAGATTAATGCAGTTCTTCTTCTTCGTGTTCTTCTTGTTGAGTAGCCTATACTGGCTGTGCACAGAGTATATAAAGTGGAGTAATTTCAGCTCTGCAAGGACAGTATGGCACTTCTGACTCACAACCTTTAAGTAAGTTACGATTTCTTATGAAAATAACCTGCTACTTACTTTTCAAACGCAAGTTTTGGAGGTGAAAGGTACAGTAGTGCTTGTTGATTTTCATCTTTGATCACAAATGCAGACGTGGTGTTGTGTTTAGGAGGTGCGATGCAATGTTATGCGTAAAAAGACAAAGTCATGATAATCAGTAATTATGTCTCCACTGGATGCAACAAATGCCTCATCACATTATGGTAAGGGGCGCAACATTTCCGCCACATGCTTGTGGTATTTGGCCAATCACGGTGCACTGGATAGCTGACCAACCAGAGCACACCTCGCTTTTTTAGAACAATGAGCTTTGTTCAAATCACCCTGTTTCTCCCGGGATTAAAGGAGAAACAAAAATGTACATTATGTGGAAAATAATGTGATTTTTGCACCTAAAACTACATAAACACAATGCATTAAACCAAATACACACAAAAAAATATTTTTAGCAACATCATATATATATATATATATATATATATATATATATAAAGACTACAAGCTGGCAGCTTATGCCTCCAACAATATTTTAAACTGTGTTTTTTTTTTTAGAGAATTGGCTTTCAAACGTGCCTCCAGGACAGGTTTAAAAACCGATGCTTTAGAGTATACACACACACACATATAAACATATTATTGGTGTAACGATACGCATATTCGTATTTAACCGTTCGGTATGAGGCTTTCGGTTCGGTACACATTACAAACCGAACGATTCAGAAAAAAAATTTTTTTTTTTATATATTTGAAAAAAATCAATAAATAAAGAGAATAAAGTGTGTAAAATATAATGTTTTCAGTGCTGCGCTCAACAAGGCAGCGCAAACCACAGGACAGGCAACGTGCTGACTGCCCCTCCCACCCCCAAACAGACGAAAACTAGAAACACGCACATTACAAACTATCCCTGCGGCATTCAGGCAGGCATTTCCAAGAGATTCGAACAGGGCAAAACAATCGATCGGTAACAGCGATCGGTACCTTTATAGCCGTGGAATTTAATGCAGGTTTTCATAAAATGCTAAATGTTATTGAGCCCTTCCAGCACTCCTAGAAAAGAACAGAAAGATCGTGACCTTCTTTAGCTGAAACACAACAGCGGCCCGTGTGTTGAAGACACGATCTGTGCTGTCTGAAGAAGATGTGGACACTCTCATCTTTCTGAATTTAAACAAAAAAGAAAACCTTAAAAATCAATTGAAACAGAGTTCCATTTAAAAATAAAATTGCTCTTTTCTTGCTATTAGTTTATAACTACTACAATAATACATTTAATTTTTTATAAGGAGCATTAGGTTTTGGTTATAAAGGAGGTCTTGTTTTATTTGCTACTAAGAAGAAACCCCAGAAGATATGTGAAGTACAGCTCCATTGTTGTTCAAAGTAAAAGAAAACAAAACAAAACAAGATCATACATTTATGTTAGTTTTAATAAATAAAAATGTGGAAATAAATAAAAGAAATTCTCATTTTTTGTATTTTTGCTGTATTGAAAACATACCGAACCGTGACTGAACTGATCCATTGCCATTTTAGAGGTAAATATTTTCCCTCCTAATAGTAGCAATAACCATTAAACTTCTTTAGCTGTTGTTCTATGACAAATTGTTGAAGAGTAATTACTGACATTTAATCAAAAACCCATTCAAAGAAAAAAAAAAAAAAACTGACTTCAAGATGATTGAACTGAAAATGTTAAAATGCAAAAATGTCTTGTTTTTGGCCTACAAAAATACATGTTTCCTACAGCACTGTATTTGTTACCCTAAAACTAGGTGCTTCTTTTGTCAAGACAAAAACACATTCTTTTCAGTGTGTAGCAGAAAAATAATTACGCTTTGAGACACACAGTACTACCACGTCCTAAAAACCACAACCTCCTTTTCCCTTTTAATACGACTTGTCTCTGACTAGCGATTTCTTTACTTGGCGTTCCACCACAAATCCTTTTACAAAAGGACAGACGTCAACACAAAAAAGAAAACAATCCGCATCAAACCACATCATGGGGTCTGTGAAGGACTTTTGTCATTGGGCTCAAGGTGTTTGAGCGCCTCAATATCAAACACGCACACATGCACACACACACAATCTGTCCACTGCCATGGCATATGTTGACTATTAGTCATCAACTGCACCTCTGAAGGCTTCCCATCTCTGACGACACAGCTCCGATCTCGCCAAGCCAGCAGGTACAAAAAACGAATTAACAGTCATAAACAGAACAACGGCACTGTGCAACTAGCAGCGGACTGCTGGTGGTGCTGTCATTTATTGGGAGGCTCGGACCCCTTTTTCTATTTATAACAATAGAAAAGTGTCTGCGGTCCATTTGTAGTCTCGGACAAAGGGGCTAAGAGGGTGAGCAGGGGAAATCGATGCTTTTGCAGGGGAGATCAATCATGGGGCCGGCAGGCTGATAAAAATCAATGTGAAGTGAGGGCCATGGGTTGTTTTTCAATAGGAGACAGTGCATTATGAACTGCAAACACAGAGACAGTATGTGGTTGGACTAGCGTGCCTCTCAGGAGAGAGCCTGCAATGACTTCTGAATCTGGGGTGTAAGCCAGAGATGGTTTCGGCCTCAGATGGCACCCTTACAGACAACCTACAGTCCGTTTGCTGACTCTCTGATCCATATGGCCAGACAAAAACGGCTGAATAGTACGCAGCTAGCACACGCAACCACAGAAAGATGTATATTCTTCTGTGTTATGCCTACAACTGTAAAAGTGAACAGAGATCATACTCTTAATTTTATTCTGATGTTTCTTAAAGCAAGTCTCTGAGGCTCTTAGTGTTAATAGAGTGTTAATAGAGATTGTGCAGGTTTTGTTTTATAGACCTGGCAACCCTTTCATAGACAGAAATTTCCATTCATACAAGCAGGGTTGGCATATTACTCATAACTAGCCCAAAACAAGCCCTCAGAAAAATCACATTCATGGGGATAGAATTCGCTTTCCCTAAGTTAAGTATCAAGTTTTTGTGGTCGCTTCAACCCACGGACATGAAAAACAACTGCTGCAACAGAGTTAAAGTAGACTAATTCTGTAAGAAAACCACAGACTTGGTAATACTGCACACAAGTAAAGCTATTTACTCAAATAAAGCAAGACGGACCTCAGATCTTTTGTCATACAATGCAAAGACAAACAGTCTTTGTGGATTTGCTTCAAAAACAAAAAAATCATGTTCTCAACAACATATATTGTGGAATCTTATGAAGACAGGTGCAGATACAAAGCATTGATCAGCAAGCTCTAAAAAGTTTCATCGTTCTGGCCCTGAAAAAAGAGCTAGTGGTTAACCAAGGACCATCTCCCGAGACGGTTCAGAGATCAAGAGCTCATGAAGTTAGTTGTACACTACAGAGAATTACGATACTCAAAAGTTGAGTCTGTCGAAAGTCCGAAAAGTCAAGAATATAAGGTGGACTGAAACTGAGAAGTCAGTAACCAGGGATGACAACTTGAACCGGAGGTGAATAAAGATCCAGAGATGCTGTTAAGTGCAAGAATTGGAGGTGGACACTGATTATGCCATGACTCTGTGTGGGTGGACAAGATTTCCCAGACATATATTGCATGATTCAAGATGTTATTCATGCAGGATAAACTATGTGGTATGAGTTTAGGGTTTATTTTAATATATAACATTTATAATAATATTATTTTCAGGTTTAAATAATGTGTGAAGTTGCACATTTTAGTAATGTAGGTCACCACTGAGATGTAACGGCATGTAACACTATTTAATGAGAGCGGCTAAAAGAGTATCAAACCACAAATGTTCTTCAGTAGTGAGACACAAAAAAAAAAAAAAAAAAAAACATAAACAATAGGAAACATGCTGTCTTTGAAATGTGTGGGGAAAGCATGAAAGCATGTAGCTGTCCCACAGGAACAAAAGACAACGCAGACCTTAAAAACATGCATGCTACGGCAGAGCAAAGGCACGGGAGAAAAAATAAACGCTTAAACTGAGATTTTCACATCAATTATTCATCACGCTGAAGGCCTCCGTGCTGCAAGGCTGCCAATTCTCATGTCAACGTTTCTTTGCCTGGTACTTCAAACAACTGAGACTACTAAAAAAAAAAAATACTTCACTATTTTAGTTTCTTTAGGGATCTTTTTATCTTCCACCATCTATATCTGACTTCTGCCCAAAAGCAGAGAATAAAAGTGATGCATTTCTGCTCTTGTTAAACTTTTCTGGGCAAGGCAACAGTGTTGAGGCATTGCATCTCCAGCTACGTGACTCAAAGTGCTGACCTCGGCCATGCTAAAAGGCGACAAACACCATAGTCTTAATGTAATGTTTCCACATGTTCAACACAAGTGATCCTCTTCTTTTCTTTTTGTTTTCCATCTGCTTCAAAACACAAAGAAAATCGCAAACATTAAACACAAGCATGCCCTATTTCTATACGTAAAAACAGGTTTCCCACACGTTATGGATGTCATAATACATATCTAAAATAGTTTTTCCGCTGCTGGTCTGCTGTCATCTGCTGGTGTTGCAAGAAATTAACACTTTTACTCATCTCTGAGACCATCTCCTTGCTTTTGAAGAGTAGTTCTTTTTTTGCAGCGCATAAAATACTTGAGATGGCTGTGCAACTATCCTGACACATTAACTAAAAACAAGCTCCTATATAGCTCTCCAGATCTCTGACAGAGTCATCACTAGAGTTTCAGCCTTAATCATTGACCTTGTCCTCTGGCTGAGCCCTAAAACCTCTTCAGAGAAGGCAAACCCCATGAGGATACACCCACCAGGGCCCTAAAGTAAATTGGTTTCAGCGCCTCAATCCCATCCTCATTCTGCTCATGATTTAGAAGAGGAGCAGGGCTCTCTGGGGTGCCTGCAAGCTATAGAGCTTTCATACAGAACACAGTCTGACACCAAAGTTGCCCGCTCCATCCCCCAGGAACCTCCTGGAAGACCTGTGCTGACGTTTCCTCGGTTTAGCCCATTAGCTGCAGGGTTTATGGAGCATAGAGTCTGAATCATGAGATGATCAGCCCCGGGGTCCAATGCCTGCTATGACCTCTGAAATAACCCCCAGTCAGGGGCCAATCACAGCTACAGCGTTCTTCCAATTTTTCAATCTTCAGGTGGGATAAAGAGATATAGGGCACCTAAGAAGCAGAAATATTTTCAGAGCAAAAAAACAACGAAATAGAGGGGGTCATTGGTTTACTGTCACTGCTTAATGCACTCCAATCTCCACAAATCATATTTTCTAAGAAGCAATCAATTATTCCTAGATCTACTAGTACAGTACGACAGAAAACTTTTCATACCCAGTGGCATGCAATAAGAGTGCTTTGAGCGCAAAAATAGATCTTTAACTATAGCGCTTTCATGTGAACCAGGATGGGCGAAATTCCCAACAGTTTGACAGTATTTCAAGAACACAGTGCTCTCTGTCAACACATTCAGGAAATACTTGCACAATCTTGTCAAACATTTTGACCTCTGATATGTTTAATAAAAGCCCTCACATTATGAAATAGAAAAAAAGGGGTGCCCCCTTGGCAGCCCCGCTCTGGTCTACCTCAAAGATTCAGTTACACGAAGTAACTTCTTTGTGAAGGTTTTCGTACATTATCAAAAGAAGTTTACTTTTAAGATAAATTGAGATAAACTTTCACCCTCAGTGTTTTACAGATGGGTACAGTATGTCTGTTTGCGTTGTGGTGGAGAAATCTCGTTATTTTAACAAGGCTTATTGAACCCCCATGACCTAATGATTGCCTTTCACACAGCACAGCTATTAAAACTACCATTTAGGCAATTAGCAAGATCTATCAGCATATATGTAATTAAGAGGTGTAAATAAGCTCATTAAGAGGTGTCTCCTGGCCCCATATGAGCCTTATCGACCACACAGCAGACAGGCTCAGACATTGATTTAACATGTCATCTATGTTGGCCTTTACCCGCCATTGACGATGATTGACTAACTACTTTTACAGCAATGTGCTTGAGGAACTCTGCAAAGGGCAACCTAAAAGCATACGTTTATTTATTGGGCGGGCTGGAGCTGAAAACATCGGTCACTGCCATAGTGACAGATGGTGTGACAGGCCACCCCACTGCCCGTAAAACATAAGCAAGGCTGAAGAGCTTTATTTTTACAGCAGTAAGTTTTAACAGTCAATGTTCACCGTAAAAGGCTTAGAGTGATTCAAATCTGGTGAGCCCTGAAAATCAGCTTCCATGTCTAGCATATACTTGTCTAGCATATATAAAGTCTTAACAGAATCTATGATTTGTCTGTGTCAGTTCCCACAGCAGACACCTTTAATTGGGAGAACAACCATGGAAATACAGTATTGAACAAGAACGCGAATAACTGGAAAAATATAAAACATGATTCTGATTTGATTTTGGTGATGGATGGAGTGGCATTAAAGATCTGGCCTTGCAACCCAAATATTTTATGCTTAAATCCCAGAGAAAAATAATCAAATAATCAAGCTTTTCTTTTTTTGCCCTTGAGAAAGGTGCCTCACTCTGATTTTGTCCAGGTGGACAGTCCCCAAGGAGGTCTATAATACCTGGGGAAAGCAATCTGTCAGTATAGTTGCTCAGTCGCCGTGAAAGACTCAAAAAGTGCCACTTGAAATCTCCCATCATTGCTATGGACAGATACAAAATTGAGCCAATCCCCTACGCTGCAATTGCCATGTGACTAAACACTCCACAGTCATCATGGCATAGATGCTGACATATATATACACTCACCGGCCACTTTATTAGGCACACCTGTCCAACTGCTTGTTGACGCAAATTACTGATCAGCCAATCACATGGTGGCAACTCGATGCATTTAGGCATGTTGCCATGGTCAAGAATTCAGAATGGGGAAGAAATGTGATTTAAGTGAATTGTAGCATGCCTTGTTGATGCCAGAGGTCAGAGGAGAATGGCCAGACTGGTTCGAGCTGATAGAAAGGCAACAGTAACTCAAAAAAACAATTGTTACAACCAAGGTATGCAGAAGCGCATCTCTGAACGCACAAAGCGTCGAAACTTGATGCAGATGGGCTACAGCAGCAGAAGACCACACCGGGTGTGTGGTGTAATGGTGGTGGGGACATTTTCTTGGCACACTTTGGGCCCGTACTAATTGATCATCGTTGCAATGCCACAGTCTACCTAAGTATTGCTGCTTGTCCATCCCTTTATGACCACAGTGTACCCATCTTGGGTACTTCCAGCAGGATAATGCACCATTTCATAAGCTCAAATCATCTCAGACTGGATTCTTGAACATGACAATGAGTTCACTGTACTCAAATGGCCTCCACAGTCACCAGATCTCAATCCAATAGAGCACCTTTGGGATGTGGTGGAACGGGAGATCCGCATCATGGATGTGCAGTCCGTAAATGTGGGGACAACTACGGGTAACTGGTTCTGAAATGGTGACAGATCAATGAATAATTATCCTAAATATAGACCTAGACAACCATTACTGAAACTGACAGAATAGAACATAATGGAAACGAAAGAATTTCCCCTGGGGAAACGGAAATGGATAGTTACTGGATATAAGAGCGACTGCTCAGCAAGTCTAGCACAAACAAACACGGAGAGCCTAAAACTGTGCACCCTGACTAGTCCTGTGACTGGAAGTGTCACTATATCTAGCTCAAAAAGTAGATACTGTAATAGAGCAATGGCAGGAAATCATCTCCATGGCATCATTGTTTGGTAGCTCTTTCAGGGTGAATCGCACACTGGTATCATTTCAAGATTAAAATTAATAGCCCGCTGGTCAAGGTGCCCTTGACCAGAGCTTCCTGGCACCATGTTTGGGTGGATCTGGCCTGCTGGGAAAGCTGTGGATTCCAAAACGGCTAAGCAAACAAACCACTCTTGAATCACTTTTGTCAGGTTAAGACAGATAAGAAAACTTAGAAGTCAAGTAAAGACTAATTAAATTATTTTCTATTGACAAACTTGGGTGGACTGTTTGTCCTTTCGGAAAAATAAAGAGATGTTTAATAACATGCCACTTCATTGCACTCAGATGTTTTATTTTCGACTCGACCTTCTCTAGGTTCTCTGTGAATACATTACAGCTGCCAGTCATGCTTCTTCTATGTGCTACAGAAAGCACTTTTCTGTTGTTACGGTTCCTCGTTACTCTACTCTTACAGACATATTTATGTTTTACAGAGGTACTGGTAAGCTGACCTCACAAACGCATGCGTGTGAACGCTGAGGCCAGCTAGGATGTGATAAGGAAACAACCATGAAGTTCATTTGCGCATTGCCCCATTTATCGTTTATTAGGCTGGCACAGCTCCGGCGGTATGATGACTGGCATCTAACAAGTGTCATGACACTCAAAAAGAAAAAAAGTCCCCATAAAAGTGTTTCACGTGTGCTTCTTTTCGTAATTTCATATATTCCTGAATATTCAGCAGTACTGATTATTTTGAGTGGTGTCATGAGTAGTTGATTAGATGTTGTATTACAAACTGTCAGATTATCTGATTATTTTTAATGGTAATAGACCAGAAAATGTTTGGTCCCATTTAAATTACTGTAGGTGGTCTTAACTACTATAAACTTACATTTAAATTAATGATTTGGTACAATGCACTATATACAGTACCCATCCCAAACCTGTACCCAATCTTACCCGTATCCCAACTCAATAAAACTACAAAACTACACTTTAAGTACACTGTACTGTAAGTACACTGCACTTATTTTGTTATAGTAGTTGAGGCCACTTATTTAAAAAAATATTAATTAAAAATTATGTGTTGTATTAATTAGGGCTGTAACGATACACCAAACTACGGAAGCGTATTGCATTCACTTGAGGAAAAAATGTTTGCTCTGTTTTTCTGAATTAATGACTTAATTATATATAATTACTTAATTATCAAAAAAAAAAAAATTCATGAAAATGTATCTCGTAATTCGGAGATAATTAAGTCATTAATTCAGAAAAACAGAGCAAAAAATTTTTTTTCATGAAAATTTATCTCGTAATTCTGAGA
>JAUMHG010000079.1:12819315-12833364 GCA_032359395.1 Enteromius anoplus | reverse complement strand
TATATATATATATATATATATTGAATACATTTATAATGCACAATGACAAAGAATCACTCTTTCAGATAACTAGAATTGATTTGTTCGTCTCTCGAGTCTTCCGGTTTTTCAAGTCGTTCGTTCATCACGTGACAGCGAACCGAATGGTTCGATAAACCACCGAAAACCATTGCATCCCTAATAATTAGAGTCCATGTAATCTTGACCTACCTAATATCTTTAATTATATTCTACAAGTGTCTAAATCTTTTAGTATTACTTTAGTATTACTAGGATGCTTCAGTGTTTAGAGATCAACTCTCTTCAGAGATGAGCTACAAACCTTGAAGGGTAACTCCACTCCAAAATTAACATTTTGTCATTAATCACTTAGCCCCATGTCGTTTATACCCGTCAAAGCTTTGTTCGTCTTTTGAACACAATTTAAGATATTTTAGATAAAAACCGGGAGGCTTGTGACTGTCCCATTGACTGCCAAGTAATGAACACTGTTAAGGTGCAGGAAAGTGTGAAAGACATTGACAAATGACGACTTTATTTAACAATTCGGCACCGTAGCTTCATTGTGTTCAAGGTCGAACTAAGCATTTACAGGTTTGGATTGACACGGGGGTTAGTGATTAATAACAACATTTTCATTTTGAGGTGGAGTATCCCTTCAATTAAACATTCTTGAACCAGGTAACCAAGGTATGTACGAGCGTGTTGTGTGTGTTGGAGCAGGTGTGTAGCTAAAATGCAGGATAGTAGCAGGATTGATCACCTGTGGTTTAGTCCATCACCACTGTGCAGTAACCAAGTTATTCAGGAAACACAAGTTGCTCGAGGAGTAGTATTCCAGCAATTAGTGTATCATACACTTTGGATAGCAATTAAAAATCTAATGTTCTAATGATTCTTTGAAGAATGTTTCTTCCTTTAATCTCTGCCTTGAGATAAATATACTTTCATTAAATGCCTAAACCTTGTCTTAAAGACAAATCATTACCTCTTGTTTCTATGTGGCTTCTCGTTCACTTCATGCTTTTTCTCTGATTGGATAGCTATCGGATTGTGAAAAGGCCAGGTGCACATGCCCTCCAAAATGCTTTCCGGATGGATTCAAATCCAATTGCACAAACCACTTCAGCAGGTGGTCTTCAGATGAAACTGGACAAGTATAAATGCAAAATAAAATAAATTAAAACAAATAAACCCCGCCAAAAACAATGGCATTTTACCCACTGGAACGTGGTTTTTACATGGGCACCCCACCTTGCAATACAATTTGGCTGGTTTAGGGCTATTGAGTAGCAAATGGGCAGATTTTGTAGCAAGACTAACTTAACATTCCAGTGCTCCTGTCACTGTCTTTGATAAGCGCAGCACATATCTATTACTTTTATAGAGACGTAAACTCAATTCATCTTGGATTCATTTTCATTTTGCTGAGAAAAATGTATGTGGCCAAGTGTAAAAGGAACCGTTTTAACAATTCAGATAGCTATCGGATCAAAGAATATGCATGAAGTCATCAGACGTCAACAAGCTCTCTTTCTCATGTAAATCCTGACTTCTAGACTCATTTGGTCTTTCCTGCCTCCCTGCATCACCACTGGCTCTGCAGCCATAAATCTTGTAGGAACCGCTTGTGAACCCTGAGACCCCCCCATATCCACAAAGTCTGGTTGCAGTAGACATTTAAACAATCAATTGTGGTTAGCGCCTAAGTGTGCCCATTACTACTTCTAGGGCCCAGCAATGGCATCATCAACCATTAACAGTTGCATGGATTCCCAGGCAATTATAACAAGAGGCTGGCTACAGACTGAGTGGATATATTGTATGTTTGCCTGGAGACAGCAAACCTCTTGCAAATGTCAAGGGTTCTGTTGTTCTGTTGGGGTGCATATAAGGTGTATCCTGTGCTCAACAAGGAGAGAAGCGCTTCAGAATATCTGATGGCGGTTCCTTTGCCTTTAAGCTATGAATGCTGAGCTCAGGTGCAAGGTCTCCCCTTAAAGAAGTCCTGAGAGTCATTAATATGGATAACACCCACAACGACCTCCAATTCTGCACCATACAGTGCTGCCACATCAATTCTTGGAGTAACATTCAGAGGCAACAGGAAGGTGAAAGGAGTAACTGATTTTAATGAACAGTTCATCCAGAACGGAATATATTTGCATTATTTATTATTATTTACCCTCATCCTTTCAAACCCGCATGACCTTCTTTCATCAGTGAAACCCAGGAGGAGAAACCTTGAGGAACGCTTGCTGTTCTGTTTCTTACAATGGAAACATATAGTAGGGTGTCCAAATTCAGCCCTAAAGGGCCCCTGTACTTCATAGTTTAGTTCCAATTTGCCTCAACATACCTGTCTGGATGTTTCTAGTAAGCCTAGTAAGAGCTTGATTAGCTGGTTCAGGTGTATTTAATTGGGGTGGAAGCTAAACTCAGCAAGTGAGTGGCCCTCCAGTAACAGGATTAGCCACCCTTGTCATGAGGTGTCAACCTCCAAAGAGGAAAAGAAGCCTCTTCTTCACATAATCCTTATATACACCTACAGAAGCCCATGAATTTAGTAGCACAGACCACACTACATGTCATGACATTGATATTTTCATTTTTTTTGAAGGCTGACAGGTTGTGGTCACTGTAAATCCCTTCAAAAGGGTCCCTTTTGTCACACTGAAGAAATGAAGCGATATGGGAAAGAACATTAGGGTAGGATACTTTGAGAATTTTCATTTTCAGATGAACTATTGCTTTAAATGTGTTATAATAGATTTGTGAGCTATACTCCAAAGTTAGAGAAGACTTTGTGCTCTGAAAATGTGACTAAATGAATATAGGCAAAGCCATTAATTAGCTTTCAGGCTAGCCTGTGATGCACTACATCCTTAAATGACTATAAAGTAATTCAGATTCCCTTTAATTCCGTCTCAAGTGCGCTCTGGAAACTAGTCCACATGGCTCTGATATTTTACACTCATCTGTCATTTTAGATATCACAGACCTTCTGATGGACTGTCAGCGCACAAGAAGAATTGTACTGGTTTATATGCATGTGGGTAGTGTACAGAAGCTGGTCTCCTCCACACATATAAGAACATGGAAATGATAAATGGATTGTCTAATATTATATGAGAGAGATGCATAACATGTTAAAAAACATCCAACAGAGTTCAGTACATCCCTGAGGCTTGTGTCACATGCACGTACACACACACACACACTTTTCTCCCCACCCTGAGTCTATGTTATTGGTGTGGAAATGATCCCACAGGAGTATACTGAGTATTCAGTGTTACCATGGAGACCAGTATCTGACAATTCAATGCTTTTTAGCCCACAGTGCTTTGGTAAAAAAGTCCATTTACCACTTCCAATTTTAATGAATTACAAAATTATTAAAGCATTAATTTAATGGGACATTGGTTTGAGTCACATTTTCAAATATGCGCACTGTAATTATAACTGACAAGATATCATTCACTGAAATTCGCATGGAAGGATTTCTAGTAGGCGGTTGTTATGAAAATACTTTTGTGATGTGCAATAGATTCAGCTCATTCTCTTCATCTTGTTTTAAATGACCATGCATATGCGTCATTTTAAAAATACACATCAATTATTTGATTTATTTATTATAAATGGTGATTAAAATGGTAATGGCAACCTTAAATATCAAAATTCTTCTATTAAATTTATATAACATAAATAAAATCTTTAAAAAAAAAAACATTAATAAATACATTATGCTTCAACTTTGCAAAAGTGTAATTGTGCTAAAAGTTGCAAATATTTAAAGTAATCAGCCTTGTTTATATCCGGGGGAAACCACGCACATGTACGTAATCTGTGGCTGTTTGCGCAAAAACATATTCTCCTTGCAAAAACTTGAGCCACTGATGTCACATGAACTGTTTTACCAGTGTTTTCACTATGTTTCTGGACACTGGATCATTTCAGTTGCGTTGCTGTCTATGGAAGATCTGATGGCTCTCTGATATCATCATAAATATCTCAATTTGTGTTCTGAAGATGAAGAGAGCTCTAATGGGTTTGGAACGACTCAAGGGTGAGTAATTAATGACAGAATTCCCATTTTGGGGTGAACTAACCCTTTAATAGTGGAATAAAATGTGCAAATATTTATATTCAATTATATAATATTAAACCGTTATGTTAATCATACCATATTTTGTTTTTGAATATTTTTAGAAGAAATTTAAAACAATGTTATATATACAGAACCATAAACATGTATGCATCTTCATGCACATTTACAAAATGTTGTTCATTTTAGCCCTATAAAAAATTAATAAAATCAGTTGAACTCCTATTTTTACTTGTAAATTATTCATAATAAATGAACTGTCAAGTATGCAGATTAATACATGATGATTGCACGCAGATGATTGTGTGGGTATTAAATAATAAGTCATTTCTAAACAAGGTCTTTGCAAACTTCTGCCCGTAATTCTACATCGTTCCTGAACTTCAGACTGAAAGAAAACTGGTTAGGGACAAAGTTTCTGTGTAGAGCCCGCGTGTGACATTGAGATTATGAAGCAGAACTAAACAGCAGTAATGTATTCACAGCACAGCACAGGAAATGATAGATTTATCTCCACACACATAAATCACTCCACCAGCACAGCATCTGTCACAGACTCTCTGTTTGTCCACATCATCTTCTGCAATCTCCATTCCATTATGACTTGATAAACCCTTCCCTCGCAGCTTTAAAGCCATAGAATTAAAAATCCCATGCTATGGTTTGACGAACGCAATTTGTTGACACATTTCCTATCGTAACAAGATTCACAAATCTGCTTTAAGTTAATTCTGTCAGCTTGTACACTACATAGATGACTTCAAAGCTAGCAGATATGGACTATAAGTGAAAATCTCTCTTTTTGTGCAAGATCCTGCAGCAAGAATATTTAAGTGAGGTTGTTCGCCTGTATCTACATATGGCTGTGCAACTGAATTTTTTTGACTCTGAGGTTTTATTGGTCCTGTGAGTGATGCGGAGAGTTTTTGGACTAGCTTGTGTGTGACACTGATAGTACGCAGTGTGCTGTGCTTCAGATGAAAGGTGCTAAAAGCTGGGCCCCTCTGTGCCGTGGGAGGGATGGAAATGCAGCGAAGGCCCTTTTGAGAAACATCTTGGACGAGCGCAAAGGCCATCAATCATTTAAGCCGGTATGAACCGTATCTTATTCCCGACTGTATATCCTCATCTTCTAGAGGTTGAATTGACCTGATATGTCCTCAGTAAGTAAAATAAAGTAAACTTTTAGGAGTGGATCTATGGGCTAAAAGAACGTGGAGTGTTTCTGATTTACTTAGGGAGAAACAGTTTGACATCAGCTTCGTCATGGTTATGTTTGTGGCGACATTAAGGCTGAAATACCAATTTTAACAGTGAAACAATTAATCGTGATTAATTACATCCCAAAAAAAAGTTTTCATTTACATAAAATATGTGTGTGTACTGTGTATATTTATTTTGCATTTTTGTGTATATATCTATATCTATATATATATATATATATATTTATATTTATGTATATACAGACATATACAAAAACTTTTATTTTGGATGCGATTAATCGCGATTAATCATTTGACAGCACTACTACTTTACACACACTGCAGTTTCACTTAGAATCCAGTTGTCTTTACATTCACACTGCATCTGAATTGAAACCGGATTCAGATCCATTTCCAGCTTCTAATCTGTTATTTTGTACTGTATAAGAGTGAAGGGTTGATAAAAGCAAAACAAATTAAGAAAAATTTTAACAAAACAAAAAGAAAGAAAAATGTGTGTTAATATGTTCTTAATTATATGTCTTTTATTACTTACTTTTAATGTATTTGAAATATGGTACTTATGATAAAACACAATTTCTATTGAAATGTAGTGTATTTGTAATTCTAAAGTTGCAATGTACGAAGTATAATCGCATGTACAATTTATACATGTAAAATATATTAACCTTAAATTAAGTATTAACTTTAAACTACTTTAAAGCATGTCAAAACAATGGTTCAAATATTCTATATAACGTAAGATTCGGCAAAGTGCACTTTTTTCTTTAAAAATGTATCAAAGTTCAGGAACAGTTTTAAAAGTGTCAATGAAATTAAAAAATATATATATTTCAAGTAGACTGTACAACTGAGTGCATATCTTTTTAAGCCCTGCAATTTGATCCCTTTAAAAATTCATCATTTCAAAACAAACATCTTACTGCATTTTCCTCCTCCTGGCTGTTACTGGAGTCTTCGCTTTTGCGGTACTTGTCTGATGAGCGTGAGTCTCTCTTCCGGCTGGTATCAGTTCCCTCCATCGGCCTCTCACCATCTGTAAATGAGACAATGACCGCACACATTCACTTTATATTTCATCAGCAGTATTATTGGTTCTCTATCATTACCATTTATATTGCATACAGCACGCAAAAACGATGAGTAGCCATTATAGCGACTCTTCTTAGCAGCTAAAATCATTCTTAAAGAGAGACAGCAAGAGAACGCATGGAAATGACTACAGCTGGGATGCAAAATTAACACTTGCCAAGTGCCAAATGCAAATGAAATTGCCGTTGGCAAGAAAATGAATAAATAAACACCTCTCATACACCTGGATGCCAGCAGCTGTGTAGGGAAGTATTATGAAAAATTCCTGAAGAAGGTCTTAGACCAAAATGTTGTTTATCAAAAAATATTTGCAAGCTACAATACTAGGATTGCTTATTCATTTTTATTTACTATTTTGGGGAGGAATAATACCTTCCAGATAGCCTTACAGAGTTCAACTTCGTCTATAAGCACACACCGTCTATGAAACTTTCATCCATCATTAAAAAAAAAAAATTGGATTGGGTTTGATTTTCTGTGTTTTCGCATTCGTAGCAAGCATTTTGATAGGGTGACAAATATGAAAAAAAAAAAAAAAGCTAATTTGACGAAAGTGTGCAAGGACCTTAACTGTTTCAAAAATGCATTAATGCAAAAAAAAATAATAATAATAATAAATAAAAAAGTTTGGCCAACATTTTCAGCATCAATTTGTCAGTTGTCACAGTAAGTTAATTTTGTACTGGCTACAGCTCAGAAACCAGTGCCACTGGGTCATTGACACACTTTGGATGGATTATGGGATTGTCCTCCATTGACTGCCATTAGGAAATGAGGATCACTCAGGTGGCAAGGCGAAAAGCTAGATGGATATACTTAGAGGTGCGCTAACATCGACAGATGGATAAAAGATATTTTCAGCAGGAGAGGGACTACAAGGTAAATATGGCACAAAATCTGCCTTGACAGAAGCTCCTTATAAAGAAAACTGTGTGTCGAGAAAATAAAATATCATTGCAAGAGTGTTATTGCCTGTGAGGTGATTATGACTTTACCTCTTTACAAACACAGTCACACATACAGGGAGCTAAAACTGTTTAAGAAATGAAGTTGTACGGTAACCAGAGGGATTAAAGCTATAAAATATAATGAATGGTTCTCCTACAACAAAAGATTCTCTTGATATCTACTTACTATAGAGGAAGGGCAGTTTGTGGTCATAGCCTACAGGTCTTGGAGACATTATATTTGCACTTACTACATTTACATGTGCATGAAGTGTGTGTGTGTGTGTGTCACTGCAAGTAATATAAGAGAAGACATAAAAATGCATTGCAAAAAAGTATTGTAAACTGGCCATCAGACACTCATAGGCCACTAAATTGCTAGAAAGTATTTGACACTATTTACTTTAATTCCATTGAGTAATGAAAGTCATTTTAAGTCATTTTTCGATCTCCAATACGACAGTGTACTTAAACTTAATACTGACATCTAGTGTTGTGGATGTATAGTCACACAAAAACAGATGTCTTTAAGAGAGTTAAGAGATTTGTCTAGTCATGTGATTTCAACATGGCCGCCACCATAAGGGGAACCCCCTTTAAATTAAATAATGTGGCTTTTTCTGGGCAACCGACATGACTACAGTCATTATCTCAACTGATTTTTATATTGAGTTGCCAAGATTGAAAAAAAAAAAAAAAAAGTCTTTGTTGTTGCATTACATTTTGTAACAGTGGCTTTGTTCCTTCATTATTATTATCCCCTTATTTGAACATCCTTGAATTTGTGAATTTCACCGTCAAAAAATAAATAAAAAATCTCTTCACCCCTGATTAAGTGGTTATAAATTCATTCCAAACGGGGATCCTTCAGTAAATGTCATACTCTCAATTAAGGTATATTAGCATCAGGGAAATGAGCAGAAATGACATTTTAACATAAATGAAATCAACAGAGACAGGTGCTGTGCTCCCAAGGCACTGCCTTTTATGCAAATGCCCATGCTTAAATATTCATGAGCTGCAAAGTAAAAATTAATGGAATATGCAGTGCTGTATGCATCATGGATATTTTTTTTTTTTGACATTTTTACCCACTTTAGTTTAGTTTTCAGCCCCCTACGAGTCCCACGTTTTTGTATCAGCTACAGTATGAATTTCAATACATTACTACAAAATATAAATTTGCTGCAATTAAACTAATTTTGTATCAATGTTTTACTTGTGGTCGTTAAATTTAGACACTTGAGTATGTTAAAAGGTTCAATCCATCACAATTGTGTCACCCGTTGCTTAAAGTGCCCCGTAAGTTGCTCTATATAAAAGCATCTGCTAATGACTATACTTACTGAACCTAAATTGAGTGCTTTCAGAACATTGATATTTGTGCAAAAAGCACTGCTTTGTAATTTCAATGCTCTCCAACTGGTCATCACATTATCAAATGCATGAGCTGAACGGACAAACTGCCAGAAGAGAAAATAATTAACAGAATAGTTCATCAAAAAATGAAAATCACAGCATATTTTACCTACTTCATAAAATAACTGATTTCCTTTTTTTTTTTTTTTGCGAGAGAAAGTCATATACACCAAGGAAGGCTTGGGGGTGAGTAAAATATGCGGTTACACTTTATTTTGATAGTCTATTTAGACATTCTACTAACTATAAGCAACTACATGTCAACTAATTCTCGTTCATTCACAAATACACACCTATTAACTCTCAGATTAGACTGTTAGGGTAGATTTAGGGTTAGTAGAATAAATTGACATAGTTGTAAAGTTTCTGATAGTCAGTATGTAGTAAGTTGTGGATCCATCAAAATAAAGTGTTAGGAGATATTAAGTAGACAGTCTACTAATACACTAATGACTGTTAGCTGACATGTAGTTGCAAAGTTACTTACTGTTAGTCGAATGTCGAAAGTGGGCTATCGAAATAAAGTGTTACCAAATATGCTGTAATTTTCATTTTTTTGAGCTAACTATTCCTTTAAATTAGGTCAGTTTCCTAAGCAGAATTTGCCCATGATGTGGTTTCTGTAGCTCAACTGGTAAATCAGGAAGCTAGCAACACCAAAACCAAGACTTTGATTCCCAGAAAACATGCAAAATTATATGCACCCCTAAAAGCACTGCAAGTCACTTTGGATGGCAGTGCATTGCTTAAATGCAAACATCATGCAGTTACACGGAAACTGATGGCTTGTGCTGCCTTCATAAATATACGCTTCTCCCTGCGGAGAAGAAATAAGCACAGCTTGATGTGTGATTTATTTGGCATTATAGAGCTGAGTCTTTGTGAGGCACACTGGTATTTATAAGCGGGAACATGGTGTGTTCATATGTTTCAGAAAAAGAAAAATGGCTTTCTGACCTGGTTTCTTAGCTAGTTCACTTGTTTATGGGCTTGATTAAATTGATCTCAATCAACAATGCGCACAATACTTTTATAAAGCACACTGTGCCAGGATTAGCATCTGGGAAATTTACATCTTAACAGTGCAATGAATTTGCCGTTATAAACATCTGCCCTTTAAGCCAGTCTGTGTAAACGCAATTTCAATAGAATCAAGAAGCTAATTAGAAGCCAAGCTTATTGAAAGGTTTTGAAGATGTGTTAAATAAATCGCATAATGCTACAGGTCTCATATACAGGCAGATGAGTCTTGAGAGTCTTTTGCAAACAATTCTTTAGTAATCTGGCTATTCTAGCACTTGGCCACAAGCTTTATTGCTGGAATAGAGGTGTGGAATGAAAGGAGGTGGAAACCGTAAACAGAAAATTCAGTTTGAATTGAAAGAGGCTTCTGAATTATTCGAAATGGTGCCAGTGTGTGAAGTAGTAAGAGCAGTGTACGCATTACATTTGGCCGCAAACAGAGAGAAGGAAAGTAGCTTTTTGAAAATCAAATGCTTATAGCGTGATATAGATGCTGCTTGGACCGCTAAATATCTTTTTTAGATTCCCAACAGACATGCTTATTAACAATGAGCTTTATTAATTTCATTGTCACATGTTAACAGGGTGTTTAGTAGAAGCAGAAACAAACAAAAGGGGCGCTAATATCACAGCAGACTCCAAGCATGGGACATATTTTAATTGCACACATCAGTGGAGATACGAGCGCTAGTTAGTCCATTAACTTTACAGTGAATTGTAAGGGGCTAAATATAACTGAGGAGGTCAATAATCAGTGTGTATCATGAAACACAATAATGGAGAAATAAAGCTGTGAGATTCCATTTCGAGGTGTTTCTCAAGTGATTTCTTACTATACTGTAGTTCTCCAATAGCCATGTTTTTCGTAACCATAGCCTAGCTGTAGCACATACACTAGCTAACAGGTTGGCCAAACAGAGGTTTATAATATCATAAGGTTATATTCAGTACCATTCTCACCATTAATTTTTCATTTGTCATGTTAAAAGTAGTGCTGTCAAATGATTAATCGGATTATTAACAATAAATTTAACATTGCATAAATGTATTATTAATCTTTACATTTTAGTCATTTAGCAGATGATTTTATCCAAAGCGACTTACAAATGAACACAATAGAAGCAATCAAAGTCATTATTAATATTAATATCATTAATATTATTCATTATTATATCAAATATAATTATCATTAATAATATAATTATAGAATATATATATATATATATATACTAGGGGTGTAACGATACGCATATTCGTATTGAACCGTTCGGTACGAGGCTTTTGATTCGTTACACATTAGAAACCGAACGATTCAGACTAATACTTTCATATTTTGAAAAAAAAAAGAATAAAGTATGTAAAATATAATGTTTTCAGTGAGGGACAGGCAACGTACTGAAAACGTACTTAACCGTGACACCACTGTGTCGTATCGAGCCGAACCTTGTTTTTTGTGAACCGTTACACCCCTAATAAATACACACACATACAATATATTTTGAAAATAATTACATACATATACATAATAAATATACACAGTACACACTCATATATTAACAAAGACGTCTATACTGGATGCGATTTAATCAAGATTAATCATTTGACAGCACCAGTTAAAATAAATTTTAATTTAACCTAGTAGCGATCTAAAAAAATGGTTTCAACATTAACAAACGTCAAAACATCAAAACCCAGTACATGAAAGATGCTGTGATTAGAGCTGTTTCTGTTCTGTTTTGCGTGTTTCATAATAATGGAGATAGAATGTAAACGCATAATTTACGTGATTGCAAAAGCAAAAAGTTGGGCTAAGAGATTTTTTTCATTACAAATTACATGGAAGCTCCGAAACAAGGTAAATGCCGTTATCGCTGTTTTCCATGTTCGTGGAATCAATATGTTTACGTGTTTTGTTAAAAAATGCTGGGTAGCTGCGTTTTGGGTGAATTTGGCCAATCAGCGCGCATTTATGTCACTGATAGTTCCTACAGTAACTATTGTGCACGGTGTTCAACAAGGGAAACGAAAAATAATTAAGTTTACAACAGGAGGATAGAGGACGCTGTGATTGGAACTGTGTTTTTGTTGTGTCCCACAGGTTTCACGTTTTTTATTAATATATATATATATATATATATATACTAGGGGTGTAACGATACGCATATTCGTATTGAACCGCTCGGTACGAGGCTTTTGGTTCGTTACGCATTACAAACCGAACGATTCAGACTAATACTTTGATATTTTGAAAAAAAAGGACAATAAAGTAGAAAGGAGAATATACAAAAGACAAGAAATGTCGACGTATACGTCAAGAGGTAAAGAAAACGTTTACACAGTGTTTTAAATCATGGCGGTGAGGGTGTTTTCATACGCGTTTAGCCAATCAACTTACACTTATAGTTCCTAGTACTTTTTTAGACCCTTCTCTGAAGCAAACACGACAAAAAGTAGGTAGTTCCACAATTAGTTATTAGGTACTATGAAATGGTTCCTGTGGTGCAATAGACCCTATTGCAAGTGATTGCACAGAATGAAAACTATTTATAATTCAAAACATAATTTTCATGATTAGTTATGACTTCATATTAGGCTGTACCTTGTGAACAAAGTTGGAAAAGCAACATGGTTGTTTTCAGTCTGGAACAGCACTCAGTGTTCTATTTGGAGAGGATGTAGCCTTCTTGTGTTCTGAAAACGGCGCAAATGATAGAACGTAATGGAACAGAACACAGGGGATACATAGTTAACTGAACTGCATTTATTTTTAACTTGACAAGCCATCTTAAAAACTCATCTGACGTATGCATACTTTGACCATCACTTCAAAATAGCACAGGCGGAACTCACTCCATCAAACATTTCCTCCAGAGAAAGTGAGGTAGTACTCGGTGCATCTCGTTGCCAAGTCCACCGCCCCATCCCGCTGCTTCTATTTGCAGGAGCAGATCCTGATAATGCGGCGCAGCAGGCCAGAAGAGCGAGCTCCTAAAATCTCCTTAATTTCCTGTAATCTGGGTCATAGGCAATGGGCCAGGAGTCCCACATCCCCCGGGGCAGTACGTATACCTCGCTACACACACTCGCGCAGCTTAACAGGCTGCGACGCACACCCACGTAACACATGCTTGACTGTGCCCATTCACATCTCAGCAGCCCTCTGAGACGCAGTAAAGAGGGTCAGTTTGCTGGAGTGCAGATATGTCACTCTCAGCGTGCAGTTTCGCCATGGCTCTTTGGATAGAGTGGATTAAATTAATTGAATATAAGCAGATCAAGCCTGTAAGCTTGATTAAATAACGATTAGTAGCTTGAAAACACTTTCGCTTCTCTGATGGTGCAATGGAAAAGCGAATGAGTTGCTTTCAGAGACAAGCAGAGCAGATGGCTGAGGTGTGGGTTTAGGCTGTTTGTTTGGTCTTGTTGGGGATAAAAATGAAGGCTGATATGCTCTTTGGGGTGATGGAGAACAAGGACTCTGCAGTACTCTTGTCCCCTCAAGTCTTTTCTCACCTCCTCTCCTCAACCCCCGTCCTGTGCATATCCTTGTATCTCATCTTTTATCTCACCCTCATCTTTCAACTCCCCTCCTTGTATCTCACCTCACTTCTTTTGGTCTTCTATCTTTCCTAACTCCTCTTTCCTCACAGTTCCTTATCTCACCATTCAACATCTATCTCTCTCCTTTCCTTCACTCAATACTTCTTATATGTTAGCTGCTTTTGGTTATCTCTTGCATCTCATCAATTTTCTTTCGACCTCTCCCATAATTTCGCCTCTCCTCTTTTTTCTTCATATTGTCTCCCCTTCTCTCTTCATCAGTTGACACCTTGCATTCTTCTTTTCATATCCTCTCATCATTTGACTCCTCTCCTCTTACCTCATCTCACCTCCTTTCTTTTGGTCTTCTGTCCATCACACCTCCTCGTCTTTCTCTGTTCCTCATCTCACTTGGTCACTGTTCAACCCGTGAATAATTCTCTTAAATCTCTCTTTTCCTTTCCTCGCAAGTTAACTCCTCAACTTTTAACTTCTCTCTTAGGCTCCGTCCACACGAAGCCGGTGCATTCCCTATCCAATCTTTTTTTTTCCTCGTTTAAAAAAAAAATCGCGTAAACACGAAACCACTGAAAACGATGTAGTATATATGCCAAACCAGTATAGGGCGCTGTAATTCTGCCATAGAGATAGACTATAAACGGAGAAGAAGACTTTGTATACAGCGCGCAAGGATATGCGC
>JAUMHG010000079.1:12780112-12796708 GCA_032359395.1 Enteromius anoplus | reverse complement strand
CTTGGGGAGAAGCAGAGAGAGAGAGTCCAAATCCAGGCAGAGGTTGTCAACAGAGAATCCAAAGGCAAAGAACAAACATGACCAGGTTTGACGATGTATGACATAAAACACAAAGTTCGCTGGAGTGCCCTCCAGTGGCCAGCGCTGGCATCTCCAGCTGATCATGACAGTATGTATATACATACTAAATATACACAGAACACACACATATATTATGTAAATGAAAACCTTTATTGTGGATGCGATATATCGAGATTATTTCATTTGACAGCACTCAAATAAATTCACCTGTATGTCAGAAATGTGTGGAAATTCAGAACAGTGTTCATTTCAGTAGTGCCTCTCAAATCATGGATGTGTCATCACATTTTCTGATATGTATGACAAGACTGCCATTTGGAAACCGCTTGTATCCAAAACACAAACACATTAATCTGGTGGCTTGGACCTCCAGGCAATAGAAGAAGTACTGATGAGTCATTTTTAATTTCCACTGGTTTTCCAGTGGATTTTTCAAAATCCAGCTGGATTTATGTTTAAAGAACGCCTTGAGCCCACAATATCTATTGGAAAGAGTCCCACCTGCTGCAGGCACATTAAAATGATGATGTCCCGTTGTTTGCTCTGCAGAGTCACATTAAAACCAAGGCAAATGAGTCCAATTTAAAGTACCAAGTGCACCTAATTTTGAAAAATTATATTCTACCGCAGAATAACCTCCAAAAGCTGCTGAGCAAATTAAATATTCTCGTGTTTTCCCAATCAGCAGATCTACAGACACATCACTACACTTCACGCCTCAAAGACACAGTCTTTTTGCAGCATCCCACCACAAAGAGTTGAGAATTTGTTTGTCTGTAGACCTCAGACCAAACCACATATTTCATTTGAGGCGAATGAAAACAAGGTCACAAGAAACTATTATATATATATAAAGTATTATATTTTCAATTGTATTATATTATATATTATTATTATATTAGACTGTAAAAATGTATTAACCTTAGCTGATGTTGATTCATATATTTACACATTATTCAAATCTAAAGTTATTTCAATTAATGTTATTAATCAACAGTTCTATTTTTTTAGAGTGATATCGGAATCGGCTGATATGGGCTTTAAAATTAAAAAACGGAATTGCCCTGATTAGAAAATATATGTTTTTAAATAAAAGCAAATATATCGGCATCGGTATCGGCCCAAATGAGTTAAAAAATATTGGCATATCGGATATGAAAAATCCAATATTGTGCATCAAGGTAATTTTATTAACTAACATAATGAAAGATTATTAAATACTCTAACAAATGTATTGCTCATTGTTATTTTTTACAAATTTGAAATAGTTGTACTTGCACTATTGTACTCTTTACAATATATTTTACTAATTTAAAGTGAAATAACCTTGAAATGTCTTAAAAAGGTGAAATTTATTGAGTCTGATTCAATCCTGATGATCTGCAGGTCTCTATTTTTTGTGTTTAACATTTTTGTCTTCATGTTGACAGCACTCTAATTCAGTGGCCTTTTTATTATTTGTGATATTTTAACTTTGTTTATCTTTTAATAAATCACAAAAAAAAGTATTTTCTTGCATTTTCTTACAATCTAATTGTTGAATTTTCTTGGTAATACATTTCACAAATAATTACAAAGAAACAACAACCTGACATGAAGTTAAGTAGACCAATGATCATTCTTTGTTTTTGTTTTTTTGTTGTTTTAGAAAATTATTTATATACAGTGTAACCCTCAAATATATCAAAATGACATTTAATTCAGAACTGACAAACATGTGACACTTCATATTATATGCATTCAAATCACTGTACATGTATTTGGGACAGGGGCTGACTTTCCTGCTCAGTTGGTAACCAAACCTTTGCTTGGTTCCGCTATGACAAAGCACGTACTGGAACAGCTCACCGCTAGTGTGACTGACTGCTCGCATCACTTCCTTTTCTTGTCATCGCTAGCCAACGTGGGTGCAAAGAGCAAACTGTTAAAGGTGACCTTTGCACACACAACCACAATAAAAGCCCACTCAAGCAGCTTCAGGCCTTTGATGATCGATTGTAATCCAGCTTTACCAGATGGATCGCTTACAGTAAAGTAACACCAACTTCAATGTGAAGCATCTCTCAGCCAGGACACTGAAATATGATACTCTATGAGAGCGAGAGAGGAAGAATGCACAATCAGTGACACACTGATTGATTTTTGATTTTTTTTGTCTGCCAATTAAATCAGTCCACATCTTTCTAATTTCAATTCTGCATTTTTTCGCAACTGCAAGAAAAAAATGTATCTCTCTCTCTCTCTAAATATGTATATTTATTTTATTTTATTTTTTTCTTCATGTTGACAGCACAACATGGCTCTAATTTATTGGACCTTTTTAATTTAAGTTGTACGTTTAAATAATATTTGTTATATATAACTTTATAAACTACAAAAACATTACGGCGAATGACTTTTGTACTTTTGTACCTTTCTTATATATATATATATTTTTTTTTTTTTCTATCTAACTTTTTTTTTCTCTCCCTCTGTCTTTATTTCTATTTTTAAAATAGTGAAAAATGTTATCTCAGAAATCGCTATACAAGATGAACTAAATCAAAAATCAAAAAATCTTTGTATTCGTGTGGTCGTGAGAACCTTATAGTAAAGATATTCACATTTTTTCAACAAAAGATTCAATTTGAAAACTTAAATTGCATTTTGTTTTTTACTAATTGTTTGTTTTTATTTACTTTTGTACCATACTACAGTATTTACAATATATTTTACATTGTCATAAAAAGTCATTTATTATTTATTTATTTATTGATTGATTATCATTGATATTTTACATTTATTGTGCTTGATACAGTCATGGTGACTTACAGATCTCTACATTTTCGGTTTTACATATTTTTTTCATTAGGTTGACAGCACAACACCCAACTGCAAGAAAAAAGTCAGAACTAAACTATAAAAATAAGTTAGAATTACATATTCGGTAGCAAAAAAAAAACAGCAAAATGTCAATGAGTTTCTTTTTTTGCAATGCTGCATTTTTTATTATTTCAATTGCAATCCTGAATTATTTTCGTAAAAAAACAAAAAAACAAAAAAAAACAATTTAATAAAAATTAAACGATTCTGTGGCAGAAACAAGCTTCGCCTATTTTGTACTGCTTTTTAACAATTGGTAGAAACAATTGTGTTACTTCACCGTGAAAAAAAGTCAGGTTTATTGCTAGTTTTTTAAATGAAGATCAATAAAACAAAGCACACCTACATGATGGCAGCTTCAAGACGTCTTACAACTCATACTGTATACGGTGTCCATTCTAACTTGTAACCAAGATTTAATGAAAGAAAAAATAATTAGTAGTTTGATGCCATTGATTAACAAACCTGGCATCCCACAGGTTAATACTTAAGTATTAACAAAAGGAACGGTAATATAAAAGGAAATGATAGCAAAACCATACTGTGAATCTGTGCAGGAATGCACTTTAAATCCATTAATGTCATTAACCGTATAAAAATAGGTGGTTAATTTATTATATACTCACTGCTGTAAAACAGTCATTCATTAATATAATGTTACTCTAGATTTTCCAGTAAAGCATTGCAAAGTGCTGGATGTAAGACTTGTTTTCATAGTAACAAAAGACCTTTAGGGTACCTTTTAAGTCAATGTAAAATGACACTTCAATTATACATCAACGTTATTAACTCTGATTTTATGACCTTAACAGCCGTCATGCTTTAGTACGGCCAGATTATGGTGGGAAATGGCTGCTTTCCATTCACACACACACACACACACACACACACAGCCGTATCATATGACCTTTCCCAAAAGCCCTTTCTGTGCCTGTAACCAACCTGCCAATCTCATCCCACTCCTTCTCAGTACACTTGTGTGTATTTCTCACACCCTTTCATTCAGCATTCACAGGGGTCCCGGTTAGAGGTTGAACGCCGATGCCAAACCGGGATCGGTTCCCTCGGATTTCTAAACATAGCAACCTAAAGCCTTTGTATTTACAGACACTGTACTTGGGCCATTCCCACTATTCATCTCTTCTTGCTCCTAAACTCCTAAATCTCTCTTTTTTTTTTTAGTTAAAACACTTTAATATACAGACTAAGACAGCTGATTTCCCTTAACAGTATTAACACTGTAGTGCTATCAAAACATTGCTCTGTTTGTTTGAGATTCCTGACAGGCCTGACTCAGCAACACTGATGAATCAACCAAAGGCAAGTTGTTGTTGTTTGGTTTCCGACCAATGGCAGATAAGGTTGTGTTCCACTATCTTTAGTTAGGCACTGACACCGACTAATTTAAAATAGGAGTCAATTTAAGTTTATTTTAAGTTCAGGGGATTGCTCATGCGTCACAGGGCTTCTAACAATGCAATTTATTGTGAAATGCTGTATTTTTTCTCTGATTTTAAGCGCCCCTATTATGCATTATGAAAGGTTCATATATTGGTTTTGGGAGTCCCAAATAAAAAGCTGACATGCATGCATGCTCCCAAACAATTTGTTTAACAATGAATTTTTCCAAGCCCCTCTGCTGATTGGTCGATTAAATTTAAAGCAGTGTTTGAGAGCTTTTAATGCTACATTTGAAATTTTTGTAATATCCCTTTAAATTAAGCACAGAAATAAGAAAATACAGATTTTTTTGTATGATTTTTTTTGTAATTCTTATATATTAGATTCTGCCAATATTATACTACATTTATAAACTGATTCATTGTTTCTTGAAGAAAGAATTTTAGATAGTTATATTCCACATTTTATTACTGAATTAAACTTGATAATGTATCAATGTCTACTTTTTTGTATAAATTCAATTATGATATCTGTGCAACTGTAAAGTCGTTTGCAATTTATGTTATGTTAATAAAATGTTTTTTTTTTTATTCCCTTGGCTTTTCTCAAATTCTCAATTTGATGTGTGTGTGTGGGTGTGTGAGGGTTAATTATGTAGAACCACTGCTGGTAATTATTTGTATATAATCCTTTAGAAATGTTGTTTTTGTAATTGCTGTTTGAGCATTAGTACACAAAAAACAGAAATGTATAAATGTATGTATAAATGTATAAATACAGTATATACACACACATATATAGTCTGGATTTATACACACACACACACACACACACACAGATAGACAGTCTGTTAATCAAAGATGCTTAAAAATATATTGTAACGAACCTCCTGACCTCATGCAAGCCAACTCAAAATCCCACACTGAGCAATGGCTAACTTTACCTTTTTCTTTCCGTCCTGTTAATTTCCTTGCCATCCTGTAAACAGGCTCTAATAATGACGTTTAAATGCCTGAGCTTGACCAGAGCAAATATTTGCAAGTCTAATATGCTTTCATAGCAACACCTCTACAAATTACAACCCAAGCACATTGATTTAAAAAAAACTTACACAGTTCAAAAGGTCCTGCATAACATGACCCGTCTGCTACTTCGACACATTCCTTCACACTTGGCTGCTTAAAAGACCCTTGTTCACAGCAACCTATCACCGCCGGTGCACGGCTACATCTTGACCCGGCCCTACGGAGCCTGTAATTGGGAATAAGGTGACCATTGTGAGTCCCAGGGCGAAAAATAAATAAATCAGCCTATTTGTGCAAACACGCAGCCAACATCTCTGATTAAAATGTCAGTAACGTCACTCGCCGTGCCCCACAGACTTTTTCATTTCCTCGTAGATGGCTTGGTGCGGTGCCACGTTATTTTCCAGACATCTAATGCAGGATTTGCACTGCCTTTTCGCACTTGAGTGATTCCAGTGCTGTTCTCCTTCGCGAGAGGAGTGATTTGGTGGCCCACTCGAAGACTGGAGCAGCCAGACAGAGGCTGGAGCTCCTGGGTTATGATTGAGGTCAGTTTGGGGCAGCAAGGGAGAGACGCCAAACCACACAGAGCTCTTAGCAGCCGTTAATGAGAAAGGAGATCCTCTTCTAGAGTGTCCGATACAAACAAGTTGTTGTCAGACGGGCTCTAAGGGTCAGACACTGTGTTAGCAGACGCTAATGCTTTTAATATTTGCTTGAAGGGTGCTGTCACTTCACTAAACTTTCACGGAAAAAGCCTATTGTATAGTGCAGCAATAGAAGTCAAACCAAGAAGTTGCCTGTTGGTCAGCATACCCAATTCATGTGAACTAGGGAAATTTAGTAAAATCTGCTTGGAGAAATGTTCCAGCCCCGAAGCCAAATTACCATCACATGTATTTTCTTATTGAAGTTACTGAATTTTGATGAAAAATATTTGCGGTTTGTATCTTAAATTGTGTTCTGAAGACGGGTTTGGAATTATGGGGGTGAGTGATTAATGACTGCATTTTAGTTTTGGGGTGGAGTAACCTAATGTCATTTTTATGCAAAATGTTGGCACATTTGGAAGCTTTGCCGAAAACTTGAACCCTTTCAAGCCAAACAGGTTTTGGTTGGCAAAGTGGCGAATTCACACAACCAAATGTTTACCATTTTATGAAAGATCGTTGATAGAGAATCTGGAGGTTTGAACGCTGCCTCCAAAAAAAAAGCCAGGAGGCTTTTTAATAAGTGGTCCATTGTTGAATATACCATTTAAAATTTTGGTCAATTTTGATGCTTTGTTATTTCCTCTTTCGCAACGGCATGCAAGCCTTTTGCATAATCTACTGACTGAGGTTAGACATATTCTTTGAGCAGACAAGAACACTCACACATCAACACTGTGTCGATGAACTGTCCGCAAACAAGAGCAGTATACAGACAAGGGAGGCACGCTTTGGATTCAAGTATTAAAACTATGGCCAATAACTAACGGATGCATTTTTATTTTATTGACAACTTTATTGGCAACCACCCAACATTTAACGAGAACACCTTAGAAACTGCATAGCAACACACTAAAAAGCAGAACGCTAGCATTCTAACACTACAATCGTGTCACAATTTACATACAACGCTCTCAAATGGAAAAACAAGTTTTTACATGCCTTAAGTGTTAAATAAGGTACAGCTTTTGTACTTTTGTATCTAAAGTGACACATTATTCGCACTTAATCTAATCTAATCTAATGTAATCTATCCATTTTGTCATCTAGCATCAGATTCAAAGCTGCAGGAAGCATCAAATTTCATTCTTTGCTTTCTTGGTTAAATTAGTGCATCGTTCCGTATTTTAAGTGCACTTACTTCTGTTTGAATTTCTAGTGTGAGCACACCACACTCACATTATTTATACAACAAAACTGCATCACATACTACATTATTATTCATCAGATGCTGAATAAATTACTCTTAATATCCCATTAATTCTTAAGTAAATTCCCATTAAGATCGCTACTTAAAATATTCCAAAAAATTCCCTAGTTTAATTTACAATGTAAAGTTTCTAGGAATTATTATATATAATATTTCTGCCCCTTTTGCAACCCTATGAGCAGTTTTCTTCAACTGAAAAAAGTCTCTTTTTGTGAAATTCAAACAAAAACAGTGTGTGTGTGCGTGTGTGTGCGTGTGGGAATTGATGACACACAGTCCAAATAAACAACTGATGTTCTTTAATACAAATTTTTTTAATCTAAATGTTCACGGGCCACTTCGTTACAAAAATTAATTCAAGTTCTTGCCACACGGCCGCCAATATAATATCACAATGAGCAATTTTCATGGGTGTGTGTGTCTGAGGTGAAGAGATACTCACACTTCTACTTAATCATAAAGCCGATTCATCATAGCAGAGTACTGCTCATCTTAACACGTCTGCTTATGTCCCCATATTTGCATAATTTTGGCACCCTCTGATGAAAGCTAAATATGTACGCCGTATTCGATTAAAAATACGATATTTCAGCTTTCTGTGCAAAACGACAATACATTCTGTTACTAAAGCATACTAAAGCATTCAAAAGGCTGATAATACTAATATGCTGCACTCCTTCAAATGTGCTGGACGCTGATGTTGAAGCTCGGTATCAGCCCTAGTTCATTAAAGTTAATAATGAAATTGATAATTCAGCAGTTCCTATTCATCTTCCTTTCATGTCTAACCCCAGCTTCATTTCTCCTCGGCAACATCCACCAGAAAACAAAGAAAAAACCCTTTCACGATTATTTTGAGAAAGATAAAACGCAAACACAGCTTACCTTTCCCATAGTTGAAGTGGAGTTTGATGGATTTGCCCTGGTTGATGTGCAGGTACGTAAACCACACGGCGAAAGTGAGCAGCACCAGCAGCAGCAGAAGTTTGAACTGCTTTCGGATCTTCTTCACGGGGAATCGCAGCATTTTCGCAGCTGCAGCATCATCAGCAGCAGCAGCAAAAAAAAAAAGAGAGTGTCAGCCGCTCTTTTCAGTCTGGCGCTTCAGAGAACGGGTCCTGATGTCACAATGTCATATTCGCAGCAGCATCAGGTTCGGTTTGCAGCAACTAAACTCGCAATCTCATCTTCGCGACAGCAGCAGAATGAACCTGTCAGCTGCTTCTCAGTTCGCCGCACATTAAACCTGTAGCATCACAATGTCATATTTCTCCGGACCAGACTTGTTTTGCTAAAAGATTAGACTCTTTATGTCACAAAGTCATATTTGCAATATGTCAGCTGCTTCTCGGTTTGGCACGTTTCGCAAAAAGACGTTGCAATGACACATTACAGCAGCAAAAACAAGTTGGCTGCTTCTCTCTTTGAAGACAATGTCATTTACTCAATGGGTTTCTTATTATTCTAACTCACAAGCCACCACCCGCTGTTTGTAACTTCAATGGACTTCGTTTAGGTCAGATGTAGCACAAACAAGGCAGAGATGAAGAATAGGCGGTTTGATTGTAGGCAAACAGGCAAAGAACGGAGCAGCGGGTTGTTAATCTCGTGAAAGCCGCTCTGACAGCAGTCCAGCCACTCCAGAGAGGATCATCCTCTGGATTTAAAGCTTTCGCTCAAATGACCAGTCTAACTTTTTAACTCTGCGGCTTCGCATTTAATTAACAAAAAACAATCTTCCTGTAGAACCTCGGCAGTGAAGAACCCTCTTTCTGGGGATGAGGCGCAAGGCGCTTTTTAGATCTGTCGATATTAGCAATGGAACCACTCAATTAACAAATGCAATATTAAACCACATCATACCATAACATGTCCATATTATGGATTGTATATTTCTTTTCAATGTAACTTACATTTCTACTCATCTTCTTTGAGGAATTTGCTTTGATGTCGTCCAAAAAAAAAAAGCGCAATGAACTTATCAGGTTATGAATGACTTTGGCAGCACTTTGAATTTAAACCGCAATTTAAGGCAGCAATTTTATTTATTTATTTTTTTTACAGCATTTCTAGAATCGGACAGTACGTAACAAAAAAATAAATAAATAAACATAAGACACTTTAGATTTAATGAATAAAATTCGCATTCGAGTGGCTGCACTGATTCAGTAGTACATTTGAACATCGACCGGTACCTTATCGCATTGCAATACAGAGAGAGAGAGAGAGAAAGCAATGCAATCAAATAAACGTAGCTTTATCCTCGGGTCTTATTAAAGCACTGAAATGCAACGTGAATAACCGCGAGAGAAGGATCGCATTGCTCTCGCGGTTCATAGGTGATGCGATCGTGCACCTGCTATCCATCCAAGTCCGCGCGCAACTTACTCGCTCTTTGCAACATTTCAAAGCAAACGCGTGAAGGTGTACGGTCAGCAGAAGAACAATAACAATGCTCTATTGGCGTCCGTGAGCTCCGGTACCGTTAGCTGCATCTGACATTTTGGTTCCACTAGTGCTCTCCGCGAAACAACCGCTTTGTTTCAGCGACGCGTCAGTCTCGGCGCGTGAATCCAGTGCGCGTGGAGGCTGTCACGCCTTTAGTCAGATAAACTGTTTAGCAACGAGTCTCGTAATTCCACTAGCTCCGCTTCCAGCCGTACGATGCGATCGACTCTCGGTCCCCGCGTTTAACTGAGCATCCATGACGCCGCCGCGGAGCTACGTTACGAATCCTACTACGATACCGGCTGAGCTCATGAATTATTAAATAGGTCATGTTGACGTTACGCTGGGCATCCGTGCGCTAGGTTCATTAATATTCATGAGGGGGGATTATCCATTGGAAACCAGTCAGGCTTACTGGCCGTACGTCACCGTTAGGTAATTAATATTTATAAGCTCAGCCGCTACCGTAGTACGGTCTTGAGATTCGCTGCTGGGCAACCGAACTTAGGTGGAGCCTTTATGGGCAGAGACGGTGTCCAACCACCGGCGGAGCTCCAGCGCAATAGATTATTACTGGAAGAGCTCCCGTGACGAAACGCGCGTATTAACGTTTAATCGTTTGCTTCGATGATCTCACCTAATTGTTGATTAGATGTTTCCATCACTTGACTGGCGTTAACAACACACACACATACACAAAAACGTTTATGATTCATGTCTCGAGCATGCTATGAAGTGCTATTTAGGAAGGTTATCTATAAATTTATGTCAAATACAAAAACTCAATTTATATTCATAACATTGAAATTTGATCTACTTAGGAAAGCGCGTTTTACAACAATAAATGTATAATATTGTGAGGATTAGGTTATTCGACATTTTTTAATAAATATAGCCTAATGTTTGTTTCACTGAAGAGCGCGGTTTTAAATTAATTAGCAAATAATTCATTCAAAAGTTAAAGATGTGTTAACATTTTAAGTTTTAAGCTTTGATTCAAAGAAATGTATTGTGTGATTTTTTTAAACAAATTTAAATAAATTAACAAGCCACTTAAAATATTGTGATATTTGAGAGAGTAACTTTTAGAAATACATAAATAAATGTATAATTTACGGATTATTGCTCGACTTTTGAATGCTTTTAAATGTATTTTGTTTTTAATAAATCAAAAATGCTTATTGTATTTCGTATATTGCATTTAATTTAGTACGGTTCATTTGTTTTAAATTTATATACATTTAAATGTATGAATTATTTATTGCTCACATGTTTCATAAAATTCATTAATTAATCCAAAAAAAAAAAAAAAACACAAGCAAAATTCGAGAATTTATCCACAAGATTAGAATAGGATGATCTGATTGGCTGATTCTTATCAGATGTGATATTCTAGTGATAACAGAACTCAGAAGAATAGGCGTTTTTATGGTAAAAACATACCTATTTAGACTTCAAATATGTGGTTTGTTTATAAAGATTCCCTGCATATGGACAGCTGGATTTGTCACATTACGGGGTAATATAAAGCCCGCGGCCTTTCTAAACTCCTATTTCGCATTTTAAGCAGTGTGCACATTGCCTGACTTTGATCATTCACAGAATAAGCGCAACTCATCGAATCTTTGAATAATTAAGCCCTGTTTCTAATATGCATGAAGCTATAAGCCCTTGCGGAGTTTATATGGTGAAATATTACTGGCTCTTCAGGCAAAAGCACATTACAGTCATTTCTCTCCCAATGTCTTCTTCATCCCATTTCCCTGAGAGACGCGGTCAAGAGCGGTGAGTCTGAGCATAACTAGTAGTGTGATGGGTTAATTAAACATGTAGCCTGTCATCATATAGCTGTGATGAAAGAGAGAAAGACTAATCACAACGTTTCCAAAGCCATGAGATTTTCTATACTTAGGATGGCTCTTTCCTTCCTGTTTGTCTTCCTCGCCGCTTTTCCGGCGTGACATTACAATGAGGTGGCCACCCTCGGCCGAAATGTCAAGAGGATTAAAAGCAAGGCCTTCTCATAATGTTGATCTAAATCTGACACCACTGTTTCTGTGGTAACACTTTTTTTCCACTTTGCAAGAGTGAATCGTTTCCTCTGCATCTTCAAGATTTGAAATGTGACTCCAATGACTTCCACTTCCAAGACACAAACAAACCAGGAAAGATTAGAGAAAGAACTGATGAAATCTCGCTGACATGTTGAAGGAACAGTTCACCCCAAAATAAGAACGTGCTCACCCTCGGGCCAGACAAGATGTAGAGGAGTCTGTTTCTTCACCATGTGCAGTGAATGGGTGACGTCAGAATGAGAGTCACAATTGATGTCGATGTCCTTATTGTAGTGCCACCTAGTGCCAAACGGATGCGATTCTGAGTGGTGGTGCACCTTTGGGAGCTTTGGGTCTCTGTAACACTTTTAGGGCAGAAAAGAAGAAACAAATTTGGTCCCTAGAAAAGGAATTGGCAAGTTTGTGTTGATCGGTTTGTGCTTACGTTTATGATCTTTCTCCAATAAAGATAAACGGGTTAACATGTTTACATGACCTCATGTGTGCCTCATTCTTACCAAGCATAATTGGGTTAAGAACATGCATGTAAACACGCTCGATATCTGCAATCATTCTAATATGCTGATGTTTTATTATCAGTGTTGGAAACAGTTTGAGCTGCTTAATAGTTTTTTTTAGGATTCTTTGATCATTAAAATATATATATATTTTTTTTTTAAAGCATTTATTTAAAATGGATAAAAATGAGTTTCATAGTTTACTGTTACACTACTGTTCAAAAGTTTGGGATCAGAAGAAATGAATTCTTTTATTATCCAAAGATCTATTAAATGAACCACAAAAAGTCACAGCATAGATTTACATTTTAAATATGTTTTATATTTGGTAAAAAATATGTTTTTTTTTAACTGTTTCCAACATTGAAAATTCTAGTAATAAATCAGCATATTAGAATGATTTCTGAAAGGATCATGTGACACTGAAGACTGGAGTAATGATGCTCTTTATCACAGGAATAAATTACATTTTTAAATATATTCACACAGAAAACAGTTATTTTAAATTTAAATAATATTTCACAATATTACAGTTTTTTCTGGATTTTTAATCTAATAAATGCAGCCTTGATGAGCAGAAGAAACATCTTTACAAACATTAAATAGAACTGTAGTATATGTGTACTCTGTATATACATGTGTACATGTGTGTATATATTTAAGAAACATATGTTATGTTCATAAATTAAATATATTTATAAATGATATGGATATTCATAAATGCATGTAAATATATGTTGGCCTGTAAGTTTTCAATATATAGGCTAAACATGAACATGCCTGTATATATACAAATATACATAATATATACACAGACATATGTAAAACTTTTATTCTGGATGTGATTAATCGCAATTAATCAATTGACTGCTCTAATAATCATCACTTCTAGTGTTGGGTTTGATGTCTCTTGTAAATCTAGGTCCTGAGCAAACATATATTGTGTATCTTTGGTATCTGTAGCCAATTCAAGTGCTTACTGTGTTGTATGTTTATGTCTTTTTGAATAATACTTCTGCCTTTGCTCTTCGGTCTCTTTGTCAGAGCTTATAAATCTTTCACTGGCTGCTGTAGTTTGAGGCATTGAGCACAGATTGTGTGTGTGTGTGTGTGTTTCACTAAGTCCTAACCAGTACAACCTCACTTATTAAGCTCATATTTCTTGAGAAATATTAATAAATGTTAATAAAGACACATTTTAATTCTGTGTTTGGATGTTATAAAGCACGTCTATGGACAGGAAAAATCACTTAAACTGTGTAGTTTAAAGAGTAAAACATTTCATTTATATAATACAAGCACATTAAAAACGACCCCTTCCTTTGACGCCGAGAAAACAGTGTGAAAACAATGTCGCTCTCCTCCAGTTCTGTGATCAATAAGAAAATCGCTGCTCCTCTGATGAACGTCGGACAAGAACGTGTTGATCCCACAACATGTGACCAGTAATCGCCTTTCCAAACAAACAGCTCCATTCCTGTTTTCCTGTTAGAGATGATGGTATTATCACAGTCAAAACCATTGGAAACAGGATTATCTTATCAACAACGCTCATTATAGACCTGAACAGAAACCCACATGAAGCCACACCGATTTCAAACGTTGTTTGCTAAAGCTTTCAGCCACCAATAGTGCTAAAAAGACTAGTTCTAAATTGGTTAAGCGGCTGGGAAATTCCATATTAATTTACTTTTCAGGATATAACCGTATCACTCCGGTTCTTTGATGGCCGTTTCTTAGCGATCTTAGCGTCCACACCAGTGAATGGTGTCTGTTTTCTCAGCAGATGCGCATCTGCCGCTTTAATAGCTGCATGCCAAAATGACACAATATGCACTCATACACTATGTACTTATGAAAATATATGCACTAAACCATATAGTGTATGGATTATATATTATATATTTTTTTATTTTTTTATTATTATTATTATTATTAATTACAAATTGATATGAATTAGAAGATGTTACAGTCCATAACAATTTAATAATTGATTTAAAAAGTGTCTTAAATAGCTGAATTTTAAAATTAGTCAGTTTATTTGGCCATCATGGATCAATGTGCAATCAAAATATTTTATAGTACTTTTCGATTGGCAACATTTTATTGATTTCATTTATAAAAGTTATTCTACAACATTAAATTATTTAAAAAAAAAAATAATTCCTAGAAAAGTGTGTGTCCTAAATCTTGCGTCAACACCGTGTTTTCCCTTTAAATTGGTGGAATTATCTCAGAACTGTGTAAGTTACAGGAAATGATCTGTGCTCTCTCTATATTTCAATCTAAAAACTTCTCGGACCCAGAGTTATCTTGTAGAATCTCAACTCTGTTATCACAATATCAAAGGGAAAACAGAATTTATTACCGATCTCACACTGGGTTATTTAAAGCTCTTTTAATCACGTTTTCATAAGAGTCATGTTTTCTTAGAATTTATGCCAGCAAGTGGAGTATTTGGAAAAAATAAAAATAATTGTCAGCATTGTTAATTTAGTTTGACTGTGACAGACGGGGACACCAAATGTGCCTGTAATTATAAAATTAAGAGTCAATAAATAATATTATTACAAGAAATAAAACACCAAATTCTAATAAATATTATTTATTTACTCCTCACCATGAATTACCAAATATTTGAACATTTTTAATATATATAGTTTAATTCTTTTTTGTTGTTGTTGTTGTTATTTAAGTCCAAGATAGCAACATTTATCAACCTTCTGGCCCAGTTGTTTCTTGGTCCCCAGCCCTAAAACGGACCCACACACTGAAAACCAACTTAAACAATTTCCTCTGGCCCACTTCCTTTAAAACGACTCTTATTTATTGCCGTGGCTCAGATCTGGCCTGCACACTGTAGAGTCACTCCTATTAATTTCATAAGGCCCCAAAAAACAAGTTTACCAGATAAGCTAGATTTATTTCAGTTAGTCTGACTAACTGTCATTTGATTTAGTTTAAAATAAGTCAGACTAATTAAAACAAGCCTGGCTTATTTGGTAAACTTGTTTTATGGAACAGGCCCCAGGTCTGTATGCATGTGTGTGTATTTATATATTCACAATAAATATGCGCAGTACACACTTTGTAAACAAAATCTTTTGTTTTTAGATGTGATTCATCGCAATTAATCATAATCATAATAATTAATCAGATTTATCACTATTTTCAAACAGAAAATAGTTGGGATTTTTTTGCAACTGTGATTAACAAAACAACACAGTAGGATTTTAATTTGCATGTTTTTCTGCATGATAATCACTTTGCTTAATCCCTCTAAAAACCTACTTAATAATCAAGGGCGTTTGCATGCAGCGTTCATCTCCTTGACTCTATTTGAGGTTTGCGAATATATAAGTGACTGACAATCCCGTCAGCCCTCAGTGAGATCAGGTAGAGCCGTAAAATAACCAGCTCCATTCACACACAAGCTGGTGTTAGTCCTGTCAGATCTCAGGGAAGCAATGCAATAAACCGCGATTTAGCTGGATTCAAAGCACAGATGAGACTGTCAGACACAAATGTTTATTTGTTCATGCAGCGGAGCGCCGCTGGAGCTTTTCATTCCTAGCAAGTGAGAAACAGAGCAGGTCAATGGAGGATAGACGTCACGTTCACCTGGTCTCTCACAGCTGTCAATGCAGCACCTGCATCGCTTTTCTCTTCCACGTTCCTTTTGATGTTCGAAAAGAAGAGCTCATTTTAGCACGGGTTACAAGTGATCAAAAGACTAGGAGTAGAATAGAAAAAGAGAGGAAAAAAACATTTTCCTTGAGGATTTTTGTGTAAGGGCCTGTCTGCGCTTTAAAAAACAAACTACCGGTAGAACTGGGGTCACAATCTTTTTCACACCACGTTTTCGTAACTTGCAAATATGCTTTCTGTTTGTAATATCTTATATCCCTAATGATGTATTTGTTTCTTATGAACTTGCAGTTTTCTCTTCACAAGATGATTACTAATGGACTGGAGTAGTGTGGATTACTTGTGATGTTTGGACTCTCATCCAAATCTGTTTCCTTGAAGACACAAACCGGCCCTTTGCCAGCACAAAAGACCAGCATAAACCAGCTTAAAAAAAACACAGAATTGTTGACATTTTTGCAGATTTACATGGTCACATGGTCCTAAGTATTCAGACCCTATGCTCAGTATTTAGTAGAAGCACTCTTTTGATCTAATAGACTTTTTGTGAAAGATGCAACAAGTTTTTCACACCTGGATTTGGGGATCCTCTGCCATTTCTCCTTGCAGATCCTCTCCAGTTCTGTCAGGTTGGATGGT
>JAUMHG010000079.1:12763542-12776255 GCA_032359395.1 Enteromius anoplus | reverse complement strand
TAAAGCATTACAATAATCTAACCTCGAGGTCATAAACGCATGAACTAACATTTCTGCATTTGAGGTTAAAAGCATAGAACGCAATTTAGATATGTTCTTGAGATGGAAATATGCAGTTTTACAGATACTAGTGACAAAAACAATGAATTAGCGTTTTCATTCAGACCAATGTGAAAAATGTCAAAATTTCCGGGGTCTTTTTTGGTTTTCCCGGGGGAGATATGCTAATGTTTGATGTTGACGTCAATATAAAACTACTTGGGATTCATTTTAAAATGATTCGTTTGAATGATTCAGAGTCGACTCTTTCTTATGAGAGACGATAACTCTATACATGGTTAAAACTTTGCTGGAGGTTTTCATTCACTATTTTCATTCATTCGTTTAATATATTTTTTATTCCATGGCGGAGGAAAAACAACAACATCTGAATTGTGGAAGTTAAACTAAATATTCAGAACTCTAAAATAAATATTTCTATTCCACGCCTGAAGACAGGCTTTCATAATTTTCCTACCGTCCTATATAAGTAAAAGTAGAACAATTAAATAAATAAAAACAAACTAAATAATACAAATAAAATAATATCACTATAACTTAAAGCATTATTCATTATTTTTATAAATTATTATCGATTTAATTGCTAACTCTATTTTTCTATTTATTTACAGAAAAAGAATGTCTTATGGAGATTTTTTTTTATATAATTTGAGGAACAAAAGCACACAAAATAAGTGAAAGCTGGGAGAGCAAAATCCTACTGCGACCCTCTGAAAACAAATGACTGAGACCAGGGTGATATTTCACAGATTTCAGTAATGATTAAGTGAAAAGCTGCCACTGAGAACTTTAGGCTACTTCAAGGTTACGTTTATGAACTCCTAGTCACACCAGAAAATGTGACTTTTACCACATGACATTTATTTTCCTTGCTTGAAGGGGGTTTTAAGAAAGGTTAATCGGCCTGACAAATCATTCATTGTCAATAAATGTTTTTTTTTTTTTCACAATTATTATTGCCACAAGAAAACCAGTGCCTTTCTTGCCATATATTGCAGCCAAGAGAGAACTTTAAAAGAACCTGAGGCGTTTAAGTAATTGTTGCAAACCTGTTCTGAAAAGCGTTTACATGCAGTAAAGCAATTTAGCAATAAATCAACAAGCAAAGAGAGCTGTCCTATTAGGAATTAACAAAACAAAGTAAAAACAAGGCTGTAATGATTACATAATGTTGTCGAATAATGAACTACACTACTCTGCATGGCCAGTAGGGGTCTTGCCTTTAGGGCGCCATAGCTCTTGGTGAAATTCATATTCCACAACAGTCAGGATGTCTTATCAGAATGCAGCTCACTTGCTGCCGACCTGGGCAAGTCTTCCCAAATGGGATTCTTGTCTTTAGAGCAGTGTTTCCACACAGGAAATCCAAGTCTCGAGCTGTACACACCATCAGACCTTGTAACGGAAAGGACAGACTGTCCTTAGTTGGAAAGTCTATCAATGTCTTACATTTCCGTTAAGGCCTAACACAATGAAGATGAAGAGGAAAGAACGTTTATCTGGATAGAAGCTGTACAAAGTCCTTAAAGTGCATGTAATTGAATACGTGCACTATGATATCCGATTGACTGCTTTGTCTGGTCACTGCACAGAAGTGATCCATCCGTGAACGCTGGCTGAAAAGCGATCCGTCCTTTTCTAGTCACTTATCTGCCTTGAAGTTAAGGAAATACTTCATCCAAATGGATAGAAGACTCATATTTGAGCTGAAAGCAAGAGTTTGGAGTAAAAAAAACAAAACACACACTTTAATTTTGGCTTTGTTTCTTACAAACCTGCTGCTTTTCACTTCATAAGCTGTTATTTGATGAACTGGAGCGGTGTGGATTACTTGTGTATGCAAAGGCGCAAATATGGTGAGCGTTTTTCGCTATTCAAACCCAAGCGATTGTCATTGACAATCATGAAAAAATTAGAAACAGAAACCCCCCGGTACACAAGGTGGCGCTGCGCAACTTTTTATCCTTCTGACACTCCCCAGAAGAAGAAGGGAGCCAGAAGACGCACAAAACCATTTACTTTGTTAACGTCACGTTTGTCATACAGCTCTTTATTTTCAGAAACCAGCAGCTCCTCATGTGTCTTACCTCAGGTCTATTTAATTTGCGTGCTCGGCAAGCCATCAAGCCGTGTACTGTAGCTTCAGCAGCTCCAGGCACGTGAACAAAAGCGGCAATCTCATTGGTTGGCCAGTTTTTAACGCGGGACGTCAGACCAAAGAGACTTATGCTGTGTCCGAAATCGCATACTGCTTAAGTAGGTACTACATAAAATATGAATGGAATGTACTACATCCGCCATATTGATGCTGTCACGTGTCGTCACAACAGCGAAACACTTTAAACTTTAAATAATCATCCGTTTATTTAGATTGTGTTAAATAACGTTTTTTTCCTGAGGTACTTATACTTGAAATGAGTTGCGTCTCAACTTTCCGCCATTTTTTTTATATGACGCCTCCTATCCCGGAGCCTCATGGGACAGGAAAGTGTCCATGGTCATCCGGGTACTTCTCGCCTACTGAATTTCGAATACTATGAATTTGCCTCGCATACTGTTTTTCGTGTACTATATAGTAGGGAAGTAAGTGATTTAGGACGCAGCATGAGGCTTTTTTTTTTTAAAGATGAGGCGTTAAACGTCGGCGATCATTATTATTATTATAGAGTTCACATGTGAAATTCACATGTGGAAAAATCGCTGCGGTGTGAACAGGCCTTTAAGCCTACATTTCTTCAAATCTGTTCAGACGATCAAACAAACGCATCTTAATCCAAGATGGCCTGAGTTTGTGGTAAATTTTCTAAATCCATTTTTATTCAACCAATTATTTTTCTGCGTGTCGCAATTGACAATAATGAGAGAAACACACTCTTTCACACATTTTAAATTGCATTGAAGTTGCATTTATTTCTCACTTGGATTAAAATCACATTCATAGCAGTATCACTATAATAAAGGAGCACTACAGTCCTTTAACAACAATAACGATAGGAATTAAACTGCTGGACATTATAACAATAAGGCAAAATATTGAATAGACCTCACATTTGCTCAAGAAAAAAAAAATAACAGCATTCGTTCACAACATAATAACTTCACAATGTTAAGGGTCAACTGTAAAAAATATATAGATATATAGCAAGAGAAAGAGAGAGGTACTCCAAAAAAATAAGAGTTTCCCTTATTTAGTAATATTGTTCACAGACATTAGACCATTAAACAACTTCTTTTTTCTTCTATTTTTTTAAGATTGTATTCATAACGGCACAGCTTTTACTACTCAAATATTGTCACTGCCTTACTTTTTACATACAGCATAGTCATAAAATGTTACATTATTTGATTCCTAAGAACCTTATAATAATATTGGTCCATCTTATATGCTTTTCTGAAACTAGTGTAAAAATGTGATTTACCAACTTGCAGTATTTGCTTATAAGTACTGAACAGCAGTTAAGAGTCCCCTACTATTAATGTTAATATGTTGGTATCATAGAAGAACCAAACCAGATTGTACTATATCTGATGTTATTAACAGAAACTAAACTTTAAAATTTACTCTGGGAGGCTGAGTAACATAACCCAATAACATAAAACAAACTTGGTAACGTTGTGATTGTGCGCAATGTTCACAGCAAACTTTGTTTTCTTTGAAACTACATTTCCCAGAGGCGCACACATGATGCATACATCCCCTAAGACTGCTTCTGGTTTCCACAGACAGCAGACCCGGGAGAAAAGTGCTTATTAAGTTAGAAATATGGATATTTATCAAACAAAAATGCATGGATTAGCTACAAGGGGACTTTATTCACCCTCCGGAGCCGTGTGAGGGATGTTTTATAACGAATACGCGCATGTTATTTCACGTCTTGCGAAGTGTAACGGCTATCACCCGTTTAAGCCCAATCAAAGGCTTGGAGAGGTCTGGACAATTTTCCTTATATCTCTTATTATAAGTCACATACACCTAGGATGCTTAGAAGGGGAGTAAAAGACAGGATAAATTTAATTTTGGGGGGGAACTATCCCAAAAAGCTTTGTTTATCTTCAAAACACCATTTAAGATATTTTGACTGGAAGGCTTATGACTGTCCCATAGACTGCAATGAAATGAACACTGTTAGAGATCCAGTAAAGTAGGAAGTCAGGGTGCTCCATCAGTGGTTCAATCTGAATGTTGCGAAAAGAATAGGTTTCGTACACAAAGAAAATGAAAATAACGGCTTTATTCAATAATTCGTCTTCTCTGTGTCTCATTGCGCCATCGTAGTGCCGGTTTGGAGTATATGCACTAGACACAAAATACGTACACTCTTCTATCAGTAACTATATGTTTTCTACACGTACTGTATTTATGTGTTGATTACAAAAAAGAAACACAAAAAAAAACAAAAACAGCGCATCCTTGTGGCCCGGCTGACACAGAACAGTAGATATTCTCCAATATTGCGCTACTGTGATTGCAGAGAGACACAAAAGAGACAACATTTTGAATGAAAGTATTTTAAAGTATTTTTAATTCCTTTGTGTACAAAAAGTACACATCGCTTTAACATTTTCTTTTTTACTTGGCAGTCAATGGGACAGTCACAAGCCTCCCAGTTTTAATCTAAAATATCTTAAATTGCGTTTTTAAGACAAACAAAGGTTTTACGTGTTTTAAACGACATGGGGGTAAGTGATTAATGCCAAAATTTACATTCTGGGGTGGAGTAACCCTTAAACTATAACAGATTTAATTTTTTACAAAATTGTTGAAATTTTATTACTATGTCCACAAAGTTTACTTTACAGGCATAATGTTAGCCTTACAGAGGGGCGATATCATTGGAGTCAAATTATTTTCCAGCTTAAGAAATAAAAAAACTTCGATGACACTCAGAATTCATTTGACTTTAAAGAGTGATAAACAGAAAGCTATTGTCCATTGGTCTGGACGCTACGATATTTCCCATTATAGTTATCTTTATAGTTGTTGTACATGGGCCTTAACCATAATGAAAAAATTTAAAATAAACATTGTAAATCTATAACGATAACAAAGTCCTCACTGCATCCTTAACATTGACTCTTTCAGAACAATTTTTGTTGAATAATAAAAACATCGACGGTCAATCTAAATCTATTTGATTGAAAAGAGTCAATAGTAAGTGTGCACTTATAATAAAGAGAACAATATCATATGTTGGTGTAGACACTAATAATGTTATTGTTACCTTTTAAGTAAAAAAATATAATAATAAAAAAACTCTTGCGCAAGATGCTCTTCAAACTGCAGCTCTTCCACGAAAACGATTGATGTGAATGAAAGAAAAACAGCTTATATAGTGCCCCTTGTGGCAATTCTGAGAATGCAGCATATACTTGCGTCACTTTACGATTTGTAACCTGACATTTAGGATAGTACAGCTATGCACGAAATTGGCCTTTGGGACATAAGTACATATCAGGCCTCAATCTCAAATACAGAACATTTTAACAAGGTAATAAAGAGATAGAATGGAAAAGTGCAGATACTCACATCACTCAATGGTGTGCTTTGAACCAAGTGGTTTATTCGCTATACCTAAACACTGTTATCAATACTGAACCCACTGAACTCCCAGCATTCTGTTTTATCCCCCTCGACTCGACACAAAAGCATCAAACACACAAGCGCTGACAGAGGGTGTAAAACGATCGCGCTCATTGCCATTTGAATGAGGTCGCGAACTAAAGCAAAGCCAGATGGAAAGGAAATCTTCCCCATGCCAGTGACTGTCTCCACGCTTCTCAACAGACAGCATTTCAGCGATGGAAACAGAAGGCACCCGTTCTCCTCCATGGAGTTTGCATTAACACAATAGAGAAGGAAACGACCAGGCGAGGTCGAATTCTAACCATCTGGGAGGTGACAGCAGGTTGTAAACAAGGAAGAAAAGAAATGCTAAGCAGGAATATGGCCATCAAACAATGGTTACATAACATTTACTATAAGACGTTACTCTGAATCAGTCTGTTTGCCCCTAAAATAAGATTATGGGGAATTCTCTGGGACTCTTATTTTCATGACAACCATCAAAACTTCACTTAAAACGTTGTTCCGCCGCACACCTTCAAAACACATCAACGATTTGCAGCTTGACTCACAATGGCTATGAAGAGACATGCTGTTTGATGACCTTGTACATCAAGTACAGTTTTATGACTAAGCTGAAATGGTTTTTGCTGACAATGTGACCCCTGAATAGGGAACCTATGAAACTTGGCATAAATCAAATGTGTCAAAATAGCCTCGCTGTTTCTCGAGAGCTCAGCAGTTGAGCTGAGTGTGTGCGTGTTGATAACGAAAGTAGCATTTATGTGCGTAACAATGTACTGGACGCAGTGGCCAACAGGGTTGGGTAAACACCTCTTTTAATGTGCATGAAAGCAAGTCTAATTTAAGTTACCTAAGAGTACGGCACTCTTTTCATTCACAATAAAAAACAACAAATGGAGTCTAACGCCAGTCCACCACTAGATATTAATGTCCCGCGCATCATGACCAACCGAGTTTAAGATGTCGTATCGCTTCAAAATGGACCATTGTTGAGTGATCAGCTGTGTTTGCATTCAAAACCCATTTCCACTAACACCTGAGGGTACAACAGCTGAGCACATATCAGCCCAAGCTGTACTTTCCATCATGGCTGATGGTTCCCTCATTTAGTGAAGGATTTAGAGCTGACGATCCCTTATTGAGATTTATATATAAAAATAACAATCAGTTCAAATCAACTGATCATAAATACAGTACTGTTATGCTTAATCTTACAAAGCCTGTCAAGAAAATGTCCTAGTCATATTTCACCCCAAAGAAAAGAATATTTATTGTTGAATATTTTGCGTAAATAAAATGAAGTGTAGTTTGATATCACTGGTATTGATATTTATTGCATTTTTATTATATACTCATTTTATTTTTAACTTTTTTATTATAAACTCATTTTAGAATTTGTTGTATCATAACGAAGAAAAACTAAATCTAATTTAGAATTTAGAATCATTACTGAGAATAATGACAACTACAAACGAAAGCGAATCACGGTAATGCAAAAAAGAGAAATCCTAAAACAGACATTTTCTTTAGGCAAAATATATACTTTTTATTTTGTAGTGAAATATGACTTAAATACGTTGTGAAAGTAGTGTCACCCTAGTATGTGACTCACAGTACCACACACATGAAGAAGGAGAACACTGTACTGTGAAATATTCACACTCTGTGAAACTGTCACACATTTCAGGTGGAGGATTGGATGTTCATGAGTTGAGAAAAGAGTGAGAATTAAAGGAGGAAAAAAAATACTGGCTTTAAAATTAAACATCAGCTAATCTTAAGCTGATGACAGATGTCTATTCGCCCACCACAGGGCTTCCCAGTTTCCCTTGAGTAAAATGCTTCCTACTGGCAATAGACAAAGGAAAGTGGGTGGAAGCTTGATACATGTGTATCGTCTGACAACACAGCCTCTTAACAAACATTATCTGATACTATACAGACTTATTTGATGTTTCCTTGTGGTAGAGGTACTTAGCAATGCTGCTGACTTGTCGGAAACCTAAGACTAAGATAACAGACACCGTCACAGAATCTCCTCCAAGAAAGAGACCGGCATCTATTATTATGAGAGTCCTGTGCTCTTTTATCCTATTGGTGTTGGTCACGTCTCAGAAAGTAGTGTAGGATACGGGCTTTATCTACTCCAGAGACAATGCTAGCACTGGTTGCAGTCAATTGGGCTTGACATGATAACCCTCCAGCATGTGTATGCGGGCATGGCAGTTTGTGTGCTAAAGTTATGAAAGAAAATGACTTTGCAATGTGTCAGTGACACTGGATAAGGTATCCCTCACAATACTACGACAAGGACTTGTTCATTGAATTTCAGTACAGCAGCACTACACTAACCTATCTGCTTTAGTATGAAATGGTTTTTATGCTGCTCTCTGATTAGAATTGGAAAATCTACGCCGAGGCGGGGAAACCAGCCCCCTACGAAGAACCTGAACTATTTTGGTAGTCCATTCTACAGACAAAAACTGGTCACTCAAGACTCACCCTTTGTTCACAATATAAGCCACCAGGGACTCTCTGAAGTGGATAACATATCAGAGACATTCAGAAGACAAAGGGATAGTCGCAAGTGGGGTACTAAGTTGGGGAAAATGGAATGTTTGAAACTAGTAAAACCGAGTGGTCCAACACTCATCAGTCTTTCCTTTCTCAATACCATAAAGATGGTACTACTACAGAAAACAAATGCGATATATGGAAAGAGACCTGACAAGAGTGAACCTGATTATGCCTACAAGACTTTCTAACCTTGTACATTCATCCAGCATGGAAAACTCCCATTGGTTTGGTCTCACGTGATCCTAAACAGGCAATTCCTCAACTATAACCAAAATATCCTGGTCATGGTCAGACGGGGGAACTGTGGATGGACCAGGGGTTGCAGAAAGTGGAACCTGTGTAGCTGCTAATGATGTTGAGTCAGGGGAGGGTTGGTTAATGTGTGGTTCCTCAGGCTCTTTTTCGAGCCGCATCGACGTCTTGGCATTCCACAGCGGACAGTGCGATCAACATCTGGGCAGCATAGTAGGTGGCCATGATGATAGCTCGGGAGTGGGGAACGGGGAAGCAGAACTTGTTGACGGCAATGGTGAGGTCGGACACCATGAAGAGGACGGCTCCGAGGCAGGCTGACAGTTTCGTCCAGGTCCAGAGGTCATTGGCGAGCTGGACTCCAGCGATGGCTCTCCAGCCCATGAAGCCGATGAGAGCGATGTAAACAGCCACCAGGTAGGTGAAGGGACCGGAGAGGTAGGGGTACAGGAGGGAGTAGCTTAGGCCTGAGATGACAGCGATGATCAGACCAGCTCTAAAGTTGAGGGGCTTCATCCCAAAGGCCGAAGAGTAGAGAATGTGGGTTATCCCAAACATTAGCAGTCCTGACAAAGCAAATACAATTGTATTGAGAATATGTCACAGTGAAAGCAGGGGTGTCTAATCCAGTTTCTGGAGGGCCACTTTCCTTCAGAGTTTGACTGTAACACAGCTTGCTAGAACTTTCGAGTAATCCTAGAGTCCCTGAAAAGCTGGCCCAGATTTGATAAATTAGGGCTAAAGCTGAAGTCTGCAGGTCTCCAGAAGAAGGAATGGACACCCCTGAATGAAAGCATATAACATATAGCATTGGTTCTCAATTCCAGTCCTCACGTACCAGTACTCTGCACATTTCGTATGAATCTCTTATCCTATCTCTAATCTCTATTCCACCATATTTTCAGTTCGAAGGGAGCATATTCCGTTCAAAGGGCATTAAAGTGTGCGAGGCGTGAATTTAAATTGTATTAACAGAGATATATCATGTCACAATTTAGTCTTCTCTACTAAGTTTCATAAACCCGTGATTGAATTTTCCAAAGTGAACTAGGAATGGGGCGATAGATGATGCCATCGTCTGAGCCAGCATCGCGATCCTCCGCCCCGCCACAGAAGCGACCAGCTTGCGAAAAACACACTTGATCTATGGCGGCAAATCTATGCCATTAATAAGCGAGCACACCACTGATGTGCGAGCTCATATCAAACCCTCTTGCGCGCTTGATGTGTCATCCGCGCGCAAGTCAAGCACTCGTGCACGATCACTCCTGCACTCAATCCTCTCTCGTCTGCTCGAGCAAACACTGTTTTGTCAGTCGTGGGGCGGAGCTTGGTGCTTTAGTTACAACTAAACCCCCCAACCCCCTCCCACCCCCCGCCGGCTACAGCGATGACGATGCCATCGTCCATCACGATGTTTCACATTAGACATCGTTCGATGTCAAATTGGTTGACATCGCCCAACCCCAAAGTGAACTAAACAATAGATTTTCCCGTGTTCTGGGAGGAACCAGGGAGCCCGTTAATGGGAACACAGTTCATGCATTCAACTGTCTTCTAACAAGCTGGTTATCTTAATCAAATAAGAGAATTAAATAAGATATACATGCAAAATATGTGGAGCGACGACTGGAAATAGTAACCACTGACATACAGTATATAATGTTTTTATATTACGTAGCAGGAAACATGTTATTCTTGGTCTCATAACAATCTTGTTTGTTCCAAAGCTTTGCTTGAGTAACTCTGAGGTTCCCAAGGGTATATTTGGGCAGAATGGTTTGTTCCAACCCTGACCTACAAAACCTCATTTAACCGCTACGCTACTTTCTCCATGCAAGAGTTGCGGAATCAGGCATGATAGTTCAGGGTTAGAACATAACATGTCTTGCTTGAAAGCCGTGACATGCAAAAAAACCTCCACAGTCTTCGGCTTTCAGATCATTTGCATAAACTCACTGAACCCCTTGTTTGGAAAGTCAACAAAAAAAGTTAAATGCAATTTTATACTGATGCAAAGTGTCTGATAAACAGAATTATTTGTTTTCTACAGATGACATATCTCTTTCTTCCCATCAACCCACATAGCAAATAACTCTTAATCCTTTTTTAATCAAATCAGAGCAACACAAATGAATTAACTCACCATGACTAAAGTAGCCTTGTTCCTGCCAGATGAGAAATGCATCACCCAAAGCTGAAAAAATAAGTCCTGCCAGGATTTTCCTGGCACTGGAGTGGGCACCTAAAAAGCTGATGCCATGGGCGAGCAGAAAAACCCAAAGACAGAAGATGGGCAGGCATTTGATGAGGGCACTGAACCAGGAGGGGCTTGAGGTGGGCAGCCACAGAACAAAGTAGACGCAAGTGGCTTTGAAAAATGGAACAAGCTTTGGACCCTCGCTCTTGACCTGCATGACAAAAGAGAGACTGAAGTTGCATTCATGGGAAGTGAAACAGACCATCATGTGAGGCAGATGCTGTTCTTATATTTAACAATTGGAGAACATAAAAACAGTTACAGTAATATGATCCATTGGTTTTCACAGAAATGTGAGATACCATGAATAACAACTATGACAATTGCTCAGAAGCCTCAGAAGTATAAAAGCAAACAAGAAAAATATGTCAAAGTTTACCGTCCCATAAAAACTCGTTTAGAATTGGCCCTTTTGCCATCTTTAACCGAACTCACAACATACGGTGTAGATAGTCACCTTAAAAACCCTAAAGGAGGAAGCAGTGACTTACACCACAAAGATATTTGTTCTTTGTGACCCGAAGGGTCATAGTGGCCTGATTGCACAACCTCCTCATAAACTATATGATTCTGGAAGATCACATTAAGAAGCTGTCATATAATTGCTACATGTCAAATCTTAAAAATAAAATTATGTGTTACTAGTACTAGTAGAACTAGATTTTTTTATCATACTCCAAAGTAAATTATTCCCAGAGTGTTGCTGTGGCCGCTAACCTGGTTTTACCAAGTGCGGCATGTCCCTGGGTTAACATCTTTGCTGACCCTGGAACTAAATTGTGATTAGCCAATCAGGTTCGAAGAACCGGTCTATAGATTTTGTGAAGCTTAGGCTTACAATCAGGGTTTGCTGCTTGTACATCAGTGTCATTCGTCTATCATTAAATCTGATTTTAGGCACTGCTCATGGGTAAGGTTAGGTTTAGGTGTAGAGATATGGTCAAGACTAATGATTTGGAATAAAAAAGTAGTTCCAGGGTTAACAAAATCTGTTGACTCAGGGACACATCAAACTTGACAAAATCAGGACATGCTGCTATGGCGGTCTAGGAAGCTAGTATTGCTGGAGGGTTGGTTGCCAGGGTATTTCTATATGGTTGCTGGGGTTTTGTAGGTGGATGCTTAGGTCAAAAGAGCCCATCCCAGATCTCTATGATATTATGCTGTTATGGTTCCTCCTTCACGGTAAGTCTGTATTTTTTTCTGGATATTTAGCAGGAAATAAGCTAAAATTGTAGGTGTTTAGAAAAGCAAAGAACAAATCACTGTAAATATATACAATAATTACACTTGCCTATTATATGTGTAGTGAGAAGTAGATTCAGTGGCACGGTACACAGCACATGGCTTATGTAACAGTGACAACTACTACAATGGCTACAATGATGAAACTATTTAACTTTTCTTGTCCTAATCTGTTTCTTAGTCCATGTCTGTTGCTTAGTCTCAGTTCGAGTCTTTGCCCGTGGGGGAAGTGGAAAAAAGCTATTGTTAGCAAGTGTATATTTTAATCAGATTCTGGTGCACCCCGCAGTCTGAGAAAGGTCACGCTGAAATACAGAGGCCGCGAAAGTGCTTCTGGTTTCTAGCCAGTTAGTGTAAGGAGATTGAATGCACACAGCACGATTTCTTTATAATGTAAACATGTGGTGGTGATCTTTAAAATGAGGGGTGGTAAAACTTTGTTGTTTAAAGACCTGAGCTGGTTAAAACATTACAATAATCCACAAGTAATTCACACCATTCCAGTCAATCCATTAACTTGAGCTGAAAAGTGTGTTTGCAAAACAAATTCATCATTAAGGCATTTTGATTTGATTTTACACACTCATAAAGAATATGTTTTGAAAGTATTTGCATGTCTGTATATAAGTAATATCATATATTTAATATATAAACAAGAAATTTTTGTGACGTGTGTATTCATATATTTATTTAAATAAAACTATTATTTTGGATGTGATAAATTAACACATT
>JAUMHG010000079.1:12748496-12763442 GCA_032359395.1 Enteromius anoplus | reverse complement strand
AAAACTCTTATTTTGGATGTGATAAATTAACACATTTATATATGTGTGTATGTGTGTTAAAAACAGATGCTTTGCTGAAACGCTGCAATCTTGATTATGTCAGCAAAACTGAAGTCATTTCAAGAGAAATTGCACGAACTGGGATGCTTTTCTTTGCAATTTAGTCATAATGCATGCGTCTGTATGAAAGAGGAAAGAAGGCTGTCACGAGACTTTCCATAGAATAAAGCCCTTTGAAAGCAGATGAAAGCAGACCAGAAAATGAGGAAATACTGAGAACGAAAAAAAGCGCTGCACAGCGAATTGCACACAGCTTATTTAATTACAGATCAATTGAACCTCTGCATAAATGAAGCAGCACAATCCGTGATAACATAGCACATGGTTTGTCGAGGTAAAGTAAACATGAGCATGCTGGCCATAGTCACGTGCTCATTGTTATTCCCAATATAACAGACGCAAGGATGCAAAGACTAAATATACATTTAAAACAAACAATGATGTCAGCGTACTGTATGTCGATTGTCATACCCTTAACGACAGATGTGCATAATAAAAATTACAATCGTGCATAGAAAACATCACGAATTTATATTAATAAAAAGTGTTTGTCAGAGCCAAGCAATAGATGAATACGAAATGAAAATGGTCACACATTTATAAATCCATATGCAATGCCGGTTTGAGTTTATGCACTGCTCATGAGTGATCCTGTCGATGATACATGGATGTTTTGATGTAAAAGCGGTAGAAAAGGAAGAAAAGGAAACAGACTCACCACAGTGACAGGAGAAACCATCTTAGTCTGCGGTTGAACAGCCAGTGGAAAGAAGAACGGATCTGTCGTCGCTAACAGAGCGCGCGCTAGTATTTATGTCCCTTTGTATGTGAAATTTGTTTTTGTCTTGTGTTTGAGACAGGCCATCATTAGTGGGAGGAGAGAAATCAGCTGTAATGTGGGCGGAGCTCGCGGGTAAAAACAAGCCCTGTCCAATCGGAGTGGGTTTACATTACGACGTGCCTCAGCAAATGCGGACGAGTGGGAGGGACTTACCTGCGATATTTACATACAGCGCATTAAGTGTCAGTTTAGTGCTTTAATCGCGTTTCAATACGTCTTATTGTCAACGTCTGTTTCTCACATATAATGCGAGTTCGATATAAATTGTAACGGTTAGTGAAAATGATATCGGGGTGCGTAAACGGTTGCTGAACTGTTTCGTCAACCTGTGTCGACATCTTGTGGCAGCATTAAGTAAACAATACTGCATCACTACTCACTATATTTTCCTAAAAAGTCGTTAATGTAAAATAATAATAATAAAAATGTCGTTAATGTTACAAAGTGATGTCTTGGCATTGCAAGCTTGTTTATAATAAAATGCAAAAGAAAAATTATTGATGAGGTAAAGTGTACTTGTGCTTACCTTTCATACAAATTAGAGATATGGTTTTTCTTTCTTTCTTTCTTTTAGATTTTATTCAGAAACGTCTATAATATATGTGACCCTGGACCATAAAACCAGTTTAAGCTGCACGTGCATATTGCCAGAAATACATTTATTTTATGGCAAAATCCATTAAAGATCTTGTTCTACGAACACATTTCCTTTGTGATTATAGTTATATGCATTGCTAAGCACTTAATTTGGACAACTTTAAAGGCAATCTTCTCAATTTTAATTTAATTTTGTTTTATTTTGCACTCTCAGATTCCAGATTTTTAAATAGTAGCCTATCTCAGGCAAATATTATCCCATCAATTATAATAAACCATACATCAATGTAATTTATTGTGCTTTCAGAAGATGCATACTTCTTAATGTCGGAAAACTGACACTTACAAGACACATAGCCTAAACATTAACGCGCAAAATGTGCATTTTTATGCATTTTTTTTTTTTTTTTTTGCATATTCTTCGCTTATTTATTTTTAAAATCCTATCTGCTTTAAATAATCTTAAAAATTCTAGTCTTTATCTTAGTAACCTATATATAATTATCTACCGTTATCTAGAATACATCTACAATTTAATACACGCGACACTGAAATTTATGAAAGAAGAAAACGCGTGTCTTAAACAACCGGAAGTGACGCTTGTGCGTGAACCGGATGACGTGGGTTTGGTTGTTGCTTCTAGAACACAAATCTCACAAGAGGGGTTTACCTTATTCGCGTTGTTTTAACGCCTTCCAGTTTCATGTCGTTTAATGACAATTTAGAGAAACTGGTCCGGTATCACTAAACGAACACGTAACGAAACTTTTTTGTAATAATCTGGGAAGCTCTCCATTGTTTAAGGCTTTAAATGTACAGCAGCTGATCAGACATGGCGAACAGAAGCTGAAGAGGGCTGATTCAATCGAGCGTTTTCTCTTTATTTGCTTCTCCTTCCTCTTATACTCTGTTAACAGCAGGGCTGATTTACAGAGTGTATTTACGGACACAAAGGCTGCCTGAGGTCAGTGTGTGTCGACTGGTAAGGGGTAGCTATTGCTATTAGCTAAGTATAAGTGAGCTGTAGACAGTAAGGGATCATGGATTTCGACAGCGTGTTGTCCATCGCCTCCCAAAACCAAGGCCTCAGCAGCATACCGGTATGTATGAGGAAAAAACGCATGAAAAAACATAATACATTATCATTTATCGTCTTTTTATTGGGCGATCGGTGACACTGGAAGATCTAACTATATGTAATGTGATTAATTCAAATGTTTTATTATGTTAATGTGACAATTTATCATGTTTCATATTGATATGAATTAATTTTGCTCACGTTTCTGGCATTTGCTTGTAATTTCACATGCACATGTTTGCATTTCTGTGGTTTTTAATCATGTCTGGGATTTTTTTGCAGAAGCGGTATAGCCTGAAAACTGGTCCACCCAAAAAAGATATCAGAGTCAAGGGAGTAAATTCGTCTGCGGTGCAGGCCTTCTTGAAAAAACAGGCCGTAGAGCAAAAGAAAAAAGGTGCTTTTTAATATCTCTTAAAATGCATAGTCCATCCAAGTCATTGTTTACTTGAACCACTAAAGATAGCTCTTTTCCATATAATTAAAACGAAGGGGATGGATGCTGTCAACATGATGAAAAGGACCTTAAAAGCACCATAGAGTCACTCTGTGTGGCTTATATTTAGACATCCACATCAGGTTGAAAGTCCTTTAGACTCTAGATTTTCTTGTTGAAGTTATTACATTGGGCTAAAACCTACTGACTGTTTATACAGGGTACAAACGAACATTTTATCATCTTAAGATAGCAACGTTTTGCTCTTTATTTTATAAGGGGGTCTGTTTAACAGCCAACAACTAAAAAAAAATTCAGTCATAATCAACCGGTTGCTTTTCTCTGCTTTCGGTGGACGCACTCATCTAATATTTGCAGATAAAACCTAACGCATATCACATACGTTAACACACTTTTCAATGCGTTACACGGCATACTCACCTGAAAGGGCAGCCCATAAGAAACAATTTGGTTTTAAGCGTCTTAAAGGGTTACGGTGCCTAGGTCATCTTAAAGCCCTCTCGTCACCTTTTTTTCTTTAGTAAAAATGATCTATGAGCTCTATGCTGATATATCATGTACTCAAGCACACAAGTTATATGGACCCCTTTTATAATATCTAATATCATTTATTTAGTTCGTCTTTTCAAAAGCTGGCAGATCGTACACATTTGCCAGGAAGTTCCTAGCAGTCATGAAGACCTTGATTAGCTGTCTCAGCTGAAGTTTGACATTACATCACTGAAGTAATAGTGATCTGAAAAATATATATATTTTTTTAACGGAATGCAAATTTGTTTTTATTAAGTATACTGTTTTATATGTTAGGACTATATATTTTGATAGAGGGGAATGTTATACTTGAGGAGGAAAAAACACAGGAACAAAGTAAAAATATGTATTTGCTGATATTTAAATGGCCAAAAAGTAACATGAAATTCTAAAAGCTTGTAATGTAAATCAGTGCAAAACATATAATGTAATGAAAGATGATGTTTTAAAGATTCAAAGTTTTTCAGAAAAGTTTTGATCATTTAGAAACCCTAAAAATGTACGTGTTAAATATAATACCGTAGGGCTATTTGATGCTGAACTTAATGCAGGATAGTGAGCTTGCAGGAGCAGGGTAACACCTGCCATAGATATTTGCTAAGACATGACGGTGAGAAAATAACCATGGCACTTCTCATATAATGCATATTTGTATGTTCCTCTCGCTCCTTTCTTAGAACTACAAAGTAAGAAGTCAAAAGAGGACTTGCTGGCCAAAAGAGTGGAGCTAAAATCAGATAGGAAGGCAAGAGCAATGGCTTCCCGAACTAAGGACAACTTCAGAGGTTACAACGGTATCCCTGTCATAGACCAGCCCAAAAAGAGGAGGTCAAAGGGGGAGGGTATGGAAGAGCAGGAAACATCGAACGCATATGATGATGATGGTGATAATTATGATTACGAGGGAACGGATTCTGAATCTGAAGAACAAAGCATGCCTGTTAAGCCTCCGTCTCGGCCCGAATCCTCCAGCAAAGCCTACAGCAAACCGAAAAAACTCAGTGCTCCAGCAAGGCCCCCTTCATCCTCGATGAACTTTGCAGACCTTTTGAAACTCGCTGAAAAGAAGCAGTTTGAACCAGTTGAAATGAAAGTAGTCAAGAAGACCGAAGAGAGGCTTAGAACAGCCGAGGAGATTCGAGAACTGGAAATGGAGCGCAGAGTCAAGAATCAGGACCGAGGGAAAGATGCCAAACCAGACAAAGATTCAGGACACAAAGACAGCCGATCCCAATCCGGCTCACATTCACAAAGGAAGAATGTAGACCGAGATGGCAAAATTGGGAAATTGTCCAAGCCATCAGGGGAAATGAAGTACCCTTCAAGTAGTACCAGCAAAAAGCCAAAGCTTCAAGCATCCAGTGAAAGAATTCCAAGTTCTGCCAAACCACATGGAGACAGAAACTCCGGCTCCTCAGGTGCCTTAAATGGTAAAGCTGCCATGAAGAACGGTGCTCCGTTTAAATCAAAACCAGCACAATCCAGACCCTCACAAGGCCAAAGGCCCACAACTTCAAGTGACCTTATCCCAAAGAAAGGGAATACCTCAGTACCTCAAGGGAAATCAAGTGTTTTGGGAAGTCGTGCTGGAGTTGCTCCTGGTGCAGCTAGACCAAGTCAAGGACCACACAAAAACTCTGGGCAAGTTAGACCTAGTAACTCTGAAAGAGGTGGACAACCTCAGAAACCAGTTAAACCAGGACATTTATCAAGGCCTGGGAGCAACGGACTTGTACGACCCTCTTCTGGTGACCCTTCAAAGCAACCAAGACCAGGTGGTAGTTTGCAAGGTCAGCAGGTTCCTAGAAGCTCCAAGGCTTCCATAAATGGACCAAGCAGGATGGGAGCTAGTGTTTCTGGAAGACCGGTGAACGGCTTGGGCTCTGGCCCTGGAAGACCTCAGTGCACTGTTGTTTCAGAGACTATTTCATCAAAGAACTTTGCATTGAGACCCGGGATGGTTCCACGACCTGGAATGGTTCCAAGACCTCCGGCACCTCAAGGCCCCAGGACCGTGATTGGCCCCTCAGGCCACAGAGTCATGGTTCGACCCGCTGGTAAGGGTTAAGCCTAATGGCCAAGTGTTTCATGATTTCTAATACATTATCAAGAGAACTGGTCTTCTGGCAGTTGCCAGTCCCAAGATTTAATGTAATGTAATGAACCTTGCAACTGAAGTTAAGGGGTAAGTTCACCCCAAAATTAAAATTATGTCATTACTCACCCTCATGTAAGACCTTCGTTCATCTTCTGAACATAAATTAAGATATTTATGATGAAATCTGAGCTATCTGACCCTTCATAGACAGCAACACAACCGAAATGATCCCAGGTCCAGAAACATGTGGCGCTTTTCCACTGCGTGGTATGACTCGGCTCGTTACGGCACGGCGCGGCTCAGTTTGGCTTGGTTTGCGTTTCCACTGCAGTTTAATACCGCTTTAGAGTGGGTGGGATTATTCACGTGTCGTTATAGTTGTGCCGCCTCTACTACCGTAACATCTTTGTAAAAGCGCCACAAACAAGCACACAACAATGGAGCATTTTTCATTCCCCGTCACCCCATGAAGCTCTCGCTGGATCCGCTCCTCGGTATCAACGAGAGGAACGTCTGTACTTCCTCAATAGACCACGAAACGATATAAAAAAGTTGCATCCGATCCTTTTGCTGGCTGTGCTGATTTAAATCTAGCGGGTCTGTTGTGTCGCAAGTTCTGTGACGCAGTAATGACGGTTTTCTCTGGCCAATCAGTGACCAGCAGAGTTTACACGTCACATTTTGGTAATGGTACGGCTTGCTTGGAACTTTGGCTGAGGTGGTACTAAAAAAAGGACCAGGTACTGTTCCCAGTGGAAAACCCCCCCAAAAGTGAGCTGTACTGAACCACGTGCCATACCGTACCGTACTATGCAGTGGAAAAGCGCCAATAGTCACCATGTCTGAAAATCACTGTGAGAATAACTGAAAGCAAACATGGCCACGTTTGAATAGTATTAAAGCTATGTAAATGTGTGCAGAGAGGTATTTCAGAATCAGACTAGGTCCTTGTCCCCATCCAGTCTGATGAAAATTGTATTTAGAACAAGCTTACTTGAATCGATTGAGCTTAACATGAATGTTTCCTGATTAAACTGTTCATTTGAATATTTGGTTGCATGCAAACGCAGTTACTTAGAAATTTAGTAGCAACATTAATGTCTTATGCATAATATTACATGTTTTTAAAGTCGTATCCCCTTTTCCCCTTTTATTTTTGAAGGGTCAGCCTTGCCTCCCATAACAACCAGTTATAAACGAAAGTACGAGGATGAGGAGGAGTACGACTCAGAGATGGACGACTTCATTGACGATGAAGGAGAAGAACAGGATGAAATTTCAAAACATATCAGGGAAATCTTTGGCTATGACAAGAGCAGGTGAGTTTTTGCTTTGTTTAGGATTACAGTCAAACATTCGACCGCTTGTAAGGATCTTGTGAGTTTGCGTACTAGGATAGAACATTTGTAGCCAACTTTGTGTCAAAATCGTCTTGCTTTTCAACAGATATAAAGACGAAAGCGACTATGCACTGAAGTTCATGGAGAGCAGCTGGAAGGAACAGCAGAAAGAGGAAGCGAGGAGGTAAGAATTCAACTGGAAACCACGAGTGGGTCAATAGTAGTTGCGCCAAACTGCTTTGGTTCATCATCATCATCATCATTTTCACCAAATCGGCCTTCTTTTCTGTGTTTTCTGTGTTTGCCTTGCCCCTGATTGTCTGACTAGCATGCGAATGGCAGTGCTTGAGGACCAGGAAGAGGAAAGACGAGAACTTGAGGAGATGAGGCGGAAGAACGCCACGAAGAGAAAATGATTGTGATGATTGTGCAGAGGACCAGTGATAATGACGTTGCATAGTGACACCTGTTTTTGTTTCTGCCTCAGCTTACGCCTGGGCATCAAGGAGGACGAAGAGGAACTGCGTTTGGAGGAGGAGGAGATGAAAAGAAAACTAGCCATGAAAGCAAAGCAGAAAAAGATTTAGTTTACCTTACCTGACTTTGATGTAGTCTTAAATGGTTGAGAGGAACCGAGCGGAGCACCTTCCTTGTGCCGCTGACATTGTTACACTATTTATTTGAACGCCCAAGCCATGGGGAGCAGGTTTGCACTATCAAGAGCCCATCTGACATAGCTGAGCTTCGGAGAAAATAATATATAAAATGAATATCTGAGAATCGCGAAAGCATTTCTTTTTGTATCTGTAGAAACCATGAAAGTATATATATATGTGGATGCCTTACTCAAGCGCCAACTTCCTGATTGGTCCTGATTTAGGGAGAGTTATTTTATAACTTGTAATATTTAATTGGTGAAAGAGACCGAAGACTGCCATTTTTCCAATGTATTTTTTGTTAAAGTGATTTGACAGATTCTGTTGTCCTGTCGTTTGTTAATTACGGGTGGTTGCTGTGAAAGTGGATTGTGGTTATAGTACAAATTGGCTGCTATAACTGGGTTGAAGCTCAAATATTAACTTTGTGCTGTTGCACCAAGAGTGTTTTGTAATGCAGATGACATCATTCACATTTCAACATCCTCTGGACAGCCAGTCAAAATCTGTAACATGGAGACATCATGGTATTCTGTGAAGAATCTGGGAATGACAACAACGGCGACATGTTATTTGGAAACACCATAGTTTTTGTAAAAGTTACTGATCCGGGCCACGTGTGTAGAGTTAAGCGCTATGCTCAAATAGATGTTAGTAGGTGACATTTTTAATGTGTCAAGCAAGACAAAACGGTAGACGAGTCTTTAGCTTAAACTTAACTACCCAGAAAGCACCTATGTTGGTCTAAAACCAGCCTCGCCAGGCTGGGAGACCATCTAAAACCAGCCAACCAGCCTAGGCTGTTTTTTCCCCCCCTTACATCCTCTCTAATCGTTACAAAAGCAAGATATACAAATAACGTTGTGTATTCAATATCTTTGCTGTATATAAAAAAGAAAAATAAATTGCACAGTCAAAAGCATCTGTTATATCACATATTGGTTTCTACGTTTTTGATTAAAAAAAAATTACCAGTTCTTATTTACAATATTAGCCAATATTCGACCGTTTTTGCCGTTATATAAATAACGATGAGATTGTTCTAAAAATGAATCATGAAGTGTGTGTGTGTTTGTTTATGTTAGTTATAATGATATTAAATAAAATGTGTGCAGTGCAGTTCATATTGGGCAATTAGCATATTTTTTTTCTGTCAGTATGTTATTTTAATTATTATTATCAACAAGTTTAAAGAAAAAACAAATACAATATTTACGATAACGTTGTAAAAATGTGTCTTACACGGAAATTTCAGTGTATTTTCTCCTTTTATTCTCGTCTCAGTTTTAGTTTTGTCTTATTTTTATTATGCTTATACACTAAACAGAGTTGTCATTAAAAGCATAACTCTTTGTATACAATATGCAAAATATATCAACAATGTATCAATGGCACCAGAACATATACAGAAAAAAATAATAATAATAATAATCAAATAATTAATCGAATAGAAAAACAAAACAAAACTATAATTTGCCAGAAATATAACAATGAAGAAAACAAATTACAGAGAGACATTTTAAAACAAAAACCACAATAATACATTAAAACCATAATAAATTTAAGTTGTTTTTCTTGCTTTCTTATTTAATGAGGATAAAATAGTATTACGATACATTTGAAGTTGTAATGAATGAAAAAAATTATAAGAAGAAAGATTGGTTTGTTGTTAGTGAACTTACCCTTATGTAGGCTATGTAAAAATCTCCAAGCAAATCAATTTACTTAACGACAAAAACAGCATTACATTTTACATTAATGGGTTATGGATATATCTCGCTGAATATTGTCTTTAATAAACGTGTCAATACTTTCCCAAACCTGTTCAGTATAAGAACATGACCAAAATAACAATAGTTTCTGTGTCTGTATGCGTTTCATTAGATATAAGGTGATGTGTTTGTGTATGACATCATCCTCTCGGCTTGCCGTAGCAGACACAATTAGTCAGCTGGAAAGTGTTTGCGGAAGTTTTACTTTATTGCCCAGTTGAGATTGAACCGCTCCTGCTTTCCTCGGATTCAACAAACTCGGTTTAATTCAGCAGAGATAATGGATTTAAACTCGGAATCTGTGAAGAAAGTCCTCTCCAAGGTGAGTCACGTCAACTCGTGCCTGTTCACATACGCTCTCAATAATCTTAAATAGTTAATGAATTAAAGCTGATGATAGACACCGGTTAAACCTGTTAAGAAGAGTTGAGTCACAGTCTCAAAAGTCACGTTTAACGACGACTATTTTCTCTAACGTGTTGCTTGTTTTCTTACCAGTATAAATTTCGTGACGTTGCTATTGAAGAGCTACAGAAAGTCTCTCGCCTTCATCCTGAAATCAAGCTAATATCTGCTACATACAGTAAGTTATTCTGATGGGGATCAGTATACACGAAACTACATTCATCTGGTTTGCTTATAGAGAAATCAGAGATTGATTAAATTGTACATTAAAATGACTGTATAGTATGTACACATCAGATATATTGGCTTGTTGTATATCAGATACTGTGTCATCATTTGTGCTGAAACGTATTTACAGCATCTAGTGACAGTTTACAGAAGGATCTGTTAAAACTGGTTGGGAACATCCCGGTCAGATATCAAGGTGAGACTCTGCTCGATTTCTACCACAGATGCATAAACCAGTGTAGTTGTTCATTGTGGATTGTATCGACAGGGCGCTCGTATAACCTGCCCATCCTGCTGTGGCTCTTGGATTCGTTTCCTTTCACACCTCCCATCTGCTACCTGAGACCCACGTCCAGCATGGTCATACGGGAGGGAAAGCATGTGGACTCGAAGGGGAGAATACACCTGCCTTGCCTGCACACCTGGGACCATGTGAGAGCACCTCATACCCTTCTCCAATTCAATGATTTATAGTTACTGCAAAATAGTTAAGATTCAGATAATCGATTATCTGATTCATAAAATATATTTCATTAAGTGTATTTACATTTAAAAGAAAATTTAATTAATTAAAATTTATGATTTATTGTATTTTTTTTATGGACATTTTAATATAAAAAAATATAGTTTTTTTTATGCTGTGGAAAAACAACAACAAAAAAACAACATGTTTTTTATTTATTTATTGTTTTTTTTATTGTAAGTTAAAAAACAACAAAACAAAAAAACTATGATTTTTGAAAATAGTTTTTGCAGAGGACCTCTTCATATTTTAAAATATAATTTATTCCTGTTATCAAAGATGAATTTTCAGCTTCATTACTCCAGTCTTCGGCGTCCCATGATCCTTCAGAAATCGTGCTGATTTGCTGCTCAGTTGTTATCAAACATAATTGGTATTTAACTATTATTAATAGTTCTTATTAGTACAATTAAACCCAGTTTTGCAGCTTAATATCAGCATATTTGTTATCTTCGATCAATAGAACGCTTAAAAAAACAACATTTATTAGAAATAGAAATCTTTTGTAACATTATGAATGGCTTTACTGTCACTTTTGAGCAATTTAATGTGAACACAATTATTACCTTTCTTTCTTTGTTTTAATTCTTTTCCCAAAAAACCTTTATTAAAAATTGAATACCAATAAATAATAAGCAGGAGCATGTCACACTGAAGACTGGGGTAATAATTCTTTGATCACAGGAATTATATATTATAAGTATATTTAAAGATATTACTGCATTTGTGATCATATACATACAGCCTTGTTGAGCAAAACCATTTAAAAAACCATAATAATAAAAAAATAAAATAAAATAATTATTGCTTCTGACCTGTAGTGTAAAATTCAAACAATTAAATGCATCCAAAATAAGTTTTTGTTTACATATGTGTGTACTGTGTATGTTTATTATCTATCTATCTATCTATCTATCTATCTATCTATCTATCTATCTATCTATCTATCTATCTATATATAGATATATAGATATATAGATATATAGATATATATATACAAACACATCCATGTATATATTTAAGAAACATATGTTGTATATACAAATATATTTAATACACAAATGTATTTATATTATTATTTTATATAATGTACATATTTTTCCAAATATACACTGAATGTGTGTGAATGTAAATACACATTATAAATAAATAAAGTACACATGCATATATTATGTAAACAAAAACTTTTATTTTGGATGAAATTAATTGTGATTAATCATTTGACAGCACTAATATATGTATGGGTTTATATATATATATATAATATAATATTAAAACAATGTCATTGTTGCAGCCAAAGTCATCTGTGAACGGACTTCTGGTGGAGATGATCTCTAAGTTTGAAGAGGAACCTCCACTGGGCACGAAATCTTCAGCCCAAGGCGACGATCCCAACAACCTGCTGACTTATGTGTCCAATCTCACCATTAATGAAGGTTGGGCATGAAAACACACAGCTGTGCATGTAGAGCACTGCTTAAACCAATGAAACCCGTAACTGGTCTGATTTGCTCTCGTAGGTGGAAGTGGGTCTGATCAGGAGGTAAAGGTCTCTGTGATTGGTGGAGGAGATTTGGCAATCGCTGCTGTGTTGAGTATTATGGCAAAAGTAACTACGTATCTGTCTTTTGTTCTCCAGAAATAGCTTATGGCTACGTAACTGCATTTTTCTTACCAAGCTGTGTTGTTGAACTTTCCGCCGTAGGGCTGTGTTGACAAACTGGTTTTGATTGACATGCCTGAGAGTTCAACCAAAGGAGGCTCCATGGATTTGGAGATTTTCAGTTTACCGAAGGTCGAGGTCTCCAAAGGTGCTTCTCATCACCACGTTTAACACATTCCCGCACTTGATAACACGGAGCACCGTAAAGGACATGGTAGAGAAAAAAATTCAAAATGTTTTGCGTTCCAGTTGAGTTTCCAGTGGTTCAGACAGCTCTGTACATTCATAATGGAGCAATTCTTCAATTTGAACTGAAGTATAAAGAAATACGTCCAGTGCTTAATTCAAGGCACAGTTTTGACGTCAGTAAAAGACACCTGAAAAGGATATTATGTGAAAAAGGATTAGGTGTGTTCGACTTGAAGCGGCGCTGCAGCGACCGATCGGTGTATACACATAAGCGGAGTGTGTGTAAAGGTTGGGTAGGCTTAGCCTTCCCCTGGCCAAGGGGACTTGAGAGAAAAAATCCACTAAATTGGACAAAAAATGCCCCTGCTCAAACAAATTAAATCTATTACGTCTGTTGCCAACAAAGTGAAAACGAATAGACAGTGTCGACTATGACATTACGATTGCTCACGTTGAACCTTATATTTTATATTAAGCATTTTTTTCAGTATTGCGCCTAGGGACGTACATTTTAACTGCTTAAAGGCAGGGTATATGATTTCTGGATGCCAAAACAAACACACACACACACACATATATATACACTCAACAAAATATAAACGCAAAACCTTTGTTGCGGCTCCGATTTTATAATCTCTGTATAATGCAAATATTAACTAATAAATTAGTAAAATTAAAGGTTTTAGTTTTAAATTTATTTTAGCAGTGCTGTGCAAGGATTATTTGTGATTTAATCGCTTCCGAAATGAAAGTTTTTGTTTCCATAATAAATGCACGGTGTATATTTATGTTGTATTAATATATTCTCGCATACAGCATATATTTTGAAAATATTTCGCATAAAAATATATATAAACATACAGTTTTTCTGAAATATATACGTGCATGTGTGTATACACAGCGCACACACATATGATGTAAACAAAACGTTTTATTTTGGATGCGATTAATTGCGAAAAATCATTTGACCGTATTATATTTTACTACTTCAACTCAAATTAAATGTCAATCGGAAATGTTTGATGAAGAACTAGCCGAAATAAAAGATTGTATTTTTTACAAAGTGTTTAATTATATATATATATATTGATAATCTGCGAAGAAACACCAAGTCTTTGAACGTCTGTAGCTCTTAGTTTGACTGTGTGTGTTAATGTTACTCAGCCTCTCAAACACAGCAGCTGCTGACGGAGTGTGTTTCTTCTTCATGTCACAGATCTGTCGGCCTCGGCGGGCTCTAAGCTGTTGGTGATCACAGCCAACGCCTGGAGTGATGAGCAGTCATATCTGAGCGTAGTTCAGACTAATGTGGACATGTACAGGAGCATCATCCCTCGCCTGGCCCAGCTCAGTCCGTCAGCCGTGCTGCTCATCGCCTCTCAGCCAGGTTCACAAACATCTGCTCGCTCTGCCTTATTTATAATCTTTATTAACACTTTTATTCTTACAGTGAATAGTTCACAGTTTAATAAGCAGTTAGTCGTCTAAAAGTCTTGCTCTTGTGACCTCTTGACCTCTCTGTCACCAGTGGACATTATGACACACGTCGCCTGGAGACAGAGTCATCTTCTGCCCACCCAGGTGATCGGTGTGGGCTGTAACCTGGACTCGGAGAGACTGTCTCACATCATTAACATTTCACTGGTGGCGAACAGCACAGGCAAGCAGGCCTGGGTCATTGGAGAACTCTCTGAGAACAAAGGTGAGTCCATCATATATATATATATATATATATATAAAATACATACAAGTGTGCATTAATGGTCAGAGTCCGGTTTAATATGAAATGTGATGGCTCTCTGTGGTTGTGGATCAGTGGCGTTGTGGGGTAATATGGGTCCGGGAACTTACCAGCTACAGGCGTTAACTCCAGTGTCCAACTCCACCAAACCTTTAATGGACAGGTATGGGTCTAAATCATCAGCATCCAGATGTTTTTCATATCATTTCAAACAATGTTTTGTTACTTTGAGCTTTGTTACTGCATAATGAAGTGTGAACTGTTCGATATGTTCTCAGGGCGTTAGAGATGCTCAAAGGCAGAGGTCAGAGGTCATGGTCAGTTGGGTTGTCCATTGCTGACATTACAGACAGCATTGCAACGGACAAAAAGAAGATACACTCTGTCACAACGCTAGCTGAGGTAGGTTACTTGCCTTATAAAAGATGTCTTCAGTAAGCCTGTGTGTGTGTTTAAAGTAATGGTTCCCAGCCACAGGAACGCAGATGAATACATGATTTTATATTAAAATAATCACAAATAAATTAAGATGTAAACTGAAAATGTCTTCTTATAAACAACATTGCGACGTGTAAATATTGTTGTTGAATATACATTTATCGAATCAGAATCATACGAATCAGAAAAAGAATAAGTAATTGAATAAGTTATGTTAATAATAATAATAAAAACCGTTTCACTGAAGCAACCATTATTGGTGAAAAATTAAAGTATTAAAAGAATGATCAAGAAGTTAGTTTACTGTAAACTTAATGTACTGCAATACT